>CAJQUW010001430.1:0-157832 GCA_907163375.1 Prostheceraeus crozeri | reverse complement strand
TTTGTATGCGTTGTGGGGAAGTCTATGTGAAGATAATTCAAAACGTGTTTCAAAAGATTGAGTGCAAAAGTCGCAAGTAAAGGAGACATGTTGAATAGAATCATCCTCACCTCGGGAGATTGATGATGTCTTGGGTTGACATACACGTTGTCTGATGTTTCGGGCGAGATCACGTTTCTTGTAAAGATGTGACCACAATCAGCACACTCCCGCTGATTAGATTCCCGCGACTGACCGCTTGAGCTGGTACTAACATCACCTGAAAGAGAAATCATTCTATCATCTCTATTAAAGTTATAGTTTATTGTTGCAACCTACCTTCACTTAACAGCTCTAAAGATTCCTCGAGAAGGGAGCGTTTTGGTGATGAAGTAGATGCCTGAAATTGAGAAAGATGCTATTAGCCAAACGTTTGAGGGAGATGAGTGAGGAAATCTTCAACTTACCATTTCAACGAAATCAAGTTTAAGTATGATACTTTAGTGTCAGAAAGTTGTATAGTTTATCAAAATAGAGACTTCACTTATTCTCAACACGTCTCAAATATAGAATGAAAAATTAGTCGGTTTTCCCCCCTTTTATATACTCTCATACTCGACATTCATTGGCTATTCATTTGATTGGCTACTTACTTGTACTTAAGCACTAAGAAATCAAGTTTGTAGCATACAATTTGAAGTCATGAATTCACCAACAGCAACTCTCTCCGTGGACACTTCAACTTGCCCTCCCGCTCCAAAGAAGGTGAAGTTGATGAAGAAGAAAACAGTGGAGAATTTTCCAAGCTTGGAGTATCCGACTCTGACTGAGGAAGAGGAGATGGAAATGGTGTATGTGAGGTGGAAGTACCTACTATACAACAAGGAGGATGTGTCGAAGGAGGACTATATCAGCCTTCTCTATGACATACGGAGATGGTGCAGCCCATCGTCCCAACCCAGAAACGAAGTGGAATGGAAGTGCGTCTTTGGTGTGCTGGCTACAGCGGAGGAAAGACTGCGACAGCTGAAATGCAGGTGTGATAACTGTGAATCACTGTGGGACAATGTGACTCCAGAAGAGCTTCTAAATTATTTGTAATTTCTGAATATATGTTTCATTTGTTATATCTGTCTGTTTTAACTTGTTTCTGGGTAATGTAGTTATCAACATCATAGTGAAAAATCTAATCATTTGACAGCTCAGTATAAATCATAGCAGCTGATAATAGATACAATCATTCTTTCCTAGGTACTACCTCTATTACTGAGGATAAATGAGAAAGGGATTGAATATAAAAAAACAGAGACTTGTAGTTCTTTAGATTTGTTCACAATTGAAGTACATATACTTTATAGCGAGGAAAAGTCAAGTGGAAGAACCTCTAAGTCTTTGTTAACTTTGTAGCACCTTAGCCGTTTAGGGGTATCTGGCGCTTTTCTTACACGTGTTGTCTTCGGTGTCCATTCTTCGTCTATCCAGACAATTCTTACAGTCTTGTCTTTGTCGTAAGTCTCCTTCTGTCCACACTTGCCTTCATCCCACTAATTGATGATCACAAAATTACTTGATGTTTCTGACTTTGCCATGTTAGACTCCTAGTTCGTATAATGTGAATAAGAAGTGTTAAAATCTTCTGAGATATATAGTCTTCATTTAAATTAGAATAATTCTGATTGGCTGTTGAGGGACTCATTGTTAAATAACTATATAATTGAAACGATTGCAGCACTTTTCATTCACATTATACGAAGTAGCAAACTAACATGTCAAACTCTCAAGCATTGGAAATATTAAGCCAAATATTTGAAGTCATTGACGAGTGGGATCAAGACAAGTGTGAACAGGAGGAGGAGTCCCGCGAGAACATTGTCGTCATTGAGAAAATTGTGTGGACTGATGGTGAATTCACGCCAAAAACGACGCGTGTGAGAAAAGTGCCAGGTGCTCCGACGCGCCCAAAACATTTTACAATCTATCCAAATTTAAAAGTGATCCCTCTCAACTATGAGTGAAAAATAAGCCTACATACTACATGTCTTTGTTTTTGCAATGTATTGATCTAGAAATGGAAATAAAGGGAAGAATTTAGATGTAGTGACCGGTATTTGCAATATCGTAGTAAAAGTAGTTTAATTGTAATAATAACTTGTAGGAACCATAAATCCCATTAAGCAAAATCCAGCCATGTAAAGTAGTAAATTCAAGCTATATTGTAGTTATGTAAGTGATCACAAGCTGTTCACAGTAAAAGAGACCTGAGCGTAAGATACAAAAATTATAAATTTGAAAACGTTTCTAAATAACTACAGCTGGTACTCAAGCATTTGAAATTGCACTGCATTAAAACAAAAGTATTAATTTTGGTTACTACATTTTCCCTCCTTTTTTAAAAAGGGTATACATAGACTATAACATTTTTTAACGCATTATGTACAAACTACCATCGAACTCTTCTACGTACACCGGTGGTTTTCTTTGGGGAACATTGCCGCTGTAGAAGTACGATCGGTACCACAAAACCAAGAAAACGACAGACAAGGCGATTGAGCCTTTAGAAAACTGCCTCATCGATTACTTGGCAACGTAATCTCTGAGGTATGACGGTCGACGTCGGTGCCTATTCGAACGGCGTATAGGTTCAGATTCTGGCACAGTAATCAGTATCTCAACGGTGCATTCTGTGTTTTCATCGAACCGCTCATTTACTGTCATCGGAGTAGAAATAAATGTCAAATCATAATCATTAGTTGTCGACTCTTGAGCTGTGCGAACTATGTTCCTCGTGTTGATACAAAATCCGTCGTCCATCCTGAATGTGAATGGACCAACTCGCTTGACCAACTTTCGTGTTTGCCCTTTCTTACTAATAACACGTTGACCTTCTCTATGCGGCGTTGTTGTACAAGGTCGTCTACGATCGTTAGCATACTGGGCATTTGCTTCACTTTTTGATCTTAGGTTTTGGCCCGCTTCTGTCTCAGCATCGTGTTCTGTAGAAATTATGTTTAGGTTTGTCTTCACCTTGTAGGATAGCATCAAATCGGACGGCATTTTGTTCGTCGAAGAATGCATGGTTGCATTGTAGTTCTGTACGTAGTTGTCGATTATTTGGTGCAACTTGTTGACACTTTTTACAGATGTTACACCTAGCAATTTATTCAGATTCCTATTAACCCACTCTACGACCCCATTTCTCTGTGGATTATAAACAGAAGAACGTCTATGAATTTTTCCTCGAGTGCGTAAGAACTCAGAAAATTCATAGGAGATGAATTGAGGTCCATTGTCGGAGGTTAATAGTGTGCATTGTCCAAAAAGCGAGAAGAGACTGCTTAAAAATTCAATAACTTTCGCAGAAGTAACAGAGCTAGTGACACGTGCAGACATAAATTTTGTGTAACAGTCTATCACAACAATGACATAATAAGGTCTGTGAGACTCGTCATAGTTCTGACCTTTAATATCAATGTCAATTTGATGCCAAGGCCTATGCATATAGTTCGGCACTTGTACCGGAGATTCGCGCATTGGTTCACGACAGCAAGTGCAAGATCGTAATTGTGACTCAACGTTCGAGTTCAAATTAGGCCACCAGTAAAATTCACGTATACGGGATTTACATTTAGAAATACCCATGTGACCCTCGTGTGCAATGGATACGATCCGGTCGCGAAGCATCGGAGGAATACAAAATTTGCCACCACGACACACTACACCATCGATCACAGATAAGTCTTTCCTCACATTCCAAAATCCAATGAGAGATTATGGTAATGCAGAAGCACGTTGAGGTTAACCATTCTTTATTATACTTATCAACTCTTGAAAGACATCATCAGTATCAGTCGCTTGCTTAAGTTCTTGAATTGAAATAGGGCTGTTGTTCACTTCACCTAACGACACAGTAAAAAGTTTGATGTGCGAGTCTTTATCCTGAAATGGTACTCTTGATAAAGCATCGGCAACTACATTATGTTTTCCTGGGGTGTACTGTACCTCAAAGTTGTATTGTAATAACTTTATTGCCCAGCGAATCACTCGGCAAGGCGCAGACCCACCTTCAAACGAATTATGCAGAAGCTGTTTCAAACATTGGTGGTCTGTCCTGATCATGAATCGCCTTCCGCATAAGTATTGGAGTAGGCGTTCGGTACCCCAAAGTACTGCGAGAAATTCTTTCACAGAAACAGAATAGGTCTTCTCGATATCGGACAACTTTCTGCTGAGGAAGTATACTGGACGGTCTTCACCAGTCGACACGCACTTTTGAGACAAAACCGCAGAAATGCCATAACCAGATGCGTCAGTGGTAAGATAAGTTGGAGTGTCAATATCACAATCAAAAAATGCGAGCGGAATGTAATTAGATAGACAGTCTTTCCAATTGCAAAATTCACTTTGATGCTGTTCAGTCCACTGAAAAGTAACATTCTCACGCAACAAGTCGTAAAGTGATGCGGAAATACACGCTGCATTCGGTATGAAATTTTTTTAAAAATTGATCAACCCCATGAATGATCGTAGCGACTGTTTGTCATGAGGAACTGGAGCACACATAATAGCTTCAAGTGTCTCAGGCAGAGGCGAAATTCCTTGAGGTCCAAGCATACGACCCAAAAATGACACACTAGTTTGCCGGTAAATACATTATTCCTCATTCAAAGTCATACCGTAGGAACGTAACTGGTCTAAAGTTGACTTGAGACACACATCATGCTCATCAAGCGATTTTCCGAAAATCAGGATATCATCCAGATAACCAACTGTATTTCGACAGTGCCGTAAAATTGTGAAAATCACTTTCATGTAGGCCGACGGTGCATTAGCTACTCCAAACGGTAGGCGTTTGTACCGAAACTGACCCACATGCGAAGTAAATACTGTTAAATCACGTGAGTCTTCCCTGATTTCAAGTTGGTGATAGGCAGCTCTCAAGTCTAACTTAGAAAAATACTTTACCCCGGTCAACTTGGAAAAAATCTCGAGTGTTGGGAGAGGGTGCTGGTCGACAATAATATGCTGGTTGATTTTCTTATAATCAACGCAAAGTCTTATTTTGTTGTTAGCTTTCGGTACAACAACAATAGGAGAAAGGTAAGGGGATGAGTCGATTTCTTCTATGATGTCATCCTGCAATAACTTGCTGATTTCATTCTCAACAGCTGATTGTAAAGCAAATGGAATACGTCTCGGTTTTTGAACTAGAGAGGATGGAGCATATTTTTTCAGTTGAATGTAAAACTGAAAACCTTTCAGTTTGGGTAACACTGTTACAATTTCAGTTTTTGGAATATCAGTGCGAGTTACAGAGCATGAAACAAGCTCAGCATTTTGACCACGCTTAACAATACCGTCAAGGTGAAAAATAGCATCTGCACCCAAGACTGGTTGATGGTCAACACGTAGTACAAGAAAATCGATGTATGCAGACTTGCCATTAAAATGACACAGTACACCTTTCAAAATTCCCGCAACATCAATCACATGAGTATGTAAATGTATAAATTGCAATTATTCGTAACATGACAGCAGAGAAAAAGTTTATACTTATCACAGACCGGAAATCCTTGAAAATGATAGTAATACTGATTGTAAAAATAATGTGACATGCAGGTTCGTAAAAATCCTCGTCGCCAAAGTGTAGTGACCGGTATTTGTAATATCGTAGTAAAAGTAGTTTAATTGTAATAATAACTTGTAGGAACCATAAATCCCATTAAGCAAAATCCAGCCATGTAAAGTAGTAAATTCAAGCTATATTGTAGTTATGTAAGTGATCACAAGCTGTTCACAGTAAAAGAGACCTGAGCGTAAGATACAAAAATTATAAATTTGAAAACGTTTCTAAATAACTACAGCTGGTACTCAAGCATTTGAAATTGCACTGCATTAAAACAAAAGTATTAATTTCGGTTACTACATTAGATATGGTGTTAATTGTATACATGGCTGCGAATATCATCACATTTATTATCGGTCTACTATTGTATCAAAAGAGACCGTATCATTAGTAAAGAGAGAAGATGTATATGCTTGCGTGTAGCGCAAGAGTGCCCTCCCATTTCATCCCATCATCATTTAGCCTCAATGATAGAGGCAGTTCTTAAGAGAACTCATGATTCATTCTAAGATGACGTATGCAATGGAGAATTTAAAAAGTAACCTGCGGCAGATAGCTAAGATTCAACCGATTGGCGTTCAAAGTGCTACGTTGAGCGAAGAGACCACGACGACCGTTGGAAAGTCGGAATAAGGTAAGTCTCAAGCCCTTGCCACACTCATCACTACGATATCATCCGCTGTCTCAAGAGAGATCGCCCACCAACAGGAAGAATTATATCGAAGTTCTCCGTGCCATGCAACGTTAGAGTTGACTGATAGCAGATATAACTTTGTGACTATATTTTTTATATTCGTGTGATAGATTCAGTCAGACCAAAATCTGTCCAGGGCAAACCACGATGAGGTACTATCACATTTTGCCCCATGGTGGTCTCTTAAAGACCGATGGTTCGTTCTCGGATGCATTCCTAGATTTTGCCGATTCCGTTGAGAGAGACTTTTAATCTTTCTATGTCAGCGGCATCGACCTCCTCTACTTCCATCCGACTGTTAGAGGGCGGTATATATCCCCACTCTGTTGAATCGACATCATCGGTAGCCGATGAGCCGATTCGAGCAAGATTGTTGCAAATTCTCTCTTGCTCCTCCATCTGCGAAATCTCATAAAATAAATTTATTGGCTTTAACCGAGGCTTGTCAGGAGAGCTGAATAACGTGTTTGGTGTCTGCATGATGGAGACTAAAATGAAAATCGAAGATAGGCAATGGTTTATCTACCTCTCTGAGACAAAGACATGATTATATTTCTTTTACTTGTGTGATAGATTCAGTCAGACCAAAGTCTGTCCGGGGCAAACCACGTGGAGGTACTATCACTTTTTGCCCCATGGTGGCCTCTTAAAGGCCGTTGGTTCGTTCACGTAGCATCTGAAAAATAGAAAGAAAATAGATAAAATTATATTCAAGTGATGGAGATGATATTAACTTACCATAAATTAACTTAATCGCTTCGTTGAACCTTCGATGGCGGTGGATGGGGAAGATATTTGACCGGCAGTTTCCGCTTGCGTTGGCGCAATTCCCTAATGTCACCATCATGCTTGATAGAGATGTGTAGGCAGCGCATCTCCGCCATCGCTCCATCGTAGCACTCGAATGTGGTGTCCATGTCCTCACTTTCAATTATTATATTGTCCACAATTCTGCTGTTGACGACGGGAAGGTGGAGCGTTGTTCGTCTCTCTTTCTTTTGACCTTCACTGAGGCTTATTTTGAGTTGCTCAAGTTTTAACTTTAACGTCTCTTCCTGAGCTTTTAAAGTCTTTTTGTAGGCAGCCTGCTCAGTGACACGTTTTTCGCTGCTAAGCGCCCTTTCACGGAAAAGTTCTAAATTTAGGACTTGAGTCTTGAGGGCTCGAATCTGAGCTACCTGACCCTTGAGATGAAAATTTTTGTCCCTAAGAGCCGCACATTCGTTCTTATAACGAGCCAGTTCGTCCTTCAATTTGGTAAGTGCGTACTCCTGGCTCACTTTTGCGATCTGGGCATCCTTGTTCCAGCTCTCTGTTTGCTGCTTGATCCCCTTCTTTACTGGGGAAGACTGCTGCGTGATCGCTTTCATTATAGGGGAAGACTGGTTTGATGGTTTTCCTATGTCTTCCACTATCCTATCAATGACGACCTACTCAGAATCGGAGTCGTCTGAGCTTTCCGATCCACTTAGTTGTTCTGTAGTGGTCGGTGCAGCAGGAGATAAAATATTTGCGATCGCATCTTGTAGCGCTGCGTCTAGATCGACTGTTGTTTCGAAGTAGGGTGCGATCACTTTGCCGATGTGCGATGTTGTATAATTACTAGTCTTCTTGATCGGACATAAGGCGTGAGCGGCGTAAAATGCCTCATGGTCGTTGCCTTTTAAAAATTTTAGGCAATGTGTGCAGCCGGAAACAACACCTCTTTCTTCATGAATATGAGGCGTGTTTTTGTATTTATTTATGTGGCGTTTAAATTCGCCGCCTCTCTTAATTTCTGCGCAAGAACATTTTTTGAATAAAAACCTGGAATTTCCTCCCATTTTTTGTAAAGGAGGGATGAAATAGAATTACTACTTATACCATTTATATTTTTAACGAATGAATACATTGACAATCATTGACAAGATGTTCTGTGGTCGGAGCAGTAAGAGACAAGATAGTGTCAATTGCTTCTTGCAGTGCTGCGTCTAAATCGACAGATGTTTGCTCGAAATAGGGTGCGATCAATTTGCCGATGTCGGATGACGTGTAGTTGGCAGCCTTCTTAATTGGACATTCGGCGTGAGCAGTGTAAAATGCCGTATGGTCCTTGCCTTTCAAAAATTTTAGGCAATGTGTGCAGCCGGAAATAACAGCTCTTTCCTCGTGAAAGTGAGGAGTATTTCTACATTTATTGATGTGGCGTCTAAATTCGCCGCCTCTCTTAATCTCTCCACAAGAGCACTTTTTGAAAAGAAATTTTGAGTTGCCTCCCATATTCTGTAGAAGGAAAGATGAAATAGAATTACTGACAAGCAACATCGACAATCATTTTAAAAATCCAACTAATATGTCATTCAATACTTGAGGATAGACAAGCTAGGCTGATGAATCCGTTACAGGCATTACTCAGAGGGGATCTTATCCCGACTCCAAGGCCTTGGCCTTCAAATCCAACCTCCCGCGGACAGAGCGTGCGTCATATCACTGTGTTGGTATTCGGACCCCGATTTTGACATGAAAACCGGTGGAGTTATTTACATCAGGAAGCAAGTCTTGAGCTGAAGCTCGCCTCTGACAACTTTATAAAGGTCTTTATTGAAATTAGAAGGTTTGAAAACCCCGAAAAATTGCCAAAAATAGCGAATTTAAATTTTTCGGCATTTAGCACTACTTATGAAATCTATAGGTAGTCTGTAAATATAGGTCTGATCAAAAGCTATCGAATCTTTTTTGGATCAACTCAATCGGTGTACTAGAACCGCATACACAATTATCGCATAATTTTTTATGAATTTGCGATGGTAGCCACAAAGACTTGTAAATGATCTTAAATTTTCAACTGTTTTTGGAGTAGGCCATGATTTGATTTTCTCAGTCTTTTGTGGATCCGTTTCAATCCGCTACTTGAAACCTTGTGTCCCAAGTAACAAACCTCTGATTTAAAAAATTTACATTTACAGGGTTCTGCTCTAAGCCCCTACCTCTTTGTCTTGCTGTTAGATGAGATATCAAAGTCGATCAGAGGGAATGGAGAAAATGACACACTGGAACTACTGTTTGCCGACGATCTGGTAATATCAGGAGACACAAAGGAGAAGGTCCAAGCGCGCCTGAAAAAATGGCGAGAAGCCCTCGAATTCCATGGTTTGCGACTCAGCAGAAATAAGACGGTGTACCTCAGCACGAAAGAAAGTGAGCGCATCCATCTGCAAGGCACCGCAATCCTGACGGTTGATGCTTTTAAATACCTCGGTACTGTCTTGGATGACAAAGGCACATCAGGGAGGGACATGAAGGCGAAAACACAAGCAGGTTGGCAGAACTGGAGAGTTATGTCTAATGTCCTGTGCGACAAAAAGATGCCTCTACGACTCAAGGGCAAGGTTTTCCACACAGTGGTCCGACCCGCAATGCTTTACCATGCTGAGCTCTGGGCCCCGAAGAAAGCTGACCTTATTGCAATGGAAGTGTCAGAGATGAGGATGCTGTGGTGGTCAATGGGGAAGACAAAGAAGGATAGAATAAGAAACGATAAGATCCGTCGTATGCTCAAAGTACCCCCAATAAGCAAAGAAATTGAGACTCGCCGATGGAGATGGTTCGGACATTTGCTCAGAAGACCAGAGGATAACATCTGCAAAACAGCATGGAAACAAGAACCTGTCGACAGAAGAAAGGGAAGACCGAGAACAAGTTGGAGAACTGTGATAAAGAGTGGAATGGAGGTCAGATCGATAAACGAAGACATGGCCTCCGACCGAGCCATGTGGAAGCAACGGACTGAGGGGCCACCCTGTGCTACCCGATCATCCGGGAGGCTGAAACTGGATCGAGCCCGGTCAAGGTGAGCAAGGTGAGCACATTTACAAGGTGACAATTTTACACCTGATATACGAATTCTTGTGAATATTGTTCTAAGTCGCTTTACATGCTCATCCAAGTCTTTTGAAAATATTAATATGTCATCAAGATAAATCAAACATTTATGCCATTTCTCTTTCTCGAGTATCTTGTGCATTAGGCGTTGAAATGTGCTGTTGAAATACCCATAGGCATTCTCAGGAATTCCCAATGGTTGGTACGAGAACTAAATGCCGTTTTACCAATGTCTTCTTTTTTCATCGGAATGTTATACTATCCTGAAGATAAATCTAGCGTTGAAAATAATAAAGAACCATTTAAAGTATCCATCAATTGATTTGCGTTTGGAATTGGAAATATAGGTCGTTTTGTAACAGAATTTAATCTCCGGTAATCGATAGTCAAACGAATATCACCATTCTTCTTGGGTATTACCACCAGCGGTGCGTTCCAAGGTGACTCACTGGGTCCCATAATTTCCTTTTCTGCTAATTCTTGTATTAGTTTATCCACTTTATCTTCCAGACCAAAAGGTATTCTTTGATATGAACAAGTAATAGGTTTAGTTGAGACTGTCTCAATCTCATGTTCAGCTAGATTAGTCAGTCCAATATCATCTTTTGAAATGCTAAAAATGTCACAAATTCTTCTAATAATGGCAATGAGGTTTCTCTGTAAATTTTAGGAAGTTTATCAATCTGATCTTGTAACTGCAGCAGCAGCATATTCCATCTTTCGGAAGTTAATTCACTGATACTTCTGATTCTTTGACTGCTACACATTTTATGACTGTCTAGGTTATCAATAAAGTTCACATTTCCTGCAATTGCGCCTTTCTTTATTTTAATGTTATCCTCAAAAGTCCATATTCGCAGGGGCACTAACCTCTCTTCATTTACATCACACAAACTGGAAGCCACTAGTATATCCACTAGTTCTTGCTATCAAGCTGATCAAAGCAACGACTTGCGAACCTCTTGTTAATAACTCCACCGGTTTTCATGTCTGGCGATCAAGTCATTGAAGGTGCAAGTCACGGAGATTTTCGGCGTCACACTTCCTGTTGGTGGGCGTTCTTTCCAGACAGCTGTGAAATCCGTAGCGATGAGTACTGCACGGGATATTCGGCAATTGTAATCCTTGTGAAACCTCTCTGCGTCATGTTTCCAAGTGGTTGCCTTTCGTCTCAACGTTGTACTCTGACCGCCAGGGCGACATTTAGCTATTTGCCACAAGTTACATCATAAAATCTCCATTGCACTTGTCTCCCGATAATTGGCCATACATGTGAGAATGGGCCATGAGTTCTTTTAAGAACTGTCTCCATCACGGAGACGAAATGATGAATGGAATGAATTGAAAGGGGCATTCATGTGCCACACGCAACCACAACCTCATTTCTATCTTTGCTAGTGAACAAACTCTTGTGAACGTAGTCAGAAACTGTATCATGGCTTGCAAAAGCAAAGTTTAGCGTAGTCAAATAGTTTTACCGCGACACACGTTTGTGAAAGTAAAGTTTGATCATCAAAGTTTTACTCGTGACTGTAGTCAGAAAGTGTATCATGGTTTGCAAAAGCAACGTTTAGTGTAGTCAAATGGTTTTACCGTGACGCACGTTTGTGAAAGTAAAGTTTGATCATCGAAGCTTTATTCGTGAGTGTAGTCAGAAAGTGTATCATGGTTTGCAAAAGCAACGTTTAGTGCAGTCAAATAGTTTTACCGTGACACACGTTTGTAAAAGTAAAGTTTGATCATCGAAGCTTTATTCGTGAATGTAGTCCGAAAGTGTATCATAGCTTGCAAAAGCAAAGTTTAGTGCAGTCAAATAGTTTTACCGTGACACATGTTTGTAAAAGTAAAGTTTGATCATCGAAGTTTTATTCGTGAGTGTAGTCAGAACGTGTATCATGGTTTGCAAAAGCAACGTTTAGTATAGTCAAATAGTTTTGCCGTGACGCACGCTTGTGAAAGTAAAGTTTGATCATCGAAGTTTTATGACTGACCGAACTCATCACAGCACTAGAAAGGTTTATCGAAAAGGTTTTACTGCACAGCGTAGATTTTCTTGTAACTTACTTTCACGGTGTTGGAAAGTGTTATGTTGAGTGGATACAGTTGCCAAATGTTCCCGTATTAGAAAATTCAAACTCCATGACTGTTAGATTGCTGAATACTTCATCAGGTTTACTAAAAGCAGTTTTCTACTGCAGTGAGACTGAGAGTTTAGAATGTTATATGAAAACAGTGTTCACCACAGCACTAGAAAGTTTTACTGCACTGTGTAGATTGTTTCACATTGTTAAAAGATCTTATAGTAAGTACAACAGTGTTGAATGTTTTATAAAAGCAGGTAAAGTCTTGTGACAAACGTTGAGTGTGTCAGAGCTAGTTCCGTGACATTGAATTGCGTGGGTCCTAAAGTCCATAATCCAAGGGTAGGGTCATCTACGGTTGGATTTAGGGATTTAGGAATTTAGGGGTTTATATCACAGCGTTAACCGTTAGTGCAGAATACGTGAAGCACATGTTCGCTTAAAAGTCTAAACGCAAACGTTGAAATAAGTATTGTAAGAAGTCTTTGACATGATGTTGTGAAACTCAGCGAACGTTCAAAAAAGGTTTTATAAAACGTTTCTGCAGTCACACTCGTTAGCGTACCAGCTTTACTAAATGTGTTCTTTGCCTTTATCAAATTGAATGCGTGTGTAGACTGTTTTGTAGATTAAAGACAGTGTTAAACGTTTTTTGCAGTCAGCATCGACAGCATACAAGTATACACATAACAACCTGTAACGTTGTAAGTCGAATGCATATGAGCTAGGAAACACTCAAAACATGTGTGAGATAAAAATCAACCTGCTAGATTAAGTGAGTCCCTCACAAAAGTGTCACAACTATTTTACGGGAAACTTGTAGAGGAGAACTGTGTAGCGAGAACGTTTACACTCATCATAGACAGATGAACATATATTCTAACTTCAACTTTCTGACATTCAAATGAAATTCGTAAGCATGAAGCTCTAGACTCCGTGATGTAAAACAATTTATGACAACAACTTTATGTTGGTAAAACTTTCATAGATTGCAGTCGCGTTTAAAGTTGATAAACCTTTAAACCTGCAGAATCGCATAAGTCTTAGATGCAGTTCAACGACTCGATCATTGAACTAACAAACTGAACAAGTCTGTGTAGAGGACCATAACACGCTCATCAGTAGGAAACAGCAAAGCATGTAATGTCATTGAATTATCAAGACTGAGTGACAAGTCTGTGTCAGTGGAACTATTTCATGAGTATGAAACAGCGAACATTACATTAGGACTGTCCATGAGTATTGTAAAGGTTAGAATCAAAGTTTGCTTTTCATGTGCTTGACAAATGAAGAGAATCAACACGTGTCTCATTTCTAAACGAATCGCACATTGCTTGTAAGTTGATAATAGAATCAATATTGAAACCTGTATCAAGTGACTTTCTGTGCGAATGCAGACGATGTGAAAATGGCACACAGATTGACATTTAACAATGCTTGCAATATTCAATACGCTGCCATTCAAAGGCAGCTAAAAACGTTTATCATCAAACCTATCAGTGAAACAGATGTCATGTAACCCTCCTGTGCACACAAATAATCACCAGCGCACTTTGTCGCCTGTTTGTCAAGCTGCCCCCTCAGCACATAGAGCAGAACACAAAGATGAATGATCACGCTCTCTGGCACCCATATGTCGCATTGCCCCCTATACACATTGAATTTTCTATCGCATCTGTCGAACGAACAAGGATGCAGGAACGCATCGTCATCTCAGACTTCCCACCTAGCTGATTCCCACACAGCTAATTGCTATCTCACCGGAGAGATCATCGTAGGTGACTGAAAGGATTCTCACGTTGACAATTCGCTACTGTGCACTCCGCGAGCGCAAGTAACCATTTGCTGCTAAAGCATGGGCACTGCCGATTTGTTCTAGGCTTCAATGCCTTGCTAGCCAGTTACAAAAAAGTTGGAGAAATATAAGGAGGACGTTTACACTCATTCATCAAATACAAGTCGTTTGATGAAATGTTGTTCGATATAACTTTCTTTGATATGAGCCGAACCCTTGAGCTCCGCTGTGGATGCAGAGTGAAGATGGGGAAAGTCTTTCTCCTGGCTGCTTTGTAAGCAGAGAAAGGCGAAGCAATTCGCTGCCCCATCCACCTCATTTCACATGAGCTTATGGAAAACCCTTTGTTCAGGGATATGGCGCTAGAGTATCTGGCGTTGCTGAGAACACAGCGTCCGGAATACTTCGAGTAATCGAAGTATTTCATCGGTCCTTCCGAGGGCCCGGTCACCAATTCATTGGAGGCCACCCTATTAACAAAGAAAAGTTACAGACTGTGCCACACACAAACACTAGATTCAAGGATATCTATCTTTCTTAGAAAATGAAGAAGCTCTTATTAAATTCATCTGATGAGAAAGCAACTTCATGACAAGTGTTAACCTTATCCAACACACATCTTCAAAGTCGTAACTGCCATGAAATCATCATGTTTAAAGTTTTAAAGTCCCTATGATAAGTCGCAAGGATCTTTTACATGATGTAAAATATAAACGTCTGTAGAGAGAAGACTAGACGTGAAGTCATGAATTTTATTTCTTCACCACCCGTTAAATGGAAGGAGTAAGGGGGGAGGAAGAATTATCAGAGCAAGATGTTGTATAGTAATGCAGGCAATGACAGTCACGATTGGATTTAGAGATTTAGCGTTTTATAAAACATACATCAATGATAACTGTTGTTGTAGAGTGTATACATGCATTTATTAACTTAACCATTTGTGAATGACATAGCTAAATTGCTAAAGTTCATCATCTAAGGGGTAGGGTTACCTACCGTTGATTTAGGGATTTAGGGTTTTGGATTACACAAATTAACGATCTCCTTTAGTGTAGAATACGTGATGCATATGTTCGCTTTATAAAATGACTTTGAACACAAGACTCAACTTCATAATGAAAAGACAGATTTCATATCGTTGATGAGAGATAGTTACATGCTCATTATGCTATACACTTTACATTTGATGCAGTCAGCTGAAAGGTGATTGATGCATGTTCAAAGAAGAGTTGAATACACTGTATGTATCTTAATGATTGGAATAATAAGTGTGTAAAGAGTTTATTAGGAAAATATATAATAGTCAGCGCATGAAAGTTTCTTGTTATCCAAGCTAGGAATATATGAGCATCATTTATCAGTCAGTGTTGTATTTTAACATCCATGATTTGTACAAGGTAGGATTCGTTGGACGTTTTATGATGAATGGTTGGATAAATTCATGAAGCTTTGAGTATTGCATACAAACCATACAAACCAAGTATTGAAACGGAAAGCACGAGTGAGAAAAAATGTGTGACATTAAAGACTTATGTATGTCATGCTAAACATAAGGTAATGATGATGGATAGGAATAAGCGATGTAATTAATGTCTTGTCTCACATGTGTTTACTACTTATACGTTTGCTGTAATTAACATTGGGATAGAACTGTAAATCTCACGAGTATGACTTTTACAATGTGAAGCATCTTGAAACTCGAGGTAGACAATGACCAAAGAGTAAATAAAACCTAGGTGAAATACAGGGTCATACAGAGGTCTAGGATTCTACGACGTTTGTAGTGTTGATATGAATGTTGTTCGACAGATTGTAACCGTCAAATGATCTGCTGATATGATTTACAGTGAAAAGGAAAATCAGTAAGAGGAGTGATAGGAAAAAACGTCTTCACAAATGCAGACAAGTGAAAACTCTACTAATTGACTGCATGCATTTTGTCATCCATCATCAAAGTGAATTTAGTTCAAGCGAGTTACATGAATGTTAAAAGTCGTATGCTGACAGCGTGTTGGCGACAGTTTCCATTCAACTTCAGTCAATAGGGAAGATGATGACGGAAAATCTGTGATAACCATTCAGATCAGCACATCAAGCATGAAAATGAACGATAGGTTGACACAGTCGTGTTACAACTACCAACCGATAGTCTAAAGCGATTTGATTGCGCGAACAAGACACTTGAAAGGCTGCATCATTCTCATATAAAGCATAGTCTCTTGCATTTCACTATCATGATCATGTCCGATAAGCCAAGAGCGTGCGTTATGCCATCTCGCACTGTACACCATGGAGAAGAATTCCACAGTGATATCTACGCTGAGGATATCACTGCGGAATTTATGAAGTATTATTCATACTTTACTTTGAATGAGGATATGAGTCGTCGAGTACAACAAGAGATGGAGACAGCGACGAGTGAGGTCGAGACGGTGGAAAGTGAGGAGATGATGTGGAGTGAGGACACGGTGGAAAGTGAGGAAGTGGAAGCTAATGAAGATGTTATTGTGATATCAGATGATGAAGTAATAGTTTTACACATGCATACAAATGGCTGTCATCTCAACTCGTTCATGTTTTCTTTCAGTGACGGAGTGAGTGATGGGCGTTCTTCAGTTCATAAAATCATCATGCACACATACAGCACACTGCTTCACCACATTTCCTCGTGAATGCATCATGAGTTCTTATAAGAACTTCCTTCTAATGCAGCTAAAGCAGACCCAAACCCGCCACATATCTTCGGATATGGAATGCAGAGGGGAAGGTTAAATGATAAAATGGAATGAAGGGAAGCCAAACTTGCACTAAATGCAGCCACAAACACATTTCTATCTTCATTAGGATGACATTCAATCACTTGAATTCTAATGTGACCATTACATCCTTAGATCTCAGTACATTCAACTCTCTAACGTGCTTGTTAATCCTATTATCTCTAACTTTACAAACACTGAAAGGACTCGAAAATGATTTCAACCTTTACAAACATCAACTTTATTTCTAACTTTACAAACAGTGAAATGCTTGTGACTATATTTTATACTTTACCTATCTTACTAACACTGAAGTGCTTGTCACTTTATTTATACTTTACCTATAAATTGTCAAAGTCCATCATCTATGGGGATGGGGTTAGCTACGGTTGGATTTAGGGATTTAGGGTTTTATATAGCGCAAGTGAAAGTTAACCGCTAGTGTATAGTAGATTTATTGACTTAAACATTTGTGAATGACATTATTCCTAACATAACAAACAACCACTTTATTTCTAACTTTACAAACAGTGAGATGATCCTAACTTTATTCTTCATCTATGTTACAAACATTGAAATGTCTATGACATTATTTCTAACTTTACAGTGACATGGTTATAACTTTATTTCTAACTTTACAAACAGTGAAATGGTCTTGACTTTATTTTATACTTCACCAATCTTGCAAACACTGAAATGATTCTGATATTATTCCCAACTTTACAAACAGTAAAAATGGTTGTAACTTTATTTCCTTAGTCAATCCACTCTGTTGAAACGACAAGAAAACGACACAGCATGTGCATGATATGTTATTGAAACCCACACAGCTTTTTTGTTACACTTACAATTCATTTCATGTGTTCTATCCTATACACTCAAAACCTGCAACGAAATTTATTCTATTACATCCATGAATATGACGTGATAAAATTCACATCATCTCAAAACCTTTTAACAGCGCTTGTCTTCAAACATATGCTGAATCCCACATAGCTTGTTTGTTACACTACCAATTCATTTCAATGTGAGCTAATCTTGCATCACTCATTTCATGTGACATAACTTTTCACTTTAATTATTCCTACAATGTTACTGCAGTGGTCTCAACACAATCCCTACCATGTATTCTAACACTCTAATCACTGTGCAATGACTGTTGTGAATTGTATCGCATTCATGTGCATGACTCAGGCTTGTAAATTCCTGTTACTCAGGTATGAGAAGGTTATGAGAACCTTAGATGCTTCAGCGGTTCATTTGAATTTACACGAAAAACATTTGATGCTTTCATGTCCAGTAACATGTATGAGTTACTTCATAACTCTAGTTTAATGGTGACTTTGATTATTCATTCTTAGCTCGCTGAAGATGAGTGTTTTGAAATCATCACACTGTGAAGAGATTGCAAACTAATGAAGATAGAAATTTGATTTCTGTATACGTTTGGCGTGTGAGTGGCCATCCTTTCATCCCTTTCATCAATTTTCAACCCATCCTCCGAGTTCAACGAGCTTCGAACCGTCAGAAAGTGAAAAAACTTTCCGGCCTGATTATGGGTAGCCTCATAAAGCCTGTTTGGAACATTCACTAGCCTCATGAAGGCCGTTTGCGGCGTTCTCCGACTCCTCTCTACTTTTGCTCGAAGATCTCTGTAAGAAAGAAAAATGGTGTTAGATTTGATTGAGAGGCACTGATGTTCGAGAAACTTACTAGGAATTTTCCTCTTCACTTTTCTCACTGAAAAATCGCACAGTCGACCGTCTACCTCCATACTGATATGAATGCAGGTGACCCCACCTCCCTCGTAGCACTCCTGCGTGGTGTTTAAATCATATGTAACAGTAGGCACGTCACATGCTTGGTTTCTGTAGATTGGCAGGTGGACCTCTACGTGTCTTCTCTTCATTTCCTTGTTGATGTCTTCAGCCTGACTAAGTCTCCTCTTTAGGTCATGATTTTCTTCTCTCATCCCTTGACAGTTCCACTCTATCACACCAAGTCTGTCAACCTCCTGCCTCTGATGATTCAACTCGGATACTACCTCCTCATAAGCCATCTCCTTCTCCTTCCATTCCCGCCTTTCTTTCATTAATGTTTCCTCTCTCTTCTGCAGCTGTAATACTTCCTCCTGTAAGACTTTCACCGTTCCCACTTTAATTTCTAGTTTGGATATGTCCTGCACCATCTCTTTATTTTGTCTATTCACGGCCTCATAGCGATCTTTGAGCAGCATGTAATGGGCTTGCTGTGATGCCTTCGCCTTCAACTCATCTCTATCTAGAGCTCTTGTTTGTTCGCGTATACCGCCTTTATTTGGCGTAGAAGTGTTAAGTGAATGAGCTCTGAATGTTCAGCTGCATGCTCAGATACATGCTCAGATTCCTGTTTACCACTAATGAAAACGGCTCTCACCTCCTGTACTTCCCCTTCCTCCTCACTGCTGCTTGTATCGCTGAGGAAGAGATCGTTCCCATCATCATTCAAGTCGACAATGTGTCTTACAGCCGCCCTCTCCTCCTGCCTTCGTCTATACAAGTCATCAAACCACTTTCTGAAGTGGCAGTTAGAAATAGACGCACAAGGACACTGGCCATGTCTTTTCCTAAATTCGACAAAGTCAGAGTCTCCTTCCACAGCATGATGGACACATATCTTTATTTCAAAGACCTTCTTATGCTCCCCAATGTGTTCCACCGGTCTCAAGTGCTTTTTGTATTCGGAAACTGCAAGATAAAAATCCATTATTTACTACAGTTCTCACAAGAAAGCATTGTTGATCAGAAACATGTTTGTAATAAATGGTATAGGACATACAAAGAAGACCCAAACCTTAAGACCCTAATGTCAGAACGTGTATCAGTGGTGCTTGTAAGATCTGACTTTAAATCTCTAACTTAGAACGTTTGATAGCAAGCGTCAGACGACTCACCGTTGAAAGGAGAAAAAAGGAGTGAAATTGGGTGGGGAGAAGCGTCTTACATACTTCTTTCTCACAAAGACAGAATATGCCAATGTCCAAACTTTGTCATGTCTCCTTCAAACGATTTCATCTCACCGTATTTGGAATGTCACCCGCTGACTTTCCTGACTGACGCAGGGAGTCAAGATTACCGTAAATGGGCATTCCCGTTTCGTTGTGACGGAAGGGGAATGACGCACGGCTCACGCTTTGTGATAGCGGTCTCTTTATCCTAAGTGGCAAGTTTGTATGACACTCAATTGAGCTGAATGTTTCCGAAGATGAAAAAGATGAAAAGATTGAATAGTTCCAAGCGTGTGATAAAATACATGGAATGACAAACGTACAGATGCTCACAATGATACATAGGGGCTTCACACCATTTGAATGTTTTCTTATATCATTATCATGCTCACTTTCGAAGAGGCTTGATTCAATGTTTCATCTTAGCTGATGTCAGACATGAAATTTTCTAAGTCGGTTACCCGGTTTTTGGAGATTTCCAATACTATCATCGGAGCTCCGGAGTTCACCTACCCCAACCCAGTCGGAGGAGAACTGATTTCCACAAGCTTATATAGTTATATACTTATATAGTTTGTGGCGATCAGCTGATGACGTAATATCCATCATCCAAGTATTTAAACACGTCTATCTCCGGTTCTAGTGCTCCGATTGACTTCAAATTTTGACAGTCACGTTTTCTCGCTCTCACCTTGCATTTAAGTTATCCCTCGACTCTCTACGATGATCACAAGCCGGAGAAGCTCTCGTTTTTTTAAAAGTTCCAAAATCTTTGAAAAATGTGAAAAAATTCGATTTTAGACATGCTCTCATTTGGAAACGAAACTTTCCACGCATCTGAAAAGATTGGATCCTAGAGAACAAAGTGCGTTATTGCCCGTAAAAGAAACCTGAGCTCTTCATTCACTTCCAATCCTCCGCTATTCATCGCCAAAGGTGGCTACAATTTAACATTTTTCACGAAAAAATCCCGTGTGGAAACTCAATGTGAAGAAAATTTTCAACTTTTCTCTCCGATTTACTTGAAACTCACCCTCTAGATGCAGAATGGCACGCTGACTCCACATCTGGTCTCTGTTTTCCCGTCCGAGGCTTCGTTCACCCGCAAGAGCCATTTTCATAAAAATTCTAAGCCAAATCCAATTTCCAAAATTTTCAATTGCGTTTCACATCTAAACGAAGGCAGATATGAACAAGCCGTTTCCACTGAATTTGTCTCACTCTTAGCTTTCAAATGAGCTATTGCACGACTTTCTACGATCTCTAGAACCAAAGTTGGAAGTCTGACAGGAGGGCGGGACGTCCCAAAAATTTTTTCTCTCCGATTCCGCTGGAAACAACCTTCCTAACCCAAAATTTCACGTAGACTCCGAATCTGCCCTCCGTTTTCCCATCCGAGCACTCCTTCATGCCGAATTCCGACCTTTCTCATCCCAAAACAACCAAAACCCACCTTTTTCTAACTCTGCCGTTTTCAGAGATTCCTACCCTTGCCTCACAGGAAAACTCCTCCTTCCTTCCTTCCTAACCCAAAATTTCACGTAGACTCCGAATCTGCCCTCCGTTTTCCCATCCGAGACCTCCTTCATGCCGAATTCCAGCCTTTCTCATCCCAAAACCACCAAAACCCACCTTTTCTCACTCTATCCTTCCCACATTCCTACCCTTGCCTCACAGCTCCTCCTTCCTTCCTTCCTTCCTTCCAGAGGGGGGTAGGGAACAGTTTCTTCCTCTCGGACACATTCCTCCCAGCACATCCTTGGCGAACTCCTTCCTGCCTTCCAGAGGGGGGCTGAGTCAGCCTGATGACCTATCGTTGTACATTTTACACTTGATTTTGGCACGGGCTTACTACTCACGTAAGTGAGGATATTCTCTGGCCACACACCAAAATCTAAGCAAATCGGAGAGGTACTTTTTTGAATTAGGAGCTAAACTTGAAGTGCAGCGATGCCGACAGCTTGATTTGACTTCTTATAACCTCACCGTCGGAGCAGAAAACAATTGAGGTCAAGAAAGTCTTTTCCCGACAACTCGTGAAGCGATGATGACCAGGTCACATCCCTTACATTAATATAACTTGGCCTAAAAAAGGTGTGGCAGGGCAGTGGTCGTGGGAAGATTTCAAGCAGCGGCGGCCCGTCCATATGGGCGTCTGGGGCGCAGCCCTCCATTAGATAATACATCAAAATTAGCATAAATCATCATCAAGTTAAATGAGCGCTAACTGAACGGTCAATGGCTCAACCTTGCCAATAACCAAGAATGCCCAAACATCAATCAAAGCATGTTTCAAGTGACTCAGACGTCACCGTCCCTATGTCTCGTGGATGGGGCGCACAGCAAATGCGCCTTGCTTCATGCAGGTTTTGCTGATCATACATTTGCATACATCAAATATTTCTGGCTTCATCACACGCGTAAATTGTGCTGAGATGGGGCGCTCTCACGATGTCCCTCTGGAACAGTTTCGCGCATTCTTATTAGTTGTAACGCTGCAGTGTGTGTTGGGAAGTCAAGCTAACGTCAATTTTATCAAACATGTGCAAGCATTGCAGACTGTAGTCGAAGCGCATTTGGTCACTATTCATTGGTGTCTCTCGTGCAGATTCGATTGAAATTCAATCAGATTATTTTTCTCAAGAAAGACTTTATTTCAGCATTTCATATAAAGAAAAATTCGTATTAAGAAGTATTGACTCACCAAGGTTACGAATAATCAGGAATCACGGCAACGTTTCACAAAACCTTGTCTGTAACCTTCCGAATTTCAAATGAAAAAGTTGCTCAATAGTTTTGACATATTTTTGCCTTGAAAGCCGATTTAGCTTTAAAAATTGTGAATAATTTGAAATTAAATTGAGTGAAAGAACTTTATAATGATTTTTTTATTTCAATTTCCCGTTGCGAATTCAAACATATTTTCTATTTTTGCTTGATTGAGAGTCCTTATTATAAAAATAATTCTTTATCATTAAGGCATCGCAGTTAGCAAGTGGAACAATTCAATTTTACCATATCATAATTAAACAGTTTCATATAAGTCTAGGCTTACATGTATAACTAATAGTAATTGTAGTATGCATAGTTATAGTATATATGCATAGTTTAGTGTATTAGCTTATGAGCTTAAATAATGATGTTTGGACTGCGCCCCACTTCAGCTGAACTGCACGAGCCGCCACTGATTTCAAATAACAGTGGATGAGACGAAGAGGGAGAGAGAACAATGCACACATGAGTAACAATAATTCGTCGAACAGACGAAGTCATATCAAGCTGTTGACTTCGCTACACTTCACGTCATCGTCTCTCATGAAAAAAATACTTGTCTGATCTGGATAAAGTTATGCATGTAGGTAGAAAATATGCTTAAGTACGTTTACCCGAAGTTTGGTGACGATTGATTTGTTTTGTCAAATTTGAGACAAATTTGAAAACCTTGGGGGGAGATAATCCATAAGTACCAATTTCCGTATGCAAGAGGATTGTTGTGTATTGTTTAAATTGAAATGTGTGAGGCAGCATGAGTAAAAAACATTTTACAAAGTATTATGAAGTGCATGCAATAGATTTTTCAAAATCAAATTTCAGCTACCATCGTAATAATCATAGAAATCTGACAAATAATATAGGACTAGAACGGACATGGACATTGAAACTAAAGCATTGTAGACATGCGTTGTTATAACAACGGTGCCTAAACGATGGCGGCTTCCAGTGGATAGGGAGATCATCAGTGTACTTTGTAAATATTCACGGCCATTATCATTTCTCTTTGTATATAAAACCATTTTGACAAAATAACTTACGGTAGATCGGCATGCGGCAAGACTCTTAAACTGTTGCATGTTTCAGCAATTCTCTTCTTCTAAAGATCCAACAATCGCCGCATAACCGAGCGGCTGAAATTACCATCAACAAACAGATGTTGTCCATTCTAGTCTCGCTGACTCAAACAAAGCCGAAAGTCGGATTTCTATGGTGATAATACTCAACATGGCGAAATAGTCACTCCAATTCGTCGGATTCTGAATACAGCGGTAGTGGTAATAAAAAAGCAGACGATGCAAATCAAGCAGAATCCTTAATTATGAATACTTTGCTATTCATAAATTAAAAATTCATTGAACATAACTGATTAATGCAAATCTATATTTAAGTCTAATGTTTAATGATGATGCTAACATCAAAACATTTCCCGTTTAATTGAACTATTTTATGATGTGGTCTATTTCATGTTCACCGATGCTCCTTACTCCTCTCTTGATCAGTGACTCATTTTCATAGCTACTTTCTAAACTCACATGACCAGAATAGTTTTTGAATGGTTGATGCATTCATTTTGATAGAAGCTCTTTTGCTGCACGGATAAATGAGACGATAATGTGCATTGATGAACATCCTATGTCGCCATTAATGTCTCTTTTCATAAAAACTATCGTGTGTGGCCATTTAGTTTTGACTCATCATTAAAAAAATCATTTCATACTGCGTGATGTTCTGAGTGTATTATCAATAATTGGTACATCTTGACGGTTAGCAGAAAACCGAACGGAAATCGTCTTCGGTCTTGTGCCTCCCACATCCACAATCCACCCATCACGTTCTCTCTCTCTCTCTCCATCTCTTCTTTTGCCTTCCTGTTCTTCTGCTTCTTCCTCTTGGGTCCACTATGTCGTTTTCTTTTCCCATCGTCTATTGTGTATCCTCGCAATGTGTCCTACCCACCGGTATTTCAGTTCGCTTTCTTTGTAGACGACATCCTGCACTCTCCTGTGTTCTCGAATCATTTCATTTCTCCGAATCGTTGTGCCACTTCAAGCTTTTCTGTTGCTCTTTCGTAGGTGTCCAAGTCTCAGCTCCATATGTCATGGCTGGTACAATGACTCCGCCTACAATTTTCCAATTTTACAGGACACACCTAGTCCAGTATGACTGGACAGACCCGCGGACCCGGAAATTTCTTCCACATTTCCATAACTAAAAGCAAAAAGTAGTAGACATATGCCTAAAAGATGTGCTGTGACAAAGGGCGGATCTGTGTTGCACATAGATCGCATTGCATCTAGGCCTGCGTTTAGACTGGTATGATAACCTATTCACAAGTTTTAATACCCTTAATATCCCGCAAGTTTAAGGGCCGACAGTAGTAATAAAACGGCGAACACCCGACCGGCGCCCCCCCCCCCTCTGGAACGTCAGAGTTGCCAGAGGTTGCGCTCTCCAAGGGGTCGTGGTGTGCCGGCAAGGCTGCGAGCCCGCTCCCATCGTGTTTCTCGTCAAACGTTGGGTGAACACCCGACCGGCGCCCCCCCCCCTCCCCTCGATAAAACGACAGAGTGTCGTGGTTGACTTGGGCGACCGCCAGGTTTTGACTTGGTGCTATAGTGTGTTAGGATTTTCGTGAAATCTGATAAATTTTGTGTTGAAAATGGGATGTTTCGAGTGGAAGCAGTGCTCGGAGGACTTTGCAAATGTGATTTTTGGACTCAGCGTGAAATTCTGCATCTATGGTGTGATTTCCAGCTCAATCGGCGAGAAAAAATGTTCAACTTCGGAAAAACGACAGAGTTAGAATGTGGGTTGGTTTTCGGCTGTAGAGTCAAAACGAAGCATCGGATGGGAAAACGGAGGCCAGATTCGGAGTCAGCGTCAAATTCTGCATCTGTATGGTGAATTTGAAAGCAATCGGAGAGAAAAAAGTTTCGCTGACGTCCCCGCGGCACCGATCTTCCAATTTTGCTTCTAGTGATCGTAGAAAGTCGTGCAATAGCTCGTTTGAAAGCTAAGAGTGAGACAAATTCAGTGAGAGAAACGGCTTGTTCATATCTGTCTTCGTTTAGATGTGAGACGCCATTTAAGATTTGGGAGATTGGCGAAAAAACGAGTTAGAATTTTTGCGATGGCTGTGGGCTGTAGAGCCAAAACGAAGCATCGGATGGGAAAACGGAGGCCAGATTCGGATTCAGCGTCAAATTCTACATGGAAATGATGTATTTCCAGATCAATCGGACCCCTAGAATCGGCGATAGAAGCGGTTTAAGTTTTTGGATGATGGATATTACGTCATCAGCTGATCGCCACAAACTATGTAGGCTGGGAACCGACAGAGACTTGTCATTAAGACGAGAGATTGTCAACGGTAAGTCGTCTCTCTGAGCTCCGATGATAGCTTCGGACATTCCAAATTCCGGGTTTCTGTAAGAAACCGACTTAGAAAATTTCATTGCTGAAGTTAGCTAAGGCGTCAGACTTAGAGGTTCGTCAGGAGATGGCTTTCGTCTCCAGGCCATAAAAGACTCCAAAACTTTAAAGGCTTGTAACTTTGCTTCTACAAATCCGTTTGACTTGATTCAAAAAAGGTTCGGTCGCTATTGACCTGCCCTAAGTGATAGACTTCTTATAAAATTTCATAAGTAGTGCTAAAAAGTTGAAAAATTTAAATTCACTAGTTTTGGAGGTTGTCTGGGTTTTCGATCCTGCTGAATTCAACTAAGACACTTTTAAAGTTGTGGGAGGCGAGCTTCGGCTTAGAATGTGCAACCTTTGTAAACAATCCACTGGTTTTCATGTCAAAATCGGGGTCCGGATACCAACACAGTGATATGACGCACGCTCTGTCCGCGGGAGGTTGGATTTGTGGGCCGAGGCCTTGGAGTTGGGATAAGATCCCCTCTGAGTAGTGCCTGTAACGGATTCAAATTTTCGACACTTTTCACCAATCTCACAATTTAACTGTATGATTATAAAAATGACTGCCGATGTCGCCTGTCAGTAATTCTATTTCATCCTTCCTTTTACAGATATACATAATGGGAGGAAACTCGAAGTTTCATTTTAAAAAGTGCCTATGTGGCGAAGTCAAGCGAGGTGGCGAGTTCAAGCGCCATTTAAATAAATTCACCGACACTCCCGAAGAGCATAAGGAGGTCGGGGTAGTAAGCGGATGCATATCGTGTATGAAATTCGTCAGGGGAAACCTGAACGAGTCTTTCTATAAGACGCATTCAACATGTCTCATTAAGAAGGTGACGAATTATACCACCTCAGAGGTTGGGAAGGTCATCATCCCACCTGTTGAAAGACCTCAAGTTGATCTGGATGCGGAGACAGAGTTGCAGATGGCAGTTCGTGCAATAGAAGACTGCAAGATTGATCACTCATCGTTATCTGACCTCAGCTCTTCTAGCTCTGATTCGGAAATCTCCTAATCTGAATCGGAAACTGAAGAGGTGGTCGTCACTGACAAACCCGAGGAGGTGGTCATTCCTCCTAAACCCGATGAGGCGATTGTGAAGAGTCGGGCAGTGCCAGTGCCAAAAATGCACTCATCACCTAAAAAAGGGAGAGGCATCAAAGCCCAAGCCAAGCAGTGGGCTAAGGATGATGGTGTGGCGAGGGTTAGCCAAAAGTACGCCATTAAGAAGCTCCAGGATGAAATGAGCCGTTATAAAAACGAATTCTCAGCATTAAGAGATGAGAATTTTCAACTCAAAAAGCAGGTGGCGGAAATTAGGAGTCTTAAGGCTCAAGTACTGAAGTTAGAAGGTTTCCAAAAGAGAGCTCTAGCGAGTGAGAGTCGTGTAGAGGATCAGGCCACATGCATTCAGAACATGAAGGCGAAGGAGGCGACGCTCAAACTCCAACATGAGCAGGAGAAGATGGCTCTTTTTGAGGCGAAGAATAGCGCTGTCAAGGAGAAAAGAACAACGCTCCACCTCCCCGTAGTCGGTAGCAAAATTATCAACGATGTAATAATGGAGTCGGAGGATTTGGACAAAACGAGCGAGTGTTACGAAGGAGCAACGCCTGATATTCGCTGTCTCCACATCAGCATCAAACACAATGGCGAGATAAAGGAAATTCGCCATCGTAAGCGAAAGTTACCAGCTAAATACCTGCCTCATCCACCACCAGCGAAGGTGCAGCGAATCGCTTGAATTGATATTGTGGTAAGTCAATATTCATCTCTATCACTTGAAAAAAATTTTCATCTATTTTTCCTTCTATCTTCAGATACGACGAGAACGAACCAACGGCTCTCATAAGGGCCACCAAGGGGCAAGACATGATAGAACCTCCACGCGGTTTGCCCTGGGCAGTCTTTAGACTGGCGAATACTATCATTAAGTTGAATCTGCTATCAGCCAACCTGAACGTTGCGTCGCATTAGAGGGGTATATAAACCACTACCTCTCATTTCATTTCATTTCAATCATGGAGACACCAAACGCTGCAGTCAGCTCTCCTCGCGGACCGCAGTTAAGACAGCGAAATTTATTTAATGAATTTGCTAGAATAGAGGAGCAAGACAGAGTTCACAACAATCTTGCTCGGATTGGCAATGCGATGACAGCAAGTGTTGCCAATCCAATGGAATGGCGCTACATTCCACCCTCCACTCACATGCCAACTAGCATGGAAGTCGACACTGCTGAGGTTGAACGGTTTCGACTCTCTCTCTCAGCAGAATCGGTATGGAGTAAGATGGCTGATGACGACCCCCGAGAACGAACCACCGGCTCTGATAAGGGCCACCATGGGGCAAGACATTATAGAAGCTCCACGCGGTTTGCCCTGGGCAGTCTTCAGGGGCAGTCTTCAGACTGGCGAATACTATCATTAAGTTAAATCTGCTATCAGTCAACTTGAACGTTGCAAATGAATTTTGGTGTAATACTTCCTTTCGACGGGCGTTCCTGTAAAGGGCGGCGGTGAAACCCGTAGCTATGTATACCGCAAGGGACATTCGGCAATGGTCAATCTTGTTAAACCTCTCTGCGTCATGTTTGCAAGTGATTGCCTCTGTCTCAACGTAGTATGCATTCGCGCCAGGGCGACATTTAGCCAACTGTCAAAGGTTGCCTTATAAACTTTCCATTGCATACGTTATGAGAACCATGAGTTCTACCTGTCTCTCTGAATGAGACGAATTGATGAATGGAATGAAATGGGAGGACACTCACGCGCCACACGCAACATAACACACTTCTCTCTTCCGTAGTCTAACAAGCTCTTTACACATGGATCGCAGTCGAATGCTATCCCAGAATCATGTAAGCTATCTTAATTTTATTTAACACTATTTCACCTACCATTATCACCCATATGAACTGTTATAAGATTTGCAAGTTAAACTAAGTGTGCTACTATTTCCAAATGAAAAAGTATACATGGTTAAATCATCCACTTAAACCCCATTCAAGTAAGTCAGTATGAAAGCAAAGATAATACGAAATAAACATTTATTATGGCATGTATTTCAAAAGTTCTTCATCGTCAATATCGTCCCAGAGTCTGACTTCACACAGATCACAAAAACAGTTCGCTTGCTTCAATCGTTCTTCTACCACGAGCCTCACTTTGTCGATGTATTCCCACTCCGCCATAGTTCGTGGGAGTTAGAGGTGTTCCATTCCCATAATTGATGTAGGAATTTGGTGCTGGTGATCTCCATCACATCACCAGTATCGTACTGCAGATACTTCCACCTCACGCCTGTTAAGTCGGGACACTCCTTCTCACATACACTCTCCTCTTCGTCGTCCGCTGGTAATGTCAACTTTCTAATGTTGTCGAGTCGGTACACCTTCTCTACCTTCCCCTTCGTTGGAGCGTTTGGTGCAACGAGCGTCTTTGATGATAAGCATGAAGAAGAGAACTCCAATGTAGTGTTCGGTGTTTTTGGAGGACTTGTCATGTTGACTGTGAATAATGACTTTGAAATGTTTCCTAATTCTTAAGTATAAACAAGCAACCAATCAGAATGAACATCCAATGAATGTTGAGTATGGGAGTATATAAGAGGGAAAAATAGACTAGATTTCATTCGATATTTGAGATATATTAACACTAAGTGAGCTTTTCTCTCCACTCAAATATATAAAAATATAAATATAAATATATAATCTAACGTTGCTGACGTATCCTATTTTGGTTTGAGTCAATTACTACATTCTGACTATCAAAGTATCAGATTTTGATTTAATTTTGTTGAAATAGTGAGTTAAGGAATTCATCAGTCATCTCCCTTAAACGTTAGGTTAATAGTATCTTTCTCAATTTCAGGCATCTACTTCATCATCAAAGCGCTCCCTTCTCGAGGAAAGTTTAGAGCTGTTGAGTGAAGGTAGGTTGTAACAATACACTGAGACTTTAACAGAGATGAAAGAATGATTTCTCTTTCAGGTGATACCAGTCCCATCTCGAGCGAGTCGGATAACAACAGCAACTCCATGTCAACATTGTCGCGGGAATGCAACGATCTGGAATGTGCTGACTGTGGACACATCTTCACGAGGAAGCGTGATCTCGTCCGACACATCAAGCGAGGCGTTTGTAGACCTAAGTCAGCATCAATCTCCGAAGGTGGGGATGATTCTGTTAACGATTTCTCCTTTTCTTGCGATTTATGCATTCAGTCTTTTGAGTCACATTTTGAACTATCTTCACATAGACTTTGACATACACACAGTGACGATAGTTATACTAACAGCACCTCCTCTATCCGACTCTCTGAAGTGTCGATAAATAATTTAGTGAGGAACTACCAGATGGAATCCTCAGAAACCATTACTGACTTTGAAGAATGGTTTCATCAAAATTCATCTTTGATTGGCGCGCTCTTCAACAATTTAGTCAATTTTAGAATGAAGGCGCTCATCTATCTCAAAATAAAATATGCAAAAATCGACCACCATACTGGTCAAATAGTAGAGAGGTTGGAGTTTCACATACCCTCCTCTCCTGCAACCGAAGTTGTAGACTGCGAGTCTTGGATAAATTTTCATATCCAAGGGTTAAAATTAAACACAGATAAATTTAACGAGCGTGATAGTGGTCTCGTTTTTTATGGTATTGAGACCGCCATGATTAAAATCACTTTATTAGAGAACTACTCTGGACGAGGCTCCTTTAAACTTCCGAAAAATTTAAAAAATATAACAGCAGTCATTTCTGTAGATTGCGAATCGCAATGTTTTAAGTATGCCGTCCTCTCCATTCTCCACTATAATGATGTACAGAATAGCCGATACCGTAAGAGTAAGTATGAACAGTGGGAGAATGAATTAAAGTTTGATGACTGCAATAGTGAAGATATGAAAATTAAAGATATAGAAAAATTTGAAAAATTGAACAACATCAAAATAGTTCTCCATGTTTGGGAAAAGGGATTGAAGGGTGTCCGCTACAACTCGCGTTCGAGTTGTTATGACCACGTTGTCAACCTTTTATTAGTAAGACAGGATGATAGTGAGGAATGGCACTACTGCGGTATTCCCAAAATTTCTCGCTTATACAACCACTTAAGAAATTCAAGCTCATCAGAGATTTATTACTGTGACAGATGCATTCGGAACTTTAGGTGTAAAAATAAATTTGAAACTCATTATTAATGGTGTAAGCGAGGTAAACTACAAATGGAGCGCATGCCCAAAGATAAGGAGTTTTCATATAGAGAGAATGGCGATGAACTAAGTCCTCTTCGTGTCATCTATGCTGACATCGAATGCTATATCGATGATGACACCCATCGAGCAGCAGCCATTTCCTGCTATGAAGTATGGCATGACCATTTCCAAAAAAGAAAAACTAAAATGCACGTCTGGCAAGGTGAGGATTGTATTTACCAATTCCTGCAATTCCTCGAACAGGCTGTAAAATTTCAACAAAATTATGATGGTGAACTCTATCGCAGATCATTGCATATGACAGCAGATGATCAAGCAAAATTTGATAGTTGCAACGTTGGCCTCAAATGTAGTAAAACATTTGATGGTGATAAGATTAAGAAAGTGCGCGACCATGATCACATCACTGGTAAATTTAAAAACGCACCATGTTCAAAATGCAATTTTTCACTTAGGATGAAACGGCGTACATTACCCGTCATTTTCCATAAATTCAAGGGCTACGACAGCCATATGATAATAAAACGAGGTTTAGGTCAAATGAAAGAGTGGCAGGTTGATGTAATAGCACAAACGAGAGAGACGTTTATGGCCATGACAGCAAAAGTGCCTGTTGATAAAACTAAAGAAAATAAGACGGTCTATTTTGATATAAAATTTTTAGATTCCTATCAATTTATGACTGCATCACTGGCCTCTCTCGTACAAAATCTAAAGTCTCTTCCACTAACACAAAATCTTAAGAAACAATATCCAAATCTAACCGATGAAGTCATCACACAGAAAGGAGTCTTTCCATATGCATATTTTGATGCGATTAGTAAACTCGGCGAGACTTCTCTTCCAACCATAGATAAATTTAAAAATGATTTGACCGGCGAAGAATGTAAGACCGAAGATTATGATCATGCACAAGATGCATGGATAAAATTTGACTGCCATACATTTGGCGAATATATGATTGCCTATCTTAAGTTAGATGTATTTTTGCTGGCTGATGTATTTCAGGAGTTTCGACGAGTGGCATTAGAAGAAGATAAGTAAGATCCCGTCCACTTTGTCAGTCTGCCAGCCATGTCATTTAAGTCTGCTTTTAAAATGACTGGTGAGACCATTCATCTCTTACAAGATCCAGAGATGTATAATTTATTTGAGCGAGGAATTCGCGGTGGTCTCACATTTGTAAATAAACATAGGTTAAAATCAAAATTAGTAAGCGATGATCAGAATCATCGTAAGTATTATGACCAAAATAATTTATGTGGTAGTTCACTATCCAAACCACTCCCTCACTCTGAGTTTAGCTGGTTAGGTGATAGTGAAAATCAGCATCTCTCCAACCCTTCTAACATACTAGCAATTCCAGATGAAGGTGATTGGGGATATTATTTTGATATAGATCTAATCTATCCAAATAATATTAAACATAAAACCGTAGATTTTCCACTCGCACCCGAATCAAGTGAAGTGACCAAAGATATGTTTTCCGACTTCATGAAACAATTTCATAAAGATTTAGAATCATGCGGTCAACCCGACTATAAGCCTTGCCGCAAACTTTTACTCACCCAATATGATAAGGAAAACTATCTAGTTCACTTTAGCATCTTAAAATTTCATTTAGAAATGGGCATGATTTTAGAAAGAGTTCACCGCATTATTAAATTTAGACAGAAAGCCTTCCTCAAACCTTATATTGATAGTAACATCCAGAAACGTGCACTAGCCCAAAATAATTTTGAAAAAGATTTTTATAAGTATAAGAATAATAGTCTTTTTGGTAAGACGATGCAGGATGTTAGAAAACGTGTAAACTATAAACTAGTCAATGATGTTAAAAAATTTAAGAAATTGGTCTCATCACCTCTATTCATCGATAGAGACATTATCGATGAGGACCTTGTAGGTGTTAAAACAATAAAATCTGAAGTTGAGTTGTGCAAGCCCATCTATATTGGCCAAGCTGTACTAGATTACTCTAAGCTTGAAATGTACCAATTCTTTTATAAAATACTAAAACCATGTCCTCTCGTAGAAGAGGTTCGTTTGTTGGGTGGTGATACAGATAGTTTCTTCTTAGGTATTACCACTCAAAAACATTTAAATTTCAATGAAGTAGGAAAATCTTTAGAAAGCTATTTTGATACATCAAATTATCCTACTGATCACCCACTATACTCCATCAAAAATAAGGCAAAACTTGGCTGCTTTAAGGATGAGACAGCAGGGAAGGAAATAGATGAAATGATTCTCCTCCGCCCAAAAATGTACAGTATGAAATTAAAGGATAAGGACGATAGTATTAAGCGCGCTAAAGGCATATCAAAATCCATTGTTCACAAAATTAAAAACATCGGTCCTATAAGAAGGACTATAGAAATAAAAATATAACGTTTGTCAATATGACAATCTTAAAATGTAAGTCGCATGAGATCAAAACTCATACTTTTAGGAAACGGGCGCTTTCAGCATGGGAGGATAAGAGGTGCTGGTTAGAACATAACATATCTCTTCCACATGGACATCCTGATACAAACATACCACCACCAAAAAAATTAAACTCACACTACCACATTCAGGAGACGTCTTAGCATAATCATCCTTAACTTAGTATTTTCATGCTGATTTCTGTAGATAAATATTGCTGTTTTATGTATCGCTTTAGATTGCACTTCCTTGTGAATATATGCTTACAGTCAGCCCATTCCCCCTATATCTGTGAAAATTTTTTTCATATACATAGTTTTATTTCAATAAACATATCACAATGACTTCACTTTGTTTTCCGAAACACTAACGTTATGAGGGATTTAGTATCTTTCACATGGATGCACTCTTGTAAACCATTGGTAATTTTGATAGCAATAGGGGGTATCATTTGTTTGACGACGGGATGATAGAAAATAGATTCAAACATCTTCTCGACTATTCCATATGAAGCGTCTTTATCATGAATGAAATCACTTAAAATGTATTCTTTTTTCTCGCCAACAGAAATAGGTAGAATCAAATCACTTTGAATGTAAAGGTGTTGTTCATGTTTATCAAGTGTCATTGGTGTTTCTATACCAATCGTATGCGCAGCAGTAAACATATTTTGTAGCATTGAAAAACCAAAGAGTTTTTTCAAATTTTTACTCAATTGACATTGAATGTCATCACCCAGTTTCAGAACAACGCGTTGATTTTCAATTGAAAACGAAATGTGGTGTGTCTTTACATCATATTTATTTTCATCACATGCTTCAACTTCTGTTGTATATAAGGATTTACTACATGAATGAAGCTTTCAACTGTATGATATAGACGCGGCATTATATTGATACCAACTTTAGATTCTTGATAAGACCAGTAAATTTTCTTGATGCGATCACCATAGATGTCCACCCACCATTCATCATTAACTGAATCAGCTTTAGTGTAATATTCATGAGAAGCATACACCACACCGCTTCCAATAATAGGTGTATAATGTCTTACAAAATGACGCAAGGTTGGAGAGAAATAAACTGTAAGTTTGTCATTATATTTCTGAATAACCAACTTATTTTTGTCCGCCATGATTTTCTCTCCATACTTCTTGCCCACAGTCTCATTCTATCGTTTTACTAACTCAATAAGTGATAAAGGTTGAACACCACGATTTTTCAAAATGATGCGTTCTTCACATTCTACAACATCTTCATCAAATATTTTAAATTTATAGTGAAATTTGTTGATTCGATTTGAATAAACTTTTTTGACATTTGCAGTAGCAATTGACGATAGATGTAATCCATGGCCAAAACCGAGATGTGGATAGAATTCATTATCCAACCTCAGTGTAAGACCTTTAGTAAAAGAATGAAAGCGAAGGAACTGTCTCCCACTCCAATGATAGATAGTAAACTCATAAACTTTCTGATCCTTATTCTTCATGATGGAAGTATTACCACTATTGAATGCCTTAATAATTTTCTCATTCCCAAATGGACCATAATAATCTGATTTTATCTGAATCCATTCATAGTTCCACTTTCCATCTGACGTTAAATTGTATGGGAACTGGAATGCATTATTCATCGTTATTCCATCATGGGTGCGAGGAGTCAATATCATTTCTTCCACATCATTCACATTCTGTATATTGCTATCATGGCAAATACTAGAAACGCCAACATCCCATTCACCTTCTAAATGTAGTGAACGATTTAATTCTACTTGAAAGTCTGATGGTTTATTTTTGGGAAATTTATCCATAGAAGCATTGCTGGGTAAGTATACTAGAAACGAATCTGTATTTTCACTTTCCATACTAATCACATTGGAGAAGAAATGAATGCGTTTACATTAACTCTTCATTCGGAAATGGAGTGTGATACTTGTCACAGCGTCTTTATGAAAAGGAATCAACGCGCCAGCATCGTCATATATGGCAATATCAATCTGTGGTATATAGTTTGATTTCAGGTCTGTATAATGCACTTTCTTAAAAGTGTGCTCCGATATAATGCTAATGCTTTTTGGTTGGTATGGTATCATTGCTAAAGGTGGAGCTTCAGCATCTCCCACACGCACATCTTCCCCAATATTGGAATATAACTGAAAATAGTTAATACGTTAGATAATAGTTAATAATGATAGATCCGCGCTAGCTTTTGTTACAGTACCACTTTTAAACGTATTTTAATCAAAGCCCAAAATGTCCTTTAGGGTATTGTCCATGATCAGCTCAATATTTTTCCCGCTAACACGAAGAGATGGCACGCCTTCTTTTTCAGAAAACGAATTATGTTCATCTTGAATCACTTCATTCAAATAATCTATTGCCATCTTAACTGAAGTTATCATGCGTGGTGTCAACACTCTTGTTCTAAGTGAGATTCCACTGAAAGGCTCTACACACTTTCTGTATAAAGATACGGACCATTCTGAATCAACTTGATTTGACCCATCACATTTCAAATAGCGCATATCAAATTTTCCTTGAACGGCTGCAGAGCGATATCGCAAGAACTGAAGAAAATCTTCTGAACAAACTAATACTAGATCATCATCATCTAATTTACTAATGACGATTTGATCCGTTGATTTCGTATAAGTTAATGTTGCCACTTGTTTACCATCAACTCGAAGGAGAAAATTAAATTTCTTCACTAATGTTTCAGGGCCATGTTTGTCTTCTTTGCTTAATCACAATCTTCTTCACCAATGTCTTTTCATTTTTCGGAATAAGATCCACATAAAAAGCTTTCTCTTTGTAAATCAAATCTTAACAACCACTTGGGTGGTAATTAGCGTTATAATTATCATAGCTTGTTAAGGCGCTAGCGAGGTAACCTAAATCATTTCTTAAACTTGGACTTAAACCAACAATCCAATCTTTCTCAACTACATGATGTACATAATTATGATCATAATTGTGCGGAGAAAAATGGATGATGTGTCTACCCTCTTTATTCAGGAAATCATATGCAAACTTTTACATGATAAAAGATCTTTCTTTGACCACTGTGGAATGTAAACTCGACAACCTTCTTCACACTGATAAGCCTCTGTACGTCTCATATTAATAGTCATCACCTCATGATCAAAAGTATAGACACAGTTGCTATGAGCAAGTTGAGTGACACCCACTTCCCACTTTCCATTTAGCTGTTGTGCATGATCAATGGGTGTAGAAAAGAGTGCGGCTCGATTATTACCAAATCTCTTTGTGGCCGCATTGCTAAGCAAAATATGATAAAACGACATTTTTATATTGCTGATCTGCAACTTTGCATAACATCATGAAGACTTGGATTTTGGACTCTCTACAATATATCAGAGTTGATCGTAATGGAAACGTACATTTCAAAAATTCTCATGGTCATACTGCAAGAGGTATTACATTAACATGGCGACCATTTGTCAGCCTCAATGATATCATGACGGATTTGGAATATTTTGAAACATTAAGATTCATCTCCTTGGGTGATCAAGTTTGGCTTCAACGTCGCAACAATGAAATTCAAATCTGCCATTCTCATTCCGCAAACTGTTTCTCATTTCGCAAATACAATTGTGAGAAGTATAGAAGATACATACATCGCTCCATCATGACATTTATTCGTCGTGAGTTCATCGCCCTACTATGCAAATCTTAATCAGACATGACTATCACGCACCATGAGTTGGAAATAAGATTCCCCACAACGTATTGAAACGGATAATGATCGAAACGTATATTTCAAAGATTCAACTGGAAATGTGAGAAGAGAGTTTGCTTTATCTTATAGTCATTTTCAATCTCTACATCATATCATGAAGGATTTGAAATACTTCTATATGAAAAGACATTCACGTATTGGAAATGTTGGAAATCGCATCTGGTTGCGCGTCAACAAACGGCGAATTCAACTCTATCATTCTCAACTTCATACTAACTTCACATTTCATCAAGGTAGTTGGGAAAAGTATAAAAGGAAGGTACATCGCTCAATTTACTCATTCTTTCATCATGAAGCGCCATCGCTACACCATCGTCAACATTCTCCGTCGCTTCAGACTCTACACCAAAATCGATCTCACAACATTACACCAACGGGTCGAACTCAAATGTTAGTGGTGAAGATGAACAATTCACGGAATCTTCAACTCTTCCCAAATGAAACTGTACATATTCTCGGCGCCCTTTCTCATTCATCGGCGCAGTCAATGAGCTTAGAGCTACAGAGACTACTACGTCGGATATGGAAGAGGGAGAGGTGTGTGATGTCGAATCTGACTGTGGACAATGTGGTGATCTCTACTCAATTCAATGAAAGTGTATCATTTTTGAAAATTCGTACCAGCAGTTACAATTTGTGTTATGAACCCGAACTTTTTCCTGCAGCTCTCATTAGTTGTTGGTTACTTGTGCATGTTGCAATCTTTCATAATAGTAAAGTGATAATCACTGGACTAAAATCTCATGTACAAGCAAATGTGATCCTAGACTATCTGATCGAGTATGTACGTACCCAGCGGATTGTAAAATAAAAAACAATTTTTCCAACATGATGTTTTTATTTCAAATCATGATAGAACTTACAAATCATTTTTTCATTAGAGGATGGATTACATGAAAAGTTTTGAATGACAGATACAAATCGAGATACATGTAAACGTTTTAAGATGAAGTACAGTACAAAAGCACCACACGTTGATGAAAGTGGATGTTGTAGTATGCGTTCATTTCGCTGATATTGACGCGTATGTTTTCTCAACCACTGCTGTGTTGGTATATTTGGAGGTTGAGCAAGAGAGTCAAATAGTTCACCACGTCGGTCTTCTCCAATAAAGATCGCTTTCCAATGCTCACCGCCTAAATTCTGCGAATGAGTGTTTAGCACAATAAAGATGGGATAGTGATTTACTGCAGGTGGTAAGGTATCGAGCGAATAGACATTATCGAAAGCTTTCAACGTCGCTTCATCTGCATTACGCTGCACTTTAGTCTTAATATCGTCAGCAGTCAACCAACTCATTAACGATTATACTGAAGAATCACGTCACGATACTTTGTAATTTCAATGTTTGAATCGAAGACTGCATAAATTAATACATTGATCGTCTCAGGTAGCGTTCTTTTGAACGTCAAATCCAAACGAATATTATGAGGCACGTTCGCTTGACGATAGGGTGCACTAATATCGCTGTCAGCAGTCAAATCAAATGCATAAATAGTATAGCCACTCTTAAACTCTTTCATAGTGAGTCCGTTGGTGTCATCCGTATTGTAAAAGCCAAAGACATCCATAAAATCAACATAACTGCGCATAAATTGATCCGCAGCAAAATCTGGTTTGTCGGGTGGACCAGGATGACTCACAGCATTTACACGTAAAGCAATTTCACTTAACTGATTGTGTTTAAAATTGAAAGGATTCTTCTTTATATTACCATTAAATGCATCATTTTCAACCATTGCCACCATGAGGAGCTTCGGTGCTTCCGATGGAAAGAGGCCATCGTTCATGAAACTCTTTTGATCTTTCGGAATTGTAAAGGTGAGAAGCCTTGTATGCTGAACGGGGTAAATGGCATTTTGGCGGTTAAGACCTTCAGCATGTCCTCTAATGAAACTTGGATGAACTTGGACGAATGTAAAGTGCAATATCTTCCACATGAATTCTAAAATTGTCAACTTTACCAAATGCATTCAGCACAAATTCAGGCTTATTCAATGTCAGCTTCAGTCGCATGCTGGTATTACAGAGTAAAAACTTTGACTGTCTATAGAAGTCTAAATTCAGCGGACCATATAGCTGACATACTTTACTATCTTTAATCATAGCAGATCGCTTTACAAAGCCACTGTTTGTTTCAACATCAAATTTTCCTGCTTCATCTCTGTACCATCCCATGGCTTCCATATGACTTTTTTGTGCTGCTGGATGAAACTGTGATACATGATTGAAGTATGATTTATAGGGATAATCGCTTTGACCACCTTCCACCTGCTGCTCTCCAATCGTTAGAGAAACATCGCGAAGTAATGTAGTCAATGGTAAATTGTTCAGTCCAACTTTATGTGTATCGTCAATAGCAGTTCCATCTGCTTGCTGAATTCTAAACCTGAAATCAAGCATCGCATAACTCAAATCTATGTAGTCATCACTACCACCAGGAATAACAAATTCAATGCGGCCAGCATTCTCAGCTGTTCGAGGATGATAATCTACAATACTTGAACTAAGAATATCTGTCTGTATGGCTTGTTGATCAAACAAAACCCGGAAGTTTTACACTACATGATTAGAAGTTATGGCAGCGTCGTCGTTTAGCGCCTGATGAATTATTAGAGCCTCTGCGACGTTTGCGTGAATGCCTTTTGACTGAAGATCGCACCTTACCAGCTCCGCGATGTTTCCTTCTTCCTTTACTCATTCGTTTAGGCGATTTCTTTCCTTGAGTAACACCAGCAAAGGTCTGCTTCAATGTTTTTAAACCGCGTTCCTTCCCACGATTCAACAAACTGCTCTTAAAACTTCTACCTCTGGAAAGATCACTAGCAACATCACCAGCAAAGCCAACGGCATAACTTAAAACATTTCGTTTTAAAGATCTACCGACATTGGATATGAGAGGTGCTACAACAGATTTCAGTGCAACAAGTATGCTACCTCCACGTTGGCGGCGAGCGCCGATGTAAATTTGTCTTCCACCACTTACATAGGAGGGTCGTGAAAAAAATGAGGCAGTTGGATTCATAGCTCAAACCCTAAACATTGTTAGTTACAACTTTGCATGAATCACTGTCGATCACTTAGATGAAAGATGTCGGCACGACGCATCCAAGAGTTCATACTTGAAGGATAACCAGTCCATTTAACAAGACACCATTCTTCACCTTGTCGTTTTTTACATCGAATGATTTTCTCTACCAAATATGTTTCACTTTCAGTGACTACCTCAATCTCATCGCGGTAAAAGCTACCCTCAATTTCTTCATTATCGCAATCTTTCAACTTGTAGGTGGTGTAAGAGTCTTTTTGATCAATCCTTGATACTGTAAATACCTCCTCTGTCCAATTCGAAAGGTACCCATTAGCAAAAACACTCTTCACTTTTGAGATACGAACTTTATCACCAATTTTCACATCACTTTTCACATGAGTGCGTTTACGTTGGAATGATTCGCGCACTTTATCTACATTGTCAGCATTTACATCTACTGGTCTGAGTCCAATAGAACGATGGATAGAGTGATTGTAGGCATGGAGTGTATCTTGTAGAACCTCTGTCCAATTTTGTGTCAAGTTGGCAGTAAAATGTAGCCACAAGCGATTTTTTAATTTGAGATTAAAACGTTCAACGAGTGCAGCTTTATAAGCACTCTTTACACTAAACAACTCAATGTCATGCCTCTCAAATAATCTTCTCACATGCTGATTTTCGAACTCTTTTCCTTGATCACTCTGAATTCTTTTTGGAATGCGACCTTCTCGAAAAATTGTTTGGAATGCTTTTGCTACTCCTTTCCCTTCTTTAGTTTTTAAAGGTTGAGCCCACGCATATCGCGAGAAAATATCAATTACTGTCAAAATGAAATTATTACCCGAGTTATGTTTTGAAATGGAGGCGACATCACACAAATCTGCTTGCCACTGTTCATCAATGTCATGAACAATACAGGGTGAGTCAAAAAAAACGTTATTTAAAGTTTGTGAAAAATCTATCCGAATTGTCATTCTGATTTCTTTCTCAAGTTGACTGATTGAATTTCTATGGTTTTATTTTCCATATCCAAGCACCAAATCAATGCTCTAAGTTCAAAAAAATTCGAATTCATATCATCGAACGAATGGCTTCTGTACATAGTTTATACAAGTGTATGTACAAGTATTCATTTAGTGCTTCATTCATGCCAAACTATGATGGAAAGGAAGGCAAGGCTTGTTGCATGGGCGGTTACATTCAACAATGTGTCCGAAGCAAGGAGAAAATACATGGATGAATTTCATGAGGAAGCCCCACCTCCACCGACAGTCCATCGTTGGTTCCTTACGTATGGGGATATGAATAAGAGTGAAAATGGAAGTGGTCGTCCAGTGACGGCTACAGGTGACGATATCTTTACCTCCATCAAGCCGATAATTGAAGATGACCCCAACGTTTCTACGCGTCGCATAAGCAACACGCTTGGAGTCTCGCAAAGTAGCGTCGTTCGCTGTCTTCATAAGAAAAAGTATCATCCCTATAAGCCAACCTTCGTCCAGGAACTCTCAGATGACGATCACGACCGACGTCTCGACTTCTTTCAATGGATCCTCAATTCCTCACTTCAGCATCTTCAATTCCATCTCCGAATAGTTTTTTCCGACGAAGCTGTCTTTCATGTGAATGGAATTGTAAATAAGCACAATCTGCACTACTGGAGCACTGAGAACCCTAAAGCTTTCGTCAAAAAGCTTCATGACCGGAGATCTGTCACTGTATGGGCCATGACAGACCATACTGAAGTGCTGAGTTACGACATCAGTGAACTAACGATGAACAGCGATCGGTACTGCAATGTTCTGAAACAGCATGTTATTCCCTTCTTGCGACGAAACAAAAACCAGAGCAGATTCTATCAACAGGATGGAGCCCCTCCCCACTACAGCAACGCAAGTCGAAGAATCCTCGACGAAAATCTGACGGGTCGGTGGATTGGTCGAACAGGACCAGTTGAGTGGCCACCCCGTTCTCCAGACCTTACTGTTTGCGACTTCTTCCTGTGGGGAGCGTTAAGAGACCGAGTGTATGCGCGACTGCCAAGAAATACGAGATAACTGACAGCCTGCATTCGAGAGGAAATTACTTCTTTCACATCTAACGCCTGCATGAAGGCCTATGACTCATTTGTTCGACGATGCTCTCTTTGCATTCAGCAGGAAGGTGCTCAGTTTGAGTCGCTGTTGTAACCACAGCTTGTGAGGAGCAGCTTTTTCAATGTTCATAACCGCCTGTTGTTGCATTTTATTGTAACTTATAACAGATATCCCACAAAAGGTAAATAACGTTTTTTTGACTCACCCTGCATAATGACGGGTACGGTACTTCTTTTTCGCTTGTTTGTGGAGTGTATAGGTAGCCTGAACCTTTAACCATCGTTTCACTTGTGATTGTGGAAGACAACTCGCTTTTGACAATTTCTTGATCAATGCAAATCCTGCTGGATGTTTTATACATCATAATAGATTGACTTCAAACGCTCAGCCGATGACGACTGACTCTTTTTCCTCCTCTTTTTCCTAACTCTTTAATCTATTTCTTTCCTATACATTTGATTTGCAAGAGGTTGCTTTACTTGCTGCATGGCAGTCAATTGTACATATTTATCCTGAGGAATAACAATCGTGCGAGAATAAGAACTCATAGTTTGTAGATAATCATGGGAGTTTTCAAAATATCACTTCGAAATCTAAATTCTTCCGGACACTCTTGCGTAAAGTCAATGAATAAGTAACCGTGTGGTTTTTCAGTAGCTGCTTAAAAAATTTCAATTAAGGCTTTTGATCCTCTGTGTGCAACTTGTCGCGCTAAAATTTCAAATTGACTTTTATCTCGCGGATTTTTGAAAATAGCATAATAGTGTGTATTCAGGTTTCGTGTACGAGCTTCTTTTCCATCAGGAAACAAATTTTGTGTGATATAGATGATAAAGCACCTTTTATGATGTGCTGCGCGAGTGAACATATCTGTAACATCTTTGGAATTCTTACTTTCTTTTAATAGATCATCCAATACAACAACATCATTAGACTGAAGTTTATCCACGGGAATAATTCCTTCATGTCGAATAAAGTTACGACTTTGCAATTCCTGAAACAGCGACGGTTGATAAATACCATAACACCAAATCACTCGATTGATAGGTTCCTTAAACAACTCCCTTCTTTTGTCCAATAAATTCAGCGTGAAAACAGTTTTACCTGCATGAGATGGACCTGATACAGTCAGAACTTTATCACATTGAAGTCTGAAATTCATTATAATACTTTGAGATTCAACATTTGCATAATTAACGTCTAGAGCCAAATATATTACCCAATACGTTGCCCACGATAGGAGCTAGCATCGGTAGTAACGCTGGAAGGAAACCGCCCTTTTGTGTTAGAGTTTCCCTCATTCTTTGAAGGGTGACTTTAGGATTGGAGATGAAACGCAATTTTGTAGCATATCGAATAAGTAACTTTCGTTGTTTTGGTGCTAATTTCTTCGTCCTCAACTTTCTCACATGAGAAATAATTTCACGAATGAATTTATCGTTAGCATGTCGTATAGCATTGTATCGCTGATTTGCTTTCATTCGTCGGAGAGCTTGAATGGCTGAAGAAAACTTTGAAGACTTTTGACTTTTACGCTTCGTCATTTTACGTTTCGCCATTTTTTCGTGTTAGTCTTTGCTAAAACCTGTCTTTACCACATTTGCATAGGTGCGAACTATTGCGGCATAAGTGACACTCGAAATGAGCAATATCACAGTGGTTACATTTGCAAAGTTGAATGCAATTACGTATGAAACAGCGTTGACAAAAAGCATGCTTACATCTCCTGAAGATGCGCTTTTCATTTCCATCCTTTCGCTTGCATACATCGCAACACATAGTTTCACCGTTACTGATGTCTATAGCAAGTCCTTTTTAAGATATGAATTTGCTAGCCTTTTCTAAATAATAGACGCATGTACAGAAGGAATATACTTCGAGAGTGATCAGACATAGCTCGAAAACCAGTTGTGCTACAATCAAGTACCACTGCATTTTCAATTTTTCTTTATAGAAAGTTGAATGTGAATATCTAAAATCGCTTCAATCACTGGACTGCTGCCATGATGGTTAAATGCGTTAAGACGTTCAGCAATTTTTATCATATGTCTTTTAAAAAATTCTTCGGGGTGATCTACCACTTCCATTGAATAAGAAGCAAAATGGAAAGAGCGACTCTCCACCTCTTCCTTTCCAAAATGACTAAACTTAACTTTCGCAACTAATCGCGCCATGACAATGCTATCAGAGAATGTATTCATTAACTCTAGAAATAGAGTGCTAGCATCATCGACCACTGCTTCGATGTCGGTCTCATCTTTATGAAAATTTATCACATAATCTTGAACATCTCCTTTGCCTATATAAATGTAATGTTCCGCAGTCGTTTGAGAAAGACATGATCGCCCTTCATCTAACCTATCCATTGCATGAACACAACAACTCTTCTCATAGTAACATTTATTGAATGACTGTAACAAGCATGCATTATAAATCAATGGTTTGAAACAGATAAAATAGATACAGCTGGTAACTAGCATACAGCAAGCAATGATAACCATACAGGACTTTGGCAGTGTTGAGGTAAGGAGGAAAGAAGCATTGGTTATGAACGTAGCTACTACAACGAACAGACAAAATAGGAACACACAAATCCTTAAAACGTTTCGTGACTTCATGATAATGTTGATTCACTCTACTATCCCATGGCGGGAGCAAAATATCATCAATGATTAGATTGGGAAATACTGGGGGGCGTCCGTCACTCGTGCGATTCAACGATGGCATGATTCCCACTGTGGAAGGCTCGCTATTTATAGAGAATTGCTTGATTCTCATTGGATGATGATCCTCATTAGACAATAACACCAAGCTGATTCCAAATCTGGCCTCCATTTACCAATCCGAGCCTTCGTTCGCCCGCTGGAGCTGTTTCTTGTGAAATTCTAACTCTGTCGTTTTTTCGCCAATCTCCCAAATCTTGAATGGCGTCTCACATCTAAACGAAGACAGATATGAACAAGCCGTTTCTTTCACTGAATTTGTCTCACTCTTAGCTTTCAAACGAGCTTTCTACGATCACTAGAACCAAAATTGGAAGATCGGTGCCGCGGGGACGTCAGCGAAACTTTTTTCTCTCCGATTGCTTTCAAATTCACCATACAGATGCAGAATTTGACGCTGAATCGGAATCTGGCCTCCGTTTTCCCATCCGATGCTTCGTTTTGACTCTACAGCCCAAAACCAACCCACATTCTAACTCTGTCGTTTTTCCGAAGTTGAACATTTTTTCTCGCCGATTGAGCTGGAAATCAAACCACAGATGCAGAATTTCACGCTGAGTCCAAAAATCACATTTGCAAAGTCCTCCGAGTACTGCTTCCACTCGAAACATCCCATTTTCAACACAAAATTTATCAGATTTCACGAAAATCCTAACACGCTATAGCACCAAGTCAAAACCTGGCGGTCGCCCAAGTCCACCACGACACTCTGTCGTTTTATCGAGGGGAGGGGGGGGCGCCGGTCGGGTGTTCACCCAACGTTTGACGAGAAACACGATGGGAGCGGCCTCGCAGCCTGGCCGGCACACCACGCCAGCCTGGCCGGCACACCACGACACCTTGGAGAGCGCAACCTCTGGCAACTCTGACGTTCCAGAGGGGGGGCGCCGGTCGGGTGTTCACCCAACGTTTGACGAGAAACACGATGGGAGCGGACTCGCAGCCTGGCCGGCACACCACTCCAGCCTGGCCGGCACACCACGACACCTTGGAGAGCGCAACCTCTTGCAACTCTGACGTTCCAGAGGGGGGCCGCCGGTCGGGTGTTCGCCGTTTTATTACTACTGCCGACCGATTGTGATGGCCTAGGTATTAAGCTGGTAATTTTAGTGCAAACCTGTGAGCAATAAACAGTGATGCATCGGTAGTTAGACTACAGGCCTAAGGCCTACTTTTTAGGTAGCTAGGTTTAAGCTATAACTCTGTAGAACGCAGGTTACCAACTATTGACTAAGTCTAGATTGAATGATTTAGAGATCCTGTTGTAAATTATTACCGTATAACATCTTCTAGTTTTGCATTTGGTAACCATCCAGGGCCTTGGTTGGCTGCATGTAGGTATGTATAGGCGTATGACATAGCCTATATGCCTATACTCGTAAACTAAGAGTAGTAAGTAAACCTCCACAATAAACACAGCGCCTCCCCTCGGGAGAGACTGTCTTGGCCGAGCGTCCAGGTTGACTTGGGCGGCCGACCAGGTTGTCGTGTTAGAGATTCAGATTTTGGAAATGGGTGAAAACCGGCAAAGTTAGAATTTGTAAAATTCGCGTGCGACCGAAGGTTCGGATGTAAAAACGGAGGTCAGATTTGGATTCAGCGTGAAATTCCGCATGGGCATGGTGAATTTGAAAGCCATCGGAGAGAAAAAATGTTCATAATTTTTCGGAAAAACGACAGAGTTAACGGCGAATTTGGAATGTTTTGGGCTGTAGAGCCAAAACGAAGCATCGGACGAGAAAACGGAGGGCAGATTCGGATTCAGCGTCAAATTCCGCATCGGTAGAGTGAATTTGAAAGCCATCGGAGAGAAAAAATTTTGAGGACGTCCCCCCCCTAGGGTGGTCCACAAATATTCGGGAAAAATAAAACATTCAAAATTCGCCTCGCTCCCTTTATTTTCTTGTTCCAATTCATGTTTTGGAATTCCAGTTCAAATTTCAGCTCCATCGGAGAGTATTTAGCGGTCGCGCCCAAGTATCGAATTCAGGAGTAGTCAGACTTCGCGTTTCTTCGAGCGTCATTTTATGAATCGTAATACAACTTCTTGCGTGTTATGAGTCACTTCTGTATGAAGCGCACGTCTATGAGTGAACAGAATGGAAGGAAATGATTTATTGATTAAAGAACTTGCAACCGAGCGGTCAAATACACCTTTCACATAATAGAGTTCAGTTATCTTGCGCTTTCAATGCCATTCGTTCCCTGAGGTGTCGGCCTGAATAAGCTTATACTGTACATTGAACTCGTCTTGTGTTTTTCTCCGACTGCTATCTACACCCTGTTTCGTACACACTCGTATCAACTGTTCATCAATCCGTGCAATCAAGGTGAGTTTATTTGAGATCATCTAATTGTACATGTATAAACTCGAGCCGATAGTGATAGAAAAATTCTTATCCAACAATAAGAGATGATATCTACCTAATGATAAGCTAACTATATTTTCTCAGCAAAGATATAATGAAGTAACGCATTTGTTCAACCACATATTATTCATCCATATGTATAGACTAACAAGTAATGGATCTCAGCCATCAACATATCACACCTGCCGGCAAACGAATGTTTCTTAAGCGATTCGTTACAGAATAAATAATTAATAAATTCGGGGATCTTAGGCAATATAATATTGATGGTTGGTTCAATTAATAAATCCATTACAAAATAAATAATAATAAAAAATTACATGTACTTATTGTTGGGGATTTTATTCGTATTACCCTGCATGTCTGTTTACCAGAATAATATTTTTATATTTTTTAGTGGTTAAAATAGAAGTTTTCATGAATTGATAATGTATAATGAAACACTTGCTGTACACATGCATATCCTGTCGCAGTACATGTACCTATATTCAATATCGATATTTTCTTTGTAGATATGGCTCGAAAGCTACGATCAGGTCCGATTGCTGGCTGATCGGAATATCTACCATAACCATCAAAACTCAAGGTTTGCCATCTAAACATGACGTGCTGCTAAAATACATGTATCATCATGTAGAGTTGAATCAGACTGCTCGCGAGAGTTGCAAAGCAACATTAGAAGAGGTCTTGGGTTTCTGGAACAGAGCGCGAATACCAACAATGATGACAGAAAAAGCAATTTCAAAGCTAACGAGATTGGTAACGAAGTACAATGATTTGAAAAAGAATAAATACAAGAAAAGTGATTCTGCTCGTATGCATGAGTCTATGTTCACCGGAGTTATTTGACGTAGCACATCAGAATGCTTTGGAGATAATGACAATTCAAGAGGACATCAACTTCTTGATAATCCAGCGTGAAGATGTTCGAGAGCAGCGTATGTCTGGTATAGATGTGGAACTTGGCCTCAAAGAGAAACGCAAAAAGGAAAGAAACGAAAAATGTGAGATTCGCAGAGAAAAAGAAGAGGAAAGAAAGCGACTACTCGAAACAACCATGGAAAACAGTAGCGCTAGTAATAGCGAACAGGAAGATATTGCCGGTAATGAGCCTACCACGTTGTACAAACCATTCATGAAACATTCGCGTAAAAGTTCTTCGTCCAAGGAAACTGATACAGAATATGTATCCGTCACGCTTCCAAAAAGAATTCTCACTAAGTCTGTGACAGGTGCGTATACGATTTTATGAAATTAGATAAATCATATAAAATTATGTACATTCATCTTCAGGTGTTGCTGATCGGTTTGGTCTATCCAAAAGACAATTATTCGCACTTTGCACTTTGTTTTGACACGACTTCTTCTAATACTGGCGTTTTCAACGGTGCTGCTGTTATATTAGAACGACTTTTGAATAGGAAATGTCTGTGGTTGGCATGTTGTCATCATACTATGGAGGTTATTGAAGCCGTAGTCTGCTCTTCTATTTTTGGAAAATCCACTGCCCCAGACAATCCATTGTTCAAAACGTTCAAAAACAAGTGGGACTCATTAGACAGTCGATGGGAAGACTTGTCAGGCTTCCAGAATCAACATGGCTTAACATCAGAAAGAATCTAATTATTGAGCGTCTTCAAAATATTCCTGGTCGCTTCTGTCGTGATGATTATAGGGAGATGATCAATGTAGCGTTGGTACTTCTGGGAGAGCTAAACCCTGATGTGTTGAGGAAACCTGGTCCCATTCATCACGCAAGGTGGATGTCAAGAGTACTGTACTTTGGGAAAATGCTGATATTTTCCTGTCAACTTGATTACTCGGAGGATTTCATTGAAAAGTTGAATAGACTCGCAATTTTTAACTGTCTGTTATATACAGCTTCATGGTTCGATTCCTCTGAGTGTGCTGCTCATGCTCCAGCGAATGATATTCGACTTTATATAGATCTTCATCGATTCAAGCTGATTGATTCTCAGATTGCCACAGCAGCTCTTGACAAATTAAAGAATCATCTATGGTATTTAACTCCAGAAATGTTGACGCTGAGTTTATTTGGAACTAATGTTCCTGCTGCTACAAAATCCGAAATGGCAAATAGGTTACTTGAAGTGAAACCTCTATCATGTCAAAAGCAATCTGTGATGAAGAAAGGTAAACCAAAATTTTTAGAACTCATTATTGAGACTGTCAGCCTGGTCAACCTCATAGAACAGAAATCATGGCTCATATTTCAAGCTCTCAATATTGACACAAACTGGCTTTATGAACCAGTGGACACATGGAACGAAAATGCAGACTTTTCGTTCGCAAGAAATGTTGTTATGCACGTGAAAGTTGTTAACGATGGCGCGGAGCGTGCCGTGAAACTTATCGAGGACTACTGTGACAAGGTGACGAAAGATCCTGAGATGCGGCAAAATCTTCTGCAATCGGTTGAACATCATCGAAAGCAGTTTTCTGAATTCAAAAAATCTGCTTTTGTGAAAAAGTGATGGGACGTTTAGTAAGTTAACTTGTTTATGTAGCCTACTTGGTAAGAATTACAGTTGTGTGTGTATTATGCTCTTAGATATTAAAGTAGTATTGACAGCATAGTTTGAATATTTCTGAAATATACTCATTTTTCGTAATTCAAATATATTTGTTTTCTGTCTTTTACATAATCAAGCAAAAGCTAAATAAATACATATCAGATTTGTTAGCTTATAGGCTATTAGTATGATGTTCAATTTTAAAAGTGTGAATTTGAAAATCAGAAAAAAATCAATGTGTAAACTATTATAGTAATCATATCTATTACTTGAGCGCGACCTCTTAATTTGATGCAATAGTCCTCAAAATTCAATCACAGACTGTATTTAGCATTTGGAACAAGGGCGTTATGGGAGTGAAAGCGATTTCGGAAATTTTGTATTTTGGACCACCCTACCCCCCCCCTCGGCAGCGTTGCTTCCAACTCTGGTTCTAGTGATCGTAGAAAATCGTGCAATAGGTCGTTTGAAAGCTATAAGAGTGAGACAAATTCAGTGGAAGAAACGGCTTGTCCATATCTGCCTTCGTTTAGATGTGAGACGCCATTTAAGATTTGGGAAATATTGAAAATTGGCGAAAAAACGACAGAGTTAACGGCGAATTTGGGATGTTTTGGGCTCTAGCGGCTAAACGGCAGCTCCAATGGCAGATCTGAGACCAGATTTGGAATCAGCGTCGAACTCTGCATCGGTAGGGTGATTTCCAGCTTAATCGGACCTCTAGAATCGGAGATAGAAGCGTTTAAAGTTTTGGATGATTGAGATTACTTCATCAGCTGATCGCCACAAACCATATAAGCTGGCAACCGAATGAAAAATCTCATTAAGACGAGAGATTGACAGAGGTAGGTTGTCTCTCCGGAGCTCCGATGATAGCATCGGAAACTTCAAAATCAGGTTTCCGACTTAGAAAATTTCATTGCTGATATCAGCTAAGGCGTCAGACTTAAAGGTTAGCCAGTATATGGCTCGTGATAACTTTGATCAAGTAGGTCCAATACTTATAAACGGTGTATCTTCGGTTCTAGTACACCGATTGAGTTGATTCAAAAAAGGTTCGATAGCTATTGATCAGACCTATATTTACAGACTATTTCATAAGTAGTACTAAATGATGCAACATTAAAATTCGCTATTTTTGGCAATTTTTCGGGGTTTTCAAGCCTTCTGATTTCAATAAAGACCTTTATAAAGTTGTCAGAGGCGAGATTCGGCTCGAGACTTGCTTCCTGATGTAAATAACTCCACCGGTTTTCATGTCAAAATCGGGGTCTGAATACCAACACAGTGTACGACGCACGCTCTGTCCGCGGGAGGTTGGATTTGAGGGCCGAGGCCTTGGAGTCGGGATAAGATCCCCTCTGAGTAGTGCCTGTAACGGATTCATCAGCCTAGCTTGTCTATCCTCAAGTATTGAATGACATATTAGTTGGATTTTTAAAATGATTGTCAATGTATTCATTCGTTAAAAATATAAATGATATAAGTAGTAATTCTATTTCATCCTTCCTTTACAAAAAATGGGAGGAAATTCCAGGTTTTTATTCAAAAAATGTTCTTACGCAGAAATTAAGAGAGGCGGCGAATTTAAACGCCACATAAATAAATACAAAAACACGCCTCATATTCATGAAGAAAGAGGTGTTGTTTCCGGCTGCACACATCGCCTAAAATTTTTAAAAGGCAACGACTATTAGGCATTTTACGCCGCTCACGCCTTATGTCCGATCAAGAAGGCTAGTAATTATACAACATCGCACATCGGCAAAGTGATCGCACCCTACTTCGAAACAACAGTCGATCTAGACGCAGCGCTACAAGATGCGATCGCAAATATTTTATCTCCTGCTGCACCGACCACTACAGAACAACTAAGTGGATCGGAAATCTCAGACGACTCCGATTCTGAGGAGGTCGTCAATGATAGGATAGTGGAAGACATAGGAAAACCATCAAACCAGTCTTCCCCTATAATGAAAGCGATCACGCAGCAGTCTTCCCCAGTAAAGAAGGGGATCAAGCAGCACACAGCGACCTGGAACAAAGATGCCCAGGTCGCAAAAGTGAGCCAGGAGTACGCACTTACCAAATTGAAGGACGAACTGGCTCGTTGTCAGAACGAATGTTCGGCTGTTAGGGACGAAAATTTTCATCTCAAGGGTCAGGTAGCTCAGATTCGGGCCCTGAAGACGCAAATTCTAAATTTGGAACCTTTCCGCGAAAGAGCGCTTAGCAGCGAAAAAACGTGTCACTGAGCAGGCCACCTACATAAAGACACTAAAAGCTCAGGAAGAGACGTTCAAGTTAAAACTTGAGCAACTCAAAATAAGCCTCACTAAAAGTCAAAAGAAAGAGAGACGAACAACGCTCCACCTTTCCGTCGTCAACAGCAGAATTGTGGACAATATAATAATTGAAAGTGAGGACCTGGACACCACATTCGAGTGCTACGATGGAGCGATGGCAGAGTTGCGCTGCCTACACATCTCTATCAAGCATGATGTTAACATTAGGGAATTGCGCCACCGCAAGCGGAAACTGCCGGCCAAATACCTTCCCCATCCACCGCCATCGAAGGTTCAACGAAGCGATTAAGTTAATTTATGGTAAGTTAATATCATCTCCATCACTTGAATATAAATTTATCTATTTTCTTTCTATTTTTCAGATGCAACGTGAACGAACCAACGGCCTTTAAGAGGCCACCATGGGGCAAAAAGTGATAGTACCTCCACGTGGTTTGCCCTGGACAGACTTCGGTCTGACTGAATCTATCACACAAATATAAAAAATATAGTCACAAAGTTGCATCTGTTATCAGTCAACTCTAACGGTGCATGGTGCGGAGAATTTCGGTATTATTCTTCCTGTTGGTGGGCGATCTCTCTTGAGACAGCGGATGATATCGTAGTGATGAGTGTGGCAAGGGCTTGAGACTTCATTAATCCGACTTTCCAACGGTCGTCGTGGTCTCTTCGCTCAACGTAGCACTTTGAACGCCAGTCGGTTGAGTCTTAGCTATCTGCCGCAGGTTACTTTTTAAATTCTCCATTGCATACGTTATCTGAGAATGAATCATGAGTTCTCTTAAGAACTGCCTCTATCATTGAGGCTAAATGATGATGGGATGAAATGGGAGGTCACTCTTGCGCCACAAGCAAACATATACATCTTCTCTCTTTACTAATGATACGATCTCTTTTGATAGAAAATTAGACCGAAAATAAATGTGATGATATTCGGAACCATGTATACAATTAACACCAGATCTAAATTCTTTCCTTTATTTCCATTTCTAAATCAATACATTGCAAAAACAAAGACATGTAGTATGTAGGTCTATTTTTCACTCTATTTCTATTTTTCGTTTTTGGCGTGAATTCACCATCAGTCCACACAATTTTTCAATGACGACGAGTTTCTCGCTGGTCTCCTCCTCCTGTTCACACTTGTCTTGATCCCACTCGTCAATGACTTCAAATATTTGGTTAAATATTTCCAATGCTTGAGAGTTTGACATGTCAGTCTGCTACTTCGTATAATGTGAATGAAAAGTCCTGCAATCGTTTCAATTATATAGTTATTTAACAATGAGTCCCTCAACAGCCGATCAGAATTATTCTAATTTGAATGAAGACTATATATCTCAGAAGATTGTAACACATCTCATTCACATTATACGAACTAGGAGTCTAACATGGCAAAGTCAGAAACATCAAGTAATTTTGTGATCATCAATGAGTGGGATGAAGGCAAGTGTGGACAGAAGGAGACTTACGACAAAGACAAGACTGTAAGAATTGTCTGGATAGACGAAGAATGGACACCGAAGACAACACGTGTGAGAAAAACGCCAGATGCCCCTAAACGACTAAGGTGCTACAAAGTTTACAAAGACTTAGAGGTTCTTCCACTTGACTTTTCCTCGCTATAAAGTATATGTACTTCAATTGTGAATAAATCTAAAGAACTACATGTCTCTGTTTTTTTTATATTCAATCCCTTTATCATTTATCCTCAGTAATAGAGGTAGTACCTAGGAAAGAATGATTGTATCTATTATCAGCTGCTATGATTTATACTGAGCTGTCAAATGATTAGATTTTTCACTATGATGTTGATGACTACATTACCCAGAAACAAGTGAAAACAGACAGATATAACAAGTGAAACATATATTCAGAAATTACAAATAATTTAGAAGCTCTTCTGGAGTCACATTGTCCCACAGTGATTCACAGTTATCACACCTGCATTTCAGCTGTCGCAGTTTTTCCTCGGCTGCAGCCAATACACCAAATACATTCTCCCATTCAATCTTGTTCCTGGGTTGAGACGATGGACTATACCATCTTCTTATGTCATGGAGAAGGCTGATATCATTCTCTTTCGACACATCCTTCTTGTTATATAGTAGGACCTCCTTGTTATATAGTTCCACCTCACACCATTTCCATCTCCTCTTCCTCAGTCAGAGTCGGATACTCCAAGCTTGCTAAATCCTCCACTGTTTTCTTCTTCTCCAACTTCACCTTCTTTGGAGCGGGAGGGCAAGTTGATGTATTCACGGAGAGTGTTGCTGTTGGTGAATTCATGACTTCAAATTGTATGCTACAAACTTGATTTCTTAGTGCTTAAGTACAAGTAAGTAGCCAATCAAATGAATAGCCAATGAATGCCGAGTATGAGAGTATATAAAAGGGGGGAAGCAGACTTATTTTTCATTCTATATTTGAGACGTGTTGAGAATAAGTGAAGTCTCTATTTTGATAAACTATACAACTTTCTGACACTAAAGTATCATACTTAAACTTGATTTCGTTGAAATGGTAAGTTGAAGATTTCCTCACTCATCTCCCTCAAACGTTTGGCTAATAGCATCTTTCTCAATTTCAGGCATCTACTTCATCACCAAAACGCTCCCTTCTCGAGGAATCTTTAGAGCTGTTAAGTGAAGGTAGGTTGCAACAATAAACTATAACTTTAATAGAGATGATAGAATGATTTCTCTTTCAGGTGATGTTAGTACCAGCTCAGGCGGTCAGTCGCGGGAATCTAATCAGCGGGAATGTGCTGATTGTGGTCACGTCTATACAAGGAAGCGTGATCTCGCCGACATATCAGACAACGTGTATGTCAACCCAAAACATCATCAATCTCCCGAGGTGAGGATGATTCTATTCAACATGTCTCCTTTACTTGCGACTTTTGCACTCTATCTTTTGAAACACGTTTTGAATTATCTTCACATAGACTTCCCCACACGCATACAAATGATAGTTATAGTAACAGCACCTCCTCTATCCGGCTCACTGAAGTGTCGGTCAATAATGTAGTGAGAAATTACCATATGGAGTCCTCAGAAACCATTGCTGATTTTCCGTAGTGGCTTCATCAAAATTCAACATTGATAGATGCGCTCTTTAGAATTTTAGACAACTTTAGAATGAAAGCGCTCATCTATCTTAAAATAAAATATGTTAAAGTTGACCATCATACTGGCGGAATAGTGCAGTTGGAGTTTCACATACCCTCCTCTCCTGCTACAGAGGTAGTAGATAAAGAAGCATGGTTAAATTTTCACATTCAAGGGCTAAAATCAAATATTGATAAATTTAACGAGCGCGATGGTGGTCTGATTTTTGATGGTGTAGAATCTGCCATGTTTGAAATTACTCTATTAGAAAATTACAGTGGACTAGGCTCCTTCAATCTTCCAAAAACGTTAAAAGATATGAAAGCAGTCATGTCTATAGATTGTGAATCGCAATGTATGCGGTTTTATCCATTCTCCACTATCATGATGTACAGAACAGCCGTTTCCGTAAAATCAAATATCATCAATGGGAGAATGAATTGAAATTTGATGACTGCAATAGTGAAGATATGAAATTGAAAGATATGGAGAAATTTAAAAAAGTAAATGAAATTAAAATAGTTGTTCACGTCTGGCGAAAAGGACTTAAAGGTGTACGCTACAACTAACGTTCATCAACTTATGATCGTGTTGTCAACCTCGACTATATTCCCACTTAACATCCAAAAGGGGGAGCATTTCATGGGTGACCGTTGTATGAGATCCTTCTGCTCAAAAGATAAATTTCAAACGCATATTGAATGGTGTAAGCGAGGTAAATTGCAAATGGAACGCATGCCCAAAGATAAAATCTTTTCATATAGAGAAAATGGTAGTGAATTAAGTCCTCTTTGTGTCATCTATGCTGAAATCGAATGCTATATTGATGATAACATCCACAAGCCAGCAGCCAAATCCTGTTATGAGGTATGACATGATCATTTCCAAAATAAAAATAATAAAATGTACGTCTGGCAAGGTGAGGATTGTATACACAAATTCTTGCAATTCCTGGAAAGTGCTAGTAAATTTCAACAAAAAGGTGACAGTGAACTCTATCACAGATCATTAAATATGACAGCACATGATCAGGTAAAATTTGAAAGTTGTAAAGTCTGCTCAAAATGTAATAAAACGTTTGATGAGGGTAAAACTAAGAAAGTGCGCGACCATGATCACATCACTGGTGAATTTAGAAACGCACTCTGTTCAAGATGCAATTTTTCTCTAAGAATGAAACGGCGCACTCTACCCGTAAATCTTCATAACTTCAAAGGCAATGACAGCCATATGATAATAAAAGGGGTTAAGAAAAATGAAGGGGTGGTTGATGAATGTTATGCCTCAAACGAGAGAAAAGTTTATGTCCATGATAGCAAAAGTACCAGTTGATAAGACTAAAGAAAATAAGACAGTCTACTTTGATATAAAATTTTTAGATTCCTATCAATTCATGACTTTATCACTAGCATCTCTCGTTCAAAATCTTAAGTCTCTTCCACTAACTCAAAATTTGAAGAAACAATATCCTAACTTGACAGATGAAGTCATCACATGCAAAGAACTGTTTCCATATGCATACTTTGACAACATTTCTAAACTTAGTGAGACTTCTCTTCCATCAATATATAAATTTAAAAATGATTTCACTGGTATAGAATGTAAGGCAGTAGATTACAATCATACTCAAGTTGCATGTACAAAATTTGACTGTCAAACGTTTAGCGATTATATGATCGCCTATCTAAAATTAGATGTATTTTTGCTGGCTGATGTATTTCAGGAGTTTCGACGAGTGACATTAGAAGAAGATAAATTAGACCCTATCCACTTTGTCAGTCTTCCAGCCATGTCATTCCAGTCTGCTTTTAAAATGACTGGAGAGACCATCCATCTTTTGCAAGATCCAGAGATGTATAATTTATTTGAGCGAGGAATTCGTGGTGGACTCACATTTGTAAATAGACATCAAATAAAATCAAAAGTAGTAGATGATGACCAGATTCATCTAAAGTACTATGACCAGAATAATTTATATGGTAGGTCACTATCCAAACCTGTACCTCACTCTGAGTTTAGCTGGCTAGGTGATAGTGAAATTCAAAATTTCTCCAATCCTTCAAACATACTAGCTATTCCAGATGATGGTGATTGGGGATATTATTTTTTTGAGGTAGATCTCATCTATCCAAATAGTATTAAAAATAAAACTGTGGATTTTCCACTTGCGCCCGAATCAGGTGAAGTGACTGAAGATATGTTTTCGGACTTTATGAAACAATTTCATAAAGATTTAGAAGGGAGTGGACAACCTAAGTATAAGCCTTGTCGTAAACTCTTGCTTGCTCAATTTGATAAAGAAAATTATCTAGTCCACTTTTCCATCTTAAAATTTTATTTAGAAATGGGCATGATTTTAAAAACAGTTCACCGCATTATCAAATTTAGACAGAAAGCCTTTCTGAAACCATATATTGATAGTGACAGCCAGAAACGTACACTAGCCCAAAATAATTTTGAAAAAGATTTTTATGAATATAAGAATAGTAGTCTTTTTGGTAAGACGATGGAGGATGTTAGAAAACGTATAAACTATAAACTTGTGAATCATAATGATAAATTTCAAAAGTTAGCGGCATCACCTCTCTCTATTGATAGAGATATTATAGATGATGAATTGGTTGGTGTTAAAATGATAAAATCAGAAGTAGAGTTCTGCAAGCCCATCTACATTGAACAAGCTGTATTAGATTATTCCAAGCTTGAAATGCATCGACTCCTCTATAGAATATTAAAACCATGTCTTCTAATTAAAGACGTGCGTTTGCTGAGTGGTGATACAGACAGTTTCCTTTTAAGTATCGCTGCTCAGAGAGAGTTAAATTTCAATGAAGTAGGAAAATCTTTAGAAAAATATTTTGATACATCAATTTATCCTACAGATCACCCACTATACTCTACTAAAAATAAAGCAAAATTAGGATGCTTCAAAGATGAAATGGCAGGAAAAGAAATTAAAGAAATGATTCTTCTTCGTCCTAAAATGTATTCTATGAAACCAAAAGACTCCAGTAACAGTATTAAACGCGCAAGAGGCATATCTAAGTCGATTGTTGTAAATATGAAACATAGGGTCTATAAGAAGGCCTTTAAAAATAAGTGCGCAACGTTTGTCAACATGACCATCTTAAAATCAAACACGCATGAGGTAAAAACTCATACATTTAGAAAGCGAGCACTTTCAGCGTGGGGGGATAAGAGGTGTTGAATAGAACATAACATATCTCATCCACATGGTCATCCTGATACAAATATATCACTATCCAAAAGAATTAAACTCACACTACCACATTCAGGAGATGTGTAAATAGATTCAGTCTCAAATTATTATTTTGATGATGCTTTTGCTGACATTCATTGTTGTTTTATGTATCGCTTTAGATTGCACTTCCTTGTGAATAGATGCCTACAGTCAGCCCATTCCCCCTATATCTGTGAAAAGACTTTTTCATACATATATTTTTATTTCAATAAAATTTTACAATGACTTCACTTTGTTTTCCGAAACACTAAAGTTACGAGGGATTTAGTATCTTTGACATGGATGCACTCATGTAGACCATTTGTAATTTTGATAGAAATAGATGGTATAGTTTGTTTGATAACAGGATGGTAGAAAATAGGTTGAAACATCTTCTCGACTATTCTATATAAAGCATCTTTATCATGAATGAAATCACGTAAAATGTGTTCTTTTTTCCTCGCCAACAGAAATAGGTGGAATCAAATCACTTTGAATGTAAAGGTGTTGTTCATGTTTATCAAGTGTCATTGGTGTTTCTATACCAATCGTATGCGCAGCAGTAAACTTATTTTGTAGCATTGAAAAACCAAACAGTTTTTTCAAATTTTTGCTCAATTGACATTGAATGTCATCACCCAGTTTCAGAACAACTCGTTGATTTTCAATTGAAAACGAAATGTGGTGTGTCTTTACATCATATTTATTTTCATCACATGCTTCAACTTCTGTTGTATATAAGGATTTATTACATGAATGAAGCTTTCAACTGTATGATATAGACGCGGCATTATATTGATACCAACTTTAGATTCCTGATAAGACTGGTAAATTTTCTTGATGCGATCACCATAGATGTCCACCCACCATTCATCATTAACTGAATCAGCTTTAATGTGATATTCATGAGAAGCATACACCACACCGCTTCCAATAATAGGTGATGGATGTCTTACAAAATGACGCAAGGTTGGAGAGAAATGAACTGTAAGTTTGTCATTATATTTCTGAATAACCAACTTATCCTTCTCCGCCATAATCTTCTCTCCATACTTCTTACCAACAGTCTCATTCCATCGTTTTACTAACTCAGTAAGTGATAAAGGTTGAACACCACGCTTTTTCAAAATGATGTGATCTTCACGTTCTACAACATCATCAAACATTTTAAATTTATAATGAAATTTGTTGATTCGTTTTGAATAAACTTTTTTGACATTTGCAGTAACAATTCACGTTAGATGTAGACCGTGCCCAAAACCGAGATGTGGAGAGAATTCATTATCCAACCTCAGTATAAGACCTTCAGTAAAATAATGAAAGCAAAGGAACTGTCTTCCATTCCAATGATAGATATTAAACTCATAAACTTTGTGATCGAAGTATTGCCACTATTGAATAATTTTCTCATTCCCAAATGGACCATAATAATCTGATTTTATCTGAATCCATTCATAGTTCCACTTTCCATCTGACGTTAACTTGTATGGGGACTGGAATGTATTATTCATCGTTATTCCATCATGGATGCGAGGAGTCAATATCATTTCTTCCAAATCATTCACATTCTGAATGTTGCTATCATGGCAAATACTAGAAACGCCCACCTCCCATTCGCCTTCTAGATGTAGTGAGCGATTTAATTCTACTGGAAAGTCTGATGGTTTATTATTAGGAAATTCTTTCATAGAAGCATTGCTGGGTAAGTATACTAGAAACGAATCTGTATTTTCACTTTCCATATTATTCACATTGGAAAAATATATTAGCATACTTTTGCATTAACTCTTCATTCGGAAATGGAGTGTGATACTTGTTACAGCATCTTAATGAAAAGGAATCAACGCACCAGCATCGTCATAAATTTCAATATCAATTTGTGGGATGTAGTTTGATTTCAGCTTTGTATAATGCACTTTCTTGAAAGTATGCTCAGATAAAATACTGCATCTTTTTGGTTGATATGGTATCATTGCTAGCAGGGGAGCTTCAACATCTCCCACACGTACATCTTCACCAATATTGGAATATATCTGAAAATAGTTAATACGACGCGATAGCGACATGTCTGCGCTAGCTTTGGTTACAGTACCACTTGCAAAGATATTTTGATCAAAACCCAAAATGTTCATTAGAGTTTTATCCATAATTAGTTCAATATCTTTCACACTTACAGTGAGAGACAAAGCATCTTCTTTTTCAGAAATGAAATATGTTGCTCATTAATCACTTCATTCAAATAATCGATAACCAATTTAACTGAAGTTATAATGCGAGGCATCAACACTCTTGTTTCATGTAAGGTACCACCTACAGGCTCTATACGCTTTCTGTATAAAGATACGGACCATTCTGTATCAAATTAATTTGACCTTTCACATGGCAAATGTTGCACATCAAATTTTCCATGAACAGCTGCAGAAGTATGTCGTAAGAACTGATGAAAATCTTTTGAACAAACTAATACTAGATCATCATCATTTAATTTACTTATTGCAATATGATTAGATGATTTGAGATAAGTCAATGTTGCCACTTGTTTACCATCAACTCGAAGGAGATAATTAAATTTCTTCAATAATGTTTCAGGAGTCATGTTTGTCTTTCTTGGTTTCATCACAATCTTCTTCACCAACGTGTTCTCATTTCTTGGAATAAGATCTACATAAAAAGCTTCCTCTCGATATATTAACTGTTTATGACCACTTGGGTGGCAATTAACGTTGCAATTATCATAGCTTGTTAAGGTGCTGGCGAGGTAACCTAAATCATTTCTTAAACTGGAACTCAAAGCAACAATCCAATCTTTATCAACTACATGATGTACATAATTGTGATCACCATTGTGTGGAGTAAATTGAACAATGTGTTTACACGCTTTATTCTGGAAATCATAAACGAATTTCTGACATGATAGAAGATCTTTCTTCGGCCATTGTGGAATGTATACTCGGCAACCCTTTTCACATTGGTAAGCAAATGTGCGTCTCATATTAATAGTCATCACCTTATGATCAAAAGTATAGACACAGTTACTATGAACAAGTTGTGTGACCCCTACTTCCCACTCTCCATTCAGCTGTTGTATATTATCAATGGGAGTACAACAGATTGCGGCACGATTACTGGCAAATCTATTTGTTGCTGCATTGCTAAGCAGAATATAGTAAAACGACATTTTCATATTCTGGTGATCTATATATTACCAATTTGCATAACATCATGAAGACTTGGATTTTGGATTCTCAACAATACATCAAAGTTGATCGCAATGGAAACGTTCATTTCAAAAATTCTCATGGAAATACATCGAGAGGAATTACATTAACATGGCGACAATTTTTTAATCTTAATGACATCATGAGGGATTTGGAATATTTTGAAACGCTAAAATTCATCTCTTTGGGTAGTCAAGTTTGGCTTCAAAATTTCAGAAATGAAATTCAAATCTGTCATTCTTATTCCTCAATCTATTTTTCATTTCGCAAATACAATTGGGAAAAATATAAAAGATGGATGCATCACTCCAATATGTCATTTATTCGTCGAGAGTTCATCTCTTTGCTATGCAAATCTTAATCAGACACCACCTTCAACACAATGTTACGCTCCATCATGAAGAGTTGGAAATTAGATTCCCTACAACATGTTGAGATTGATTATGATCAAAACGTTCATTTCAAAGACTATACTGGAAATATGAGAAGAGAATTTGCTTTATCATATCGACATTTTCAGTGCCTAAATCATATCATGAAGGACTTGAAATACTTCTATATGAAAAGACATTCACGCATGGGAAATCGCATATGGTTGCGACTTAAAAAGCAACGAATACAAATCTATCATTCCCAACTTTCTATCTGCTTCACATTTCATCAAGGTAGTTGGGAAAAAGTATAAAAGGAAGATACATCGCTCTATTTACTCATTTCTTCATCATGAGACGTCATCGTTGCACCATCGTCAACATTCTCCGCCTCATCAGACTCTATACCAATATCGATCTCGCAACATTACATCAAGTAATTCCAAACAGCTAGTATTATCCGGGTCGACCGCAAATGTTACTGGTGAAGATGAGCAATTTACGGGACCTTCAACTCTTTCCAAACGGGACGGTACAAATTCTCGGCGCCCTTTCTCATTCATCGGAGCGGTTAATGCGCTTAGAACTGCAGAAGCTACTACGTCGGATATGGAAGAGGGAGAAGTGTGTGATGTCAAATCTGACTGTGAACAACATGGTGATCTCTACTCAATTGAGTGAAAATGTATCGTTTTCAAAGATTCATAGCAGCAGCTACAATTTGTGTTATGAGCCAGAACGTTTTCCCGCAGCTCTCATTAATCGTTGGAATCCTGTACACATTGCAATCTTCCGCAACAGTAAAGTTATCATTAGTGGACTGAAATCAGAAGTACAAGCAGATACAATCCTAGACCATTTAATCGAATATGTACATACCCAGCGGATTGTGAAATAAAACAATTTTTATTCCAATATGATGTTTTATTTCAAATCATTATAGAACTTACAAATCATCTTTTCATTAGAAGATGGGTTACATGAAAACTTTTGAATAACAGATTTAAATTGACGTGCATGCAAACGTTTTAAGATGAAGTACAATACAAAAGCACCACAAGTTGATGAAAGTGGATGTTGTAGTATGCGATCATTTCGTTGATATTGACGAGTATGTTTTCTCAGCCACTGCTGTGTTGGTATATTTGGAGGTTGAGCAAGAGAGTCAAATAGTTCACAGCGTCTGTCTTTTCCAATAAAGATAGCTTTCCAATGTTCACCTTCGAAATTCTTTGACTGAGTGTTCAATACAATAGAGATGGGATACTGTTTTACTGCAGTTGGTAGGGTATCTAGCGAATAGACATTATCAGAAGCTTTCAACGTAGCTTCATCTACATTACGCTGTACTTTGGCTTTAATATCGTCAGCGTTTAACCAACTCATTAACGATTATAGTGAAGAATCACGTCACGATACTTAGTTATTTCAATATTTGAATCAAAAACTGCATTAATCAATACATTGATCGTCGCAGCTAGCGTTGTTTGAAACTCCAGATCCAAGCGAACATTATGAGGAACGTTAGCTAGACGATAAAGTGCACTAATATCACTGTCGGCAGTCAAATCAAATGCATAAATAGTATAGCCATTCTTAACTCTTTCATTGTAAGCCCGTTGGTGTCGTCTGTGTTTTAAAAGCCAAAGACATTCATATTGTCAACATGCCTGCGCAAAAATTGATAAGAGAAGTTTGGTCTATAGGGCGGTCCAGGATGACTGACACCATTTACACGTAAAGCAATTTCGCTCAAACTGTTGTGTTTGAAGTTGAAAGGATTCTTCCTGACATTGCTATTGAATGCATCATTTTCAACCATTGCTACCATTAGGAGTTTTGGTGCTTCTGATGGAAATAAACCATCTTTCATAAAACTCTTTTGATCTTTAAGAATAGTAAATGTGAGAAGCTTTGTATGTTGATTGGGATAAATAGCATTGCTACGGTTAAGACCCTCAGCATGTCCTCTAATTACACTTGGATTAGCTACCACTCGACGAATGTATAGCGCAAGATCTTCCACACGGATTTTAAAATTGACAACTTTAGCATATGCATTCAACAAAAATTCAGACTTGTTCAATGTAAGTTTGACTCGTATGCTGGTATTACAGAGTAAAAACTTTGACTGTCTGAAGAAGTCAAGATTAGTGGACCATATAGCTGACATACTTTCTATCTTTAATCAAAGCAGATCACTTTACAAAACCAGCGTTTGTCTCACTATCAAATTGTGTTGCTTGATCTCTATACCATCCCATTGCTTCCATATGACTCTTTTGTGCTGACGGATGAAACTGTGATAGGGCATTAAAATATGCTTTATAGGGATAATCGCTTTGTCCACCTTCTACCTGTTCCTCTCCAATAGTTAGAGAAACATCACGAAATAGTGTTGCCAGCGGTAAATTGTTCAGACCAACTTTATGTGTAGCATCGATGTTAGTACCATCTGCTTGCTGAATTCTGAACCGCACATCAACCATCGCATAACTTAAATCAATGTAGTCATCACTATCGCCAGGAATGCCAAATTCAATTGGGCCAGTGTTCTCAGCAGTTCGAGGATGATAATCTACAATACTTGAACTAAGAATATCTGTCTGCATCGCTTGTTGAACTAAGAATATCTGTCTGTATCGCTTGTTGATCAAGCAAACAAAATTTGAAGTTTTACACTCTATGATTAGAAGTTATGACAGCGTCGTCGTTTAGCACGCGATGAAGGATTAGAGCGCGGGCGGCGTTTGCGTGAATACCTTTTCTTAGATTTGCGTGAAGTTCGCCTCTTACCAGTTCCACGCTGTTTTCTTTTTCTTCTAGCATTCATTCGTCTAGGTGCTTTCTTTTGTTGATTACGAGTTAAGGATTCCTGTAATGTTCTTAAACCGAATTCCTTCCCACAATTTAGTACAGTCCTTCATAAGGATATAACTCTTTATATTTTTTCCACTGGCAATATCATTGAAAACATCGCCAGCAAAGCCAACAGCATTACTTAAAACAGATCGTTTTAAAGTTTTTCCGACAGTAGATAAGAGAGGAGTTACAACAGATTTCAGCGCGCCAAATATACTACCTCCACGTTGACGGCGAGCACCACAGTAAATTGTACCCGCGCCACTTACATAAGAGGGACGTGAATAAAACGATACAGTCGGATTCATTACTTAAATCTTGAACTCTCAAGTTATAGTTTTGCATAAATCACTTGCGATCACTTTGATGAAAAACGTCTGCTCGACGCATCCAAGAGTTCATACTTGAAGGATAACCGAGACAATTTAACAAGACACTATTCCTCGCCTTGACGTTTTTGCAATGGATGATTTTCTCTACTAAATATGTTTCACTTTCAGTGACTGCCTCAATCTCATCACGGTAAAAGCTGCCATCCATTTCTTCATTATCGTAATCTTTTAACTTGTACGTTGTGGGAGAGTCTTTTTTATTGATGTTTGAAACTGTAAAAATTTCTTCTGTCCAATTCGGGAGATAACCTTTGGCAAAAGCACTCTTCACTTTTGATATGCGATATTTATCGCCTATTTTTACATCACTTTTTGCATTATTACGCTTACGTTGGAATGTTTTACGCACTTCATCTACATTGTCAGCATTCACATCTGCTGGTCTGAGACCAATAGAGCTATGCACAGAGTGATTGTAGGCATGTACCGTATCTTGTAGAATCTTTGTCCAATTTTGTGTTAAGTTGGCAGTAAAATGTCGCCACAAGCGATTATTCAATGTGCGGTTAAAACGTTCAACTAATGCAGCCTTATAGGCACTCTTTACACTAAACAACTCAATGTCATATCTCTCAAACAATCTTCCCACATGCTGATTTTCGAACTCTTTTCCTTGATCACTCTGAATTCTCTTTGGAATGCGACCCTCTTGGAAAATTGACTGGAATGCCTTTGCTACTCGTTTACCTTCTTTAGTTTTTAAAGGTTGAGCCCACGCATATCGCGAGAAAATATCAATTACTGTCAAAATAAAATTATTTCCCGAGTTATGTTTTGAAATGGAGGCAACGTCACACAAATCTGCCTGCCACTGTTCATCAATGTCATGAGTAATATAATGACGGGTACGGTACTTCTTTTTCACTTGTTTGTGGAGTGTATAGGTATCCTGACCCTTTAACATTGTTTAACTTGTGATTGCGGAAGACCACTCGCTTTTGACATTTTTTTATAGATGCAAATCCTGCCGGATGTTTTACATCATAATAGATTGACTTTAAAAGTTCATGTGATGACGACTGACTCATTCTCTTTCTTCTCATGTTTTTGCTTTCTTGCCACAACAGCCATAAGATTTAGCAGATTTACGTTTATGTTCACATTGCTTAGGAGTCTCACTGTAAGAGCTGGCACAGCAAGTACATGTTACATCAACATGCAATTCCGGCGGTTCATTACATGGCATGCAACACATCTGCTTCATATTAATAGTCTGAAAACATATATTTCTTTGGTGCAGATCGTCTACGTCTATCTCTTCCTCTTGTTTGCTTAGAGGGTGTAGATCTACGTCGTTCTCTTTCTCTTTTTTTCTTAGCAAGTGTGGAAGGAGATTCAGAAGGTGAACTCTTAAACCAATTTCTTGGCATTGTAACACTCCTAATTTTAGGAACAGAATTAACTTTTGAAGTAGTACCAACTTATGAAGTAGAATCAAGTTCTTTCAATGTTTCATTTTTCAATGCAAATTTCGGAACATTATGCTTTTTCAATAGTTGAAGAAAATATGGACAACCATGTGGGACATAACCTTCTCGACGTTTTCTACGCGTTGCATACTGAACCAAGTCTTCATAACGCGAAGCGCTAACAATTTTATCATCATCTGTAATGATTTCACCTCCATCATTCACATTGAGATATGGTTCAATGCTGTTGAAAAGAGCTATTGCATGTGCACGAGATGCTTAAGGTGTAGCAGTCGAAACAGAGTCACGCATCTTATTCTTCAAACTTTTCAATTCTTCAACAGTTTCTGATTGTAAAAAAACTGCGCGATATGATCTTTAATATGTGCATTTTCCTGATAATCCAGTTCTTTCTTATAAATTTCATTTGCTAGAGGTTGCTTTACTTGCTGTAAAGCAGTCAATTGCACATATTCATCCTGAGGAATAACAATCATGCGAGAATAGGAGCTCATAGTTTGTAGATAATCATAGGCCTTTTCAAGATATCACTTCGAAATCTAAATTCTTCAGGACACTCTTGTGTAAAGTCAATGAATAAGTAACCGTGTTGTTTTTCAGGTGCTGCTTGAAAAATTTCAATTAAGGCTTTTGATCCTCTGGGTGCAACTTGTCGCGCTAAAATTTCAAATTGACTTCTATCTCGTGGATTCTTAAAGATAGCGTAATAGTGCGTATTCAGGTTTCGTGTGCGGGCTTCTTTCCCATCAGGAAACAAATTTTGCGTGATATAGATTATAAAGCACCTTTCGTGATGTGCTACGCGAGTGAAAATATCTGTAACGTCTTTAGAATTCTTGCCTTCCTTCAATAGATCATCCAATACAACGACATCGTTGGACTCTATCTTATCAGCTCGAATAATTCCTTCATTTCGAATAAGTTACGACGTTGCAATTCCTGAAAGATCGACGGCTGATAAATACCATAACACCAAATCACTCGGTTGATAGGTTCCCTAAACAATTCGTTTCTTCTGTCTAGCAAATTCAGAGTGAAAACAGTTTTACCTGCATGGGATGAACCTCATACAGTCAGAACTTTATCACATTGAAGTCTGAAATCCAAACTAATACTTTGAGACTAAACATTTGCATAATCAACGCTTAAAGCCAAAGATATTACCCAATACGTTGCCCACTACAGGAGCTAACATCGGAAGTATTGCTGAAAGGAAGCCACCCTTTTGTGACAGAGTTTTCCGCTTTCTTTGAAGAATGATTTTAGGATTGGAGATTAATCGTAATTTTGTAGTATATCGCTTAAGTAACTTTCGTTGTTGTGGTGATAATTTCTTTGTCCTCAAACTTCTCACATGAGAAACAATTTCTCGAAAAAATTTATCATTAGCATGTCGTATAGCATTATATCGATGATTTCCTTTCATTCGTTGAAGAGCTCGAATGGCTCCAGAAAACTTTGAAGACTTTCGAATTTTACGTCTCGCCATTTTTCTCTTTACCATTGTCACAACTTGAGCTTTCCATATTTGCATAGGTACTAACTTTTATGGCAGAACTGACACTCAAAATGAGCTATATCACAGTGGCTACATTGACAAAGTTGAATACAGCAGCGTATGAAACAGCGCTGGCAGAAAGTATGCTTACATCTCTTAAAGATGCGTTTTTCACTTCCATCCTTTCGCTTACATACATCACACATATTTTCACTCTTACTAACAACTTCTAAAGCAAGTCTCTTTGACGACATGAACTTGCTAGCCTTTTCTAAATAATAGACGCATGTGCAGAAGGAATATACTTCGAGAGTAAGTAAACATAACTCGAAAACCAATTGTGCTACGATCAAGTACCGTTGCATTTTTAAGTTTCTTTTATAGAAAGTTGAATGTGAATATGTGAAATTACTTCAATCACTAGACTGCTACCCATGATAGTTAAATGCATCAAGACGTTGAGCAATTTTTCCCATATGTCTTTCAAAAAATTCTTCAAGATTATCTACAACTTCCATTGAATAGGAAGCAAAGTGGAAGAACCGATCTTCTACCTCTTCTTTCCCAAAATGACCGAAATGAATTTTCGCAACTAATCGCGCCATTACAATTTTATCAGAAAACGTATCCATTAACTTCAAAAACAGTGTGCTAGCATCACCAATAGCTGATTTGATGTTAATCTCATCTTTATGAAATGTTATCACATAATCTTGAATAGTCACTTTTAAACTTTGCCTATGAAAATGCAATGCTCCACAATCATTTCAGAAAGACATTGTCATCATGCATCTCTTCCTCCAATTGCATGCAAAACAGCAAGTCTTTACATAAAGCTTTAATTGAATGACTTCTTCAAGCATGCATTACAAATTTTGGGTTTGAAACAAATAAAATAGATACAGTTGGTAACCATCATACGGAGAGCAATGAAAACCAAACCCTACTTTGGCAGTGTTGAGGTAAGGAGGAAAAGAACATTGATTATGAATGTAACTACTACAACGAACATTTGAAATGGGAACACTCAGTTCCTTGAAACGTTTCGTAACTTCATGATAGTGTTGATTAACTCTACTATCCCAAAGTGGAAGTAGAATATCATTAATGACTAGATTAGGAAAAAGCTTTCTCTCCTTGGAGGAATCATTACAAAAGATACGTATAACATTGAAGGCTGCTAGCCATCTTTTAAAGTCAATAAGAAGAGCACTTTCACTAGGAAGACCAAAGTCTTGTAAATATTGTTGATTAAGTCCATGAATATGTTTTCTCGCCCATCCATCAGCTTTGGGATCACACTTGGCATGATGATGATAGACACTAACAATCTGATATGAGCAATTGTCCATGGCAATAGAACTGAGCTCCTGTACAGGTTCACCCTCACAATCCATAGAAATGATGGTGGATGACTAAAACGGAAATTTACACATCTAAGGAAACGTTCTATAACATATTACAATATGAAGAAGTGCAACGATGCTGTCACGACAAAATACACAAATAACATGATGACAGCGAAGAAGTAAAATGTATCTGATAAGACCACGTCTACGACACTCAAAGCACATAAGCGAATTGTCATAAGGTAGAGATAGGGAAGGATTAGCGATTCTCCGTCTTTGATTTGCGTTTTCCGGTAACATTGTTCTCTGACTTGTGCTTCCCACCGTTCTCGTTGAGGATTTGATCAATAATGTTATTAACATCTGGCTGCTTTGGTATATGTAGGATGGATTGAGTATGCATCGCTATAGAGGCCAATTTATTATCTTTATGATAGCCATAACATATTCCGGTTATTGTGAAACGAATATTCCAAGTGCCTTCTGCGAGCTCTTCACACCTGATGGGTGTTATTTGTTCTCCATCCTTTCGATAGTAAGAGCACCAATGCGATAGTGGTAGAGAAAGTCGTTCACCTTCCCATATCTTTTTATATGGTGTATCCTTGTCATCTCTCGCTCTCCACACTTCGTCAAGGGCAGTCGGGCTATCCATATTTAGTGTCACAAATTCTTCAATAATGTCAAGCTGGCGACGTATGTATGGAGCTACAGGAATGATGACGTAGTCTCCATACTGATTCCTCTTCACACTCACGTCTGTGGAAGGGATCATTCCCGTTTCCGGTGCTATAGCATGATCGTAATAGTGTATGCCTTGTCTAAATTTGTCTCCTCCACCGGTCTCAACAGTAGATGGTTTGATTGTAGCGAACCTTGCACCGTCTGGACATCAGCATCTAGTCTGGTAAGTGATGTATAAGCCTCAAAGCGGAAAGATGCGATTAGGTAAACACTCAAGAAAGGTGGAGGGAAGTTTTCCGACTTACCATTCTAGTTGAAAAGCAGGATAGATGAGCTGAGAGAACGTGCGTCCGTCACTTATATGATTCAAAGATAGAATGATTGTCACTCTCAAGTCTCATTATTTATAGAGAAATGCATGATTCTCATTGAATGATGATCCTCATTGGACAATAACATCAAGCTGATTCCAAATCTGTTCTCCGTTTACCCATCCGAGCCTTCGTTCGCCCGCTAGAGCTGTTTTTGGAAAATTCTAACTCTGTCGTTTTTCACCAATTTCCAAAATTTTCAATGGCGTCTCACATCTAAACAAAAGCAAATATGAACAAGCCGTTTCTTCCACTGAATTTGTCTCACTCTTAGCTTCCAAACGAGCTATTTCACGACTCTCTACCATTCCTACAAGCCAAGATCGAAATCTAGTCCAGAGGGGGGTGCCCTCAAAATTTTTTCTCTCCGATGGCTTTCAAATTCACCATGCCGATGCAGAATTTGACGCTGATTCCAAATCTGGTCTCAGATCTGCCATTGGAGCTGTCGTTTAGCCGCTAGAGCCCAAAACATCCCAAATTCGCCGCTAACTCTGTCGTTTTTTCGCCAATTTCTAATATTTCCCAAATCTTAAATGGCGTCTCACATCTAAACGAAGGCAGATATGGACAAGCCGTTTCTTCCACTGAATTTGTCTCACTCTTAGCTTTCAAACGAGCTATTGCACGACTTTCTACGATCTCTAGAACCAGGGTTGGAAGGAACGCTGCCGAGGGGGGGACGTCCTCAAAATTTTTTCTTTCCGATGGCTTTCAAATTCACCATACCGATGCAGAATTTGACGCTGAATCCGAATCTGACCTCCGTTTTCACATCCGAACCTTCGGTCGCACGCGATTTTTACAAATTCTAACTTCGCCGGTTTTCACCCATTTCCAAAATCTGAATCTCTAACACGACAACCTGGTCGGCCGCCCAAGTCAACCTGGACGGTCGGCCAAGACAGTCTCTCCCGAGGGGGGGCGCTGTATTTATTGTGGAGGTTTACTTACTACTACTACTAAGCTAAATGCTTGCCAAGGCATTGCATGGATACCAAATGCAAAACTAAAAGATGTTATACGGTAATAGTCTACATCATGATTTCTAAATCGTTCTAAGGAAAAAGCTAATTTCTAAAAGCTTATCACGCGCAGTATAGCTTTATCACATTCATAGGCCTATAATTATACATGTAGGCTTAGGCCCAATTAGAAATTTAATATAGGGACCAAGGCCATGTACAAGCCGGTATGATATTAGGCTACTTATATCGTGCTAGGCCTGTAAATTACAGCCTAGGCCTAAGCTTACTTGAAGATGCAGATGAATAAGGAGTCTAAAATTTGGCCTAATGCATATCCGGAACCGTAGGTATTGACTTTAAGCTTATGCAATCCTCTGTCTACAATTTAATGACTTTGAATAGGTAAGGGATAGGCAGAGTTTGACTATAGCAATAGGCCTTATACGTGCTAGAGCTCATCGATCTTATCCATTGAAATTTAGGGCTATTACAAATCAATGCTAATTATACCAATAGAAACTTAATTGCAATGCAGTAGGCCTATATACGAGTGTATCAGTTCTTTTGTTTGAACAAATTCAAAGAATTGCCTAGCCAGATGAGCGATGTTTGCACAATGAGCAATCAATAATTAAAAGGTATTCAAGATGTATTTTACGCGAGGTAATTAAATAAATGTTCGCTGTGGCTGCTTCATTATCTGACCATGAAAATAGCCAAAACCAAGTTGAATTTAAGTTGTTTATTTAAGAAATTGCTTATTTTTATAGTGAGCAATTTTTATTTTTTTATTTCACGGGCCTGATGTCAAACCGTGAACTGTTGCTAAAACTCACAAAATTCATAATAATTCTAATCTAGATAAATGCCACTCCATTAAAAAGAAATATTCACGACTGGTATTGCTGATAACAGTTATTTGACAGTAGCATGTAGTATATATTGTTTTTCTATGTGACTTGAATCTCTACATACCAGAGGCATGGGAATGAGGATGAATTTGCATCGGGTCTCGTATATAAAAGTAGTCAGTAAAGGTCCAATACAAACACAGCGCGCCTCGAAATAGGGTGGGTCCAATACAAACACGCGCGCCCCGAAATGGGGTGGGTTCAATACAAACACGCGCGCCTCGAAATGGGGTGGGTCCCATACAAACACAGCGCGCCTCGAAATGGCTAGCTCCCATACAAACACAGCGCGCCTCGAAGTGGCTAGCTCCCATACAAACACAGCGCGCCACCTTGGCCGGCCGCACAGGTTGGAGTGAGAGGTTGTCTTGGCCGACCGTCCAGGTTGGCGTGGTCGACCGTCCAGGTTGACGTGGCCGACCGTCCAGGCTGACTTGGCCGACCGACCAGGTTGACCAGGCCGACCGTCCAGGTTGACCAGGCCGACCGTCCAGGTTGACTTTGCTGACCGACTAGGTTGACTTGGCCGACCAGCCAGGTTGACGTGGTGGAGTGAGTGTGTTTTGAGGATAAAGGAGGTACGGGAGAGTGAAATTTGGACTTTTTGGGTTGTAGCGCCAAAACAAAGCATCGGAGAAAAACGGATGTCAGATTTGGAATCAGCGTACAATTCTGCATCTCTATGGTGAATTTGAAAGCAATCGGAGAGAAATAATTTTCGCTGACGCCCCCCCCCCGCCCCCCCCCCGTCACCGATCTTCCAATTTTCCTTCTAGTGATCGTAGAAAGTCGTGCAATAGCTCGTTTGAAAGCTAAGAGTGAGACAAATTCACTGAAAGCAACGGCTTGTTCATATCTGTCTTCGTTTAGATGTGAGACGCCATTTAAGATTTTGGGAGATTGGCGAAAAACGACAGAGTTAGAATTTTGGACGTTTTGGGTTGTAGCGCCAAAACAAAGCATCGGATGGGAAAACGGATTTCAGATTTGGAATCAGCGTCAAATTCTGCATCGGTATGGTGAATTTGAAAGCAATCGGAGAGAAAAAATTTTCGCTGACGCCCCCCCCCCCCCGGCACCGATCTTCCAATTTTCCTTCTAGTAATCGTAGAAAGTCGTGCAATAGCTTGTTTGAAAACTACGAGTGATGCAAATTCACTGAAAGCAACGGCTTGTTCATATCTGTCTTCGTTTTGATGTGAGACGCCATTTAAGATTTTGGGAGATTGGCGAAAACCGACAGAGTTAGAATTTTGGACGTTTTGGGTTGTAGCGCCAAAACAAAGCATCGGAGAGCAAAACGGATTTGAGATTCGGAATCAGCGTCAAATTCTGCATCTATATGGTGAATTTGAAAGCAATGGGAGAGAAATAATTTTCGCTGACGCCCCCCCCCCCGGCACCGATCTTCCAATTTTCCTTCTAGTAATCGTAGAAAGTCGTGCAATAGCTCGTTTGAAAGCTACGAGTGATGCAAATTCACTGAAAGCAACGGCTTTTTCATATCTGTCTTCGTTTTGATGTGAGACGCCATTTAAGATTATGGGAGATTGGCGAAAAAACGACAGAGTTAGAATTTTGGACGTTTTGGGTTGTAGCGCCAAAACAAAGCATCGGAGAGCAAAACGGATTTGAGATTCGGAATCAGCGTCAAATTCTGCATCTATATGGTGAATTTGAAAGCAATGGGAGAGAAATAATTTTCGCTGACGCCCCCCCCCCCGGCACCGATCTTCCAATTTTCCTTCTAGTAATCGTAGAAAGTCGTGCAATACCTCGTTTGAAAGCTACGAGTGAGACAAATTCACTGAAAGCAACGGCTTGTTCATATCTGTCTTCGTTTAGATGTGAGACGCCATTTAAGATTATGGGAGATTGGCGAAAACCGACAGAGTTAGAATTTTGGACGTTTTGGGTTGTAGCGCCAAAACAAAGCATCGGAGAGCAAAACGGATTTGAGATTCGGAATCAGCGTCAAATTCTGCATCTATATGGTGAATTTGAAAGCAATGGGAGAGAAATAATTTTCGCTGACGCCCCCCCCCCCGGCACCGATCTTCCAATTTTCCTTCTAGTAATCGTAGAAAGTCGTGCAATAGCTCGTTTGAAAGCTAAGAGTGAGACAAATTCACTGAAAGAAACGGCTTGTTCATATCTGTCTTCGTTTAGATGTGAGACGCCATTTAAGATTTTGGGAGATTGGCGAAAAACGACAGAGTTAGAATTTTGGACGTTTTGGGTTGTAGCGCCAAAACGAAGCATCGGATGGGAAAACGGATTTCAGATTCGGATTCAGCGTGAAATTCTGCATCTATATGGTGAATTTGAAAGCAATCGGAGAGAAAAAATTTTCGCTGACGTCCCCCCCCCCCTCGGCACCGACCTTCCAACTTTGCTTCTAGTGGACGGATTTTGTCGTGCCATAGCTCGTTTGAAAGCTAAGAGTGAGACAAATTCACTGAAAGAATCGGCTTGTTCATATCTGTCTTCGTTTAGATGTGAGACGCCATTTAAGATTATGGGAGATTGGCGAAAAACGACAGAGTTAGAATTTTGGACGTTTTGGGTTGTAGCGCCAAAACAAAGCATCGGAGAGCAAAACGGATTTGAGATTCGGAATCAGCGTCAAATTCTGCATCTATATGGTGAATTTGAAAGCAATGGGAGAGAAATAATTTTCGCTGACGCCCCCCCCCCCGGCACCGATCTTCCAATTTTCCTTCTAGTAATCGTAGAAAGTCGTGCAATAGCTCGTTTGAAAGCTACGAGTGATGCAAATTCACTGAAAGCAACGGCTTGTTCATATCTGTCTTCGTTTTGATGTGAGACGCCATTTAAGATTTTGGGAGATTGGCGAAAACCGACAGAGTTAGAATTTTGGACGTTTTGGGTTGTAGCGCCAAAACAAAGCATCGGAGAAAAACGGATGTCAGATTTGGAATCAGCGTACAATTCTGCATCTGTATGGTGAATTTGAAAGCAATCAGAGAGAAATAATTTTCGCTGACGCCCCCCCCCCGGCACCGATCTTCCAATTTTCCTTCTAGTAATCGTAGAAAGTCGTGCAATACCTCGTTTGAAAGCTACGAGTGAGACAAATTCACTGAAAGCAACGGCTTGTTCATATCTGTCTTCGTTTAGATGTGAGACGCCATTTAAGATTATGGGAGATTGGCGAAAAAACGACAGAGTTAGAATTTTGGACGTTTTGGGTTGTAGCGCCAAAACAAAGCATCGGAGAGCAAAACGGATTTGAGATTCGGAATCAGCGTCAAATTCTGCATCTATATGGTGAATTTGAAAGCAATGGGAGAGAAATAATTTTCGCTGACGCCCCCCCCCCCCGGCACCGATCTTCCAATTTTCCTTCTAGTAATCGTAGAAAGTCGTGCAATAGCTCGTTTGAAAGCTACGAGTGAGACAAATTCACTGAAAGCAACGGCTTGTTCATATCTGTCTTCGTTTAGATGTGAGACGCCATTTAAGATTTTGGGAGATTGGCGAAAACCGACAGAGTTAGAATTTTGGACGTTTTGGGTTGTAGCGCCAAAACAAAGCATCGGAGAGCAAAACGGATTTGAGATTCGGAATCAGCGTCAAATTCTGCATCTATATGGTGAATTTGAAAGCAATGGGAGAGAAATAATTTTCGCTCACGCCCCCCCCGCCCCCGGCACCGATCTTCCAATTTTCCTTCTAGTGATCGTAGAAAGTCGTGCAATACCTCGTTTGAAAGCTACGAGTGAGACAAATTCACTGAAAGCAACGGCTTGTTCATATCTGTCTTCGTTTAGATGTGAGACGCCATTTAAGATTATGGGAGATTGGCGAAAAACGACAGAGTTAGAATTTTGGACGTTTTGGGCTGTAGCTTCAAAACGAAGCATCGGATGGGAAAACGGATTTCAGATTTGGAATCAGCGTGAAATTCTGCATCGGTATGGTGAATTTGAAAGCAATGGGAGAGAAATAATTTTCGCTGACGCCCCCCCCCCCCCGGCACCGATCTTCCAATTTTCCTTCTAGTAATCGTAGAAAGTCGTGCAATAGCTCGTTTGAAAGCTACGAGTGATGCAAATTCACTGAAAGCAACGGCTTGTTCATATCTGTCTTCGTTTTGATGTGAGACGCCATTTAAGATTTTGGGAGATTGGCGAAAACCGACAGAGTTAGAATTTTGGACGTTTTGGGTTGTAGCGCCAAAACAAAGCATCGGAGAGCAAAACGGATTTGAGATTCGGAATCAGCGTCAAATTCTGCATCTACATGGTGAATTTGAAAGCAATGGGAGAGAAATAATTTTCGCTGACGCCCCCCCCCCCGGCACCGATCTTCCAATTTTCCTTCTAGTAATCGTAGAAAGTCGTGCAATAGCTTGTTTGAAAGCTACGAGTGATGCAAATTCACTGAAAGCAACGGCTTGTTCATATCTGTCTTCGTTTTGATGCGAGACGCCATTTAAGATTTTGGGAGATTGGCGAAAACCGACAGAGTTAGAATTTTGGACGTTTTGGGTTGTAGCGCCAAAACAAAGCATCGGAGAGCAAAACGGATTTGAGATTCGGAATCAGCGTCAAATTCTGCATCTATATGGTGAATTTGAAAGCAATGGGAGAGAAATAATTTTCGCTGACGCCCCCCCCCCCCCCCGGCACCGATCTTCCAATTTTCCTTCTAGTGATCGTAGAAAGTCGTGCAATAGCTCGTTTGAAAGCTACGAGTGATGCAAATTCACTGAAAGCAACGGCTTGTTCATATCTGTCTTCGTTTTGATGTGAGACGCCATTTAAGATTATGGGAGATTGGCGAAAACCGACAGAGTTAGAATTTTGGACGTTTTGGGTTGTAGCGCCAAAACAAAGCATCGGAGAGCAAAACGGATTTGAGATTCGGAATCAGCGTCAAATTCTGCATCTATATGGTGAATTTGAAAGCAATGGGAGAGAAATAATTTTCGCTGACGCGCCCCCCCCCCCCCCCCGGCACCGATCTTCCAATTTTGGTTCTAGTAATCGTAGAAAGTCGTGCCATAGCTCGTTTGAAAGCTAAGAGTGAGACAAATTCACTGAAAGAAACGGCTTGTTCATATCTGTCTTCGTTTTGATGTGAGACGCCATTTAAGATTTTGGGAGATTGGCGAAAAAACGACAGAGTTAGAATTTTGGACGTTTTGGGTTGTAGCGCCAAAACAAAGCATCGGAGAGCAAAACGGATTTGAGATTCGGAATCAGCGTCAAATTCTGCATCTATATGGTGAATTTGAAAGCAATGGGAGAGAAATAATTTTCGCTCACGCCCCCCCCCACGCCCCCGGCACCGATCTTCCAATTTTCCTTCTAGTGATCGTAGAAAGTCGTGCAATACCTCGTTTGAAAGCTACGAGTGAGACAAATTCACTGAAAGCAACGGCTTCTTCATATCTGTCTTCGTTTAGATGTGAGACGCCATTTAAGATTATGGGAGATTGGCGAAAAAACGACAGAGATAGAATTTTGGACGTTTTGGGTTGTAGCGCCAAAACAAAGCATCGGAGAGCAAAACGGATTTGAGATTCGGAATCAGCGTCAAATTCTGCATCTATATGGTGAATTTGAAAGCAATGGGAGAGAAATAATTTTCGCTCACGCCCCCCCCCCCCGGCACCGATCTTCCAATTTTCCTTCTAGTGATCGTAGAAAGTCGTGCCATAGCTCGTTTGAAAGCTAAGAGTGAGACAAATTCACTGAAAGCAACGGCTTGTTCATATCTGTCTTCGTTTAGATGTGAGACGCCATTTAAGATTATGGGAGATTGGCGAAAACCGACAGAGTTAGAATTTTGGACGTTTTGGGTTGTAGCGCCAAAACAAAGCATCGGAGAGCAAAACGGATTTGAGATTCGGAATCAGCGTCAAATTCTGCATCTATATGGTGAATTTGAAAGCAATGGGAGAGAAATAATTTTCGCTGACGCCCCCCCCCCCCCCGGCACCGATCTTCCAATTTTCCTTCTAGTAATCGTAGAAAGTCGTGCAATAGCTCGTTTGAAAGCTACGAGTGATGCAAATTCACTGAAAGCAACGGCTTTTTCATATCTGTCTTCGTTTTGATGTGAGACGCCATTTAAGATTATGGGAGATTGGCGAAAAAACGACAGAGTTAGAATTTTGGACGTTTTGGGTTGTAGCGCCAAAACAAAGCATCGGAGAGCAAAACGGATTTGAGATTCGGAATCAGCGTCAAATTCTGCATCTACATGGTGAATTTGAAAGCAATGGGAGAGAAATAATTTTCGCTGACGCCCCCCCCCCCCGGCACCGATCTTCCAATTTTCCTTCTAGTAATCGTAGAAAGTCGTGCAATAGCTCGTTTGAAAGCTACGAGTGATACAAATTCACTGAAAGCAACGGCTTGTTCATATCTGTCTTCGTTTTGATGTGAGACGCCATTTAAGATTTTGGGAGATTGGCGAAAAACGACAGAGTTAGAATTTTGGACGTTTTGGGCTGTAGCCTCAAAACGAAGCATCAGAGAGCAAAACGGATTTCAGATTCGGAATGAGCGTCAAATTCTGCATCGATATGATGAATTTGAAAGCAATCGGAGAGAAAAAACTTTTCTTAATTTCTCAGAAAAACGACAGTTAGAATTTTTGCGATGGCTGTCGGCTGTAGAGCCAAAACGAAGCATCGGAGAGCAAAACGGATTTCAGATTTGGAATCAGCGTACAATTCTGCGTCAACATGGTGGGTTTCAAGTCAATCGGAGAGAAAAAATTTCAACATTTTTCGAAAAAACGACAGAGTTAGAATTTTTGCGATGGCTGTGGGCTGTAGAGCCAAAACGAAGCATCGGATGGGAAAACGAAGGACAGATTTGGATTCAGCGTCAAATTCTACATGTGGTGCATTTCCAGCTCAATCGGACCTCTAGAATCGGCGATAGAAGCGTTTTAAGATTTTGGATGATGGATATTACGTCATCAGCTGATCGCCACAAACTATATAGGCTGGGAACCGACAGAGACTTGTCATTAAGACGAGAGATTGTCAACGGTAAGTCGTCTCTCTGAGCTCCGATGATAGCTTCGGACATTCCAAATTCCGGGTTTCTGTAAGAAACCAACTTAGAAAATTTCATTGCTGAAGTCAGCTAAGGCGTCAGTCAGACTTAGAGGTTCGTCAGGAGATGGCCTTCGTCTCCAGGCCATAAAAGACTCCAAAGCTTTAAAGGCTTGTAACTTTGCTTCTACAAATCCGTTTGACTTGATTCAAAAAAGGTTCGGTCGCTATTGACCTGCCCTAAGTGATAGACTTCTTATAAAATTTCATAAGTAGTGCTAAAAAGTTGAAAAATTTAAACTCACTAGTATTGGAGGGTTTCTGGGGTTTTCGACCCTGCTGAATTCAACTAAGACATTTATAAAGTTGTGGGATGCGAGCTTCGGCTTGGAATTTGCAAACTTTGTAAACAATTCACCAAACCTTCTGATTGGGCGAGCAATCTCGACCATTCTCAGGGTAGGAAAATCACATAAAACCCAGTGAGGTGACTTTCAACTACACATTTGCTTTTAGCAAGTGTCATGATGTTGCATGGTACGGAGAGTTCCGCTGTAATATTCCAGTGACAGGGTGTTCCTTCCGGACAGCGGATAAGATCGTAGTGATGGGTGCAGCAAGGGAGGGAGACTTCGGTAATCTCGACTCTACAACGGTCGTTGCGGTCTCTTTTCTCAACGTAGCACCTTGAACGCCAATCGGTCGAGTCTTAGCTATCTTGTCACGGGTGGCTTATAAATTCTCCATTGCGAAAACGTCAGCTTTACTTGCTAACAAGTCTCTTACTATCAGATCAAGAAGCACTCAACGTGAGCATGGTAAGGAGAAGTTCGGTGTAATACTTCCTTTCGACGGGCGTTCCTGTAAAGGGCGGCGGTGAAACCCGTAGCTATGTATACCGCAAGGGACATTCGGCAATGGTCAATCTTGTTAAACCTCTCTGCGTCATGTTTGCAAGTGATTGCCTCTGTCTCAACGTAGTATGCATTCGCGCCAGGGTGACATTTAGCCAGCTGTCGAAGGTTACTTCATAACCTCTCCATTGCACTAATAGTGTGAAGCTCGGTATAAGTGAGGGATAAAATCCTCCATCACCTTAGGCGGCTTGATATCAGGCTACAGCATGAGTGATGCGGAGATCTTTGATAGTTTACTTCCTGTTGGTGTGTTTGCACGGCGAGCGCTGCCGCAGATGGAAGGAGGGGTGTGTCATAGTTAAGACAGAAACCACTTAGCCGGTGTTGGGCAACTTTCCCAACGTCATATTTTCTCGCTTGGTCATGAGTGCTTTAGATGTCTGCAGCAGGTTTTTCAAAATCTCCACTCATCGTTTGATGATTTACAAAGTAGGGCACATGTCAAGTAAAGTTCTCATAATGACGTCTTAATCAATTCCTCCTTACTGCATGCTTGTCGTTTCTACACTCCAACTCTAACCTTTTAGAGCATACACATGTAGCACATACTATCCCTATCGAGAAAGTCTCATGAGTTCTTTTAAGAACCACTACCTCCTCGTGTCACCTGTGTATATTCCAAGTCGAGAGTTGAGAAACACAGAGGGCATTGACGAAGAAATGATAAATGGAATGATATGGGATTTGGACATTCACACGCCAAACGTATACAGCAAACACACTTCTCTCTTCTTTAGTGAGCAAGCTCTGAACACATAAGATACCGTAGTAAAATCATCAACGAATAAATCATATCTCAATAGGAATCTACATTGACAGATTCAAATAGATGCTCATGCGTTCATAAAAGAGAGTTTGTAACAGCATTAATTGGAAGTGCGTGGGCGCACTGGAAACTCTTGCTCGTCTTGTGATTGGACGAGAGGTCTCATCCATTCACCGCTTAGGAAAATCTTATAAAAGGTAGTGCACCAGCTCTGCTCTTCACATTTATCTTTCACAAGGTGAGTGTTGGTGAGCTCCTGCTATCAGGTTGTTTTGACTTGCTATCAAGTTGAATAGTCTCTTGCTATCAAGAGATTCACTTCCCCTCATGAAACATATCATCGCTGTAATACCTCCTTTGCTCGAGCGTTCCTTCGGGACGGCGGGTACTGCCGTAGAGGGATTGCGTTGCACGGGTTGTTCGTCGTTTGTTAGACCGAAACCTCTGAGCCGTTGCTCATGTTGGGCGTTCGACTTCATACTCAACGTGAAGCTTTCTCTCGCCAGGTCAGAGTACTTCAGCCATTCGACAAAGGTTAGTCTTTATGATATGGAGGAGAGTGAAATGTAATTCATTAGATGTCACTTGAATGATTGTTCCCATGATAAACTTTGATGAGACAGATGAAACACTTATGAAGTACGTACATGTTTAGATGAAGTATGTGAATTTTATTTTCCGTTGTTTCTCGAACAACGTATTCATATGAAGGACTAAAACTCTAACGTTGAACATCTCGTCGGTATGCAACGCAATGCGTCATGTTTGCAAGTAATTGTCTCTGTCTCAACGTAGTAGGCATTCGCGCCAGGGTGACATTTAGCCAACTGTCGAAGGTTGCCTTATAAACTTTCCATTGCATACGTGATGAGAACCATCAGTTCTACCTGTCTCTATCAATGAGACGAATTGATGAATGAAATGAAATGGGAGGACACTCACGCGCCACACGCAACATAACACACTTCTCTCTTTTCCGTAGTCTAACAAGCTCTTTACACATGGATCGCAGTCGATTGCTATCCCTGTATCAGAAGTGTAAGCTATCTTAATTTAATTTATCACTATTTCATCTACCATCATCACCCATATGAAGTGTTATAAGATTTACAAGTTAGACTAAGCGTTCTACTATTTGTAAATGAAAGATATAGTTTCAACAGTTTACAGATTAAAAATAAAGTTTCAACAATGTGTACGTTAGAAATCGAGCTTTATCTGTTTGTATGTTAGAAACAAAATAAAGTTTCAACAGTTTACAAGATAAAAAATAAAGTTTCACCAGTTTACAAGTTAAAAATAAAGTTTCAATAGTGTGCACGTTAGAAATAAAGTTTTAGGTGTTTGCAAGTTAAAAATAAAGTTTCAATAGTGTGCACGTTAGAAATAAAGTTTTAGCTGTTTGCAAGATTAAAAATAAAGTTTCACCAGTTTATAAGTTAAAAATAAAGTTTCACCAGTGTACAAGTTAGAAACAAAGTTTCAATAGTGTGTATGTTAGAAATATAGCTTTATCTGTTTGTATGTTAGAAAGAAAATATAGTTTCAAGAGTTTACAAGTTAGAAATAAAGTTTCAATAGTGTATGCGTTAGAAATAAAGTTTTAGCTGTTTGTATATCAAAATAAAGTTTCAAGAGTTTACAAGTTAGAAATAAAGTTTCAATAGTGTGTATGTTAGAAATAAAGGTATAACTGTAAAAATAAGATCGCAAGATTTACTAGTCTACAAGTTAGACTAAGTGTAAATTAAAATTAAAATTATAACTGTTCACGACTTAAAGCGTTGATGCGATGATGAACAATTAATAAGCTGAAAAGTTTTAGATTCACTTTAACATTACCATATGTTTACAGATAGAAATGTATCACAGCAAAGCTACTTCATGAGTTAGTTTGCCAGGAGTGTATCATCTCAAACTTTTACTCCGTCGTTGAAATTTCATGACGACTTTTTTGCTAAACGAAGGTTAACACCAAAAGAGCGTAGGGGTGGGTGGTATAAAATACGCCTACAGCACTGAGAGAGTTGGAGTGCATGAGCTATGTACATTCTTTTGACGACGAGAGGAGCGATTCAGCCGATGGCGCAGGTAGTTTCCCAGAGCATGGAGGACATTGTTTAGGTGACTCTAAGGACGTATGTCGAGCTGCCCTTAGTGATAGGCTTCCAACTCATGATGAATGATGATATGCTTACGACCTACATTCAACCATTGGTGCATGACACACCCTACCCCACAACGAGCTTGTCTGCTACATTGTATTCATGAGTGTGGCTCAAAGTAGGAAATTGATTGATGAGACTTTGCTGAAATATCCAAGGCGCGTATTCAAGCATGGTCGCCTACTGTTGGAGTATTATTATCAATGGCGCGACGACACACAACATTTGCCCACCCATGTTTTACCACACCTATCAACGGAAGAATACAATAGAGCTTTAGTCGAGACGGTGAAAGGAGACGATGAGCGCTAGCGGGCGAATGAAGCATCGGCGAGAGTGGGAATCAACTTGATGCTATTCTCCAATGAGGATTGTTGTCTAATGAGAATCAAGCATTCCTTTATAAATAGAGAGCCTTCCACAGTGAGAATCATTCCATCGTTGAATCGTACAAGTGACGGACGCACATTCTCTCTCTCTCTCTCTCTACATCCCTGTTATATTATCCAACTAAAATGGTAAGTCGCTACTTTCCTTCCTCTCCTCCCTTGAACGTAAACTTAATACAATCTTTTTTATTTTCAGGCATCTTCTACATCTACTACACTGACAGGACAAAATGGTGGCCAGACGTTACAGGGTTCGCTACAATCAGATCATCTACAGCTGAGACCAGTGGAAGAAACAACCAAGGTACATAATCCTATACCGCTACAGCGTAAATTTAAACAAGTCTTGCGTCATGAGGATCACAGCGTAGTACTGCAAACGGGAATGCTCCCTTCCACTGATGTGAAGATATTGAACAATCAGTATGGGGACTACATACTGATCCCCGTGAGTCCGTACATTCGCCACCAACTTGACATTATTGAAGAGTACGTGACATTAAATATGGACATTCCTACTCCTCTTGCTCAAGAGTGGAAGGCGAGAGATAAAAAGGATACTCCCTATAGAAAGATTTGGGATGGCAATCAAATTTGCCTACCATTATCACATTAGTGTAGTTATTATAAAAAGGATGGAGATCAATCAACACCCATCAGATGTGATGAGCTCGGAGAAGGTACTTGGGATATCCTTTTCAAAGTGAATGGGCTATATTATGGTCGAGACAAGGATAATAAAATAGCCTCTCTCTCCATGCATATGGAATCCATCCTATATATTCCAAAGCCACCCAGCGTAGATGACATTATTGACGAAATCCTTAACAGCAGTGGTACGAAGCGCAAGTCGGAGAAGAATGCTACCTCAAAACGCAAATCAAAGAAGGAGAATTACTAGTCCTTTCCTAACTCTACCCTATGACAATTCGCTTATGTGCTTTGAGTGTCGTAGACGTGGTCTTATTAGATACATTTTACTTCTTCGTTGCCATCATATCATTTGTGTACTTTGTCGTGAAAAGCATCGATGTAATTCTTCATTTTGTGATATGTTATAGAACGTTTCCTTAGATGTGTAAATTTCCGTTTTAGGCTTCTATCATCATTTTTATGGATTGTGAGGGTGAACCTGTACAGGAGGTCAGTGCTATTGCTATGAACAATTGGACATATCAGATTGTTAGTGTCTATCATCAACATGCCAACTGCGATCCCAATGTTGATCAATGGTCGAGAAAACACATTCATGGACTTAATCTGAAATATTTGCAAGACTATGGCTTTTCTTGTGAGACTGCTCTTCTTATTGACTTTAAACGATGGTTAGCTGCTTTCAATGTTATACGCATCTTTTATAATAATCCTGGTAAGGAGAGGAAAGTATTTCCCAATCTAATCATTGATGATATTTTTCTCCCGCCTTGGGATAGTAGAGTGAATCAACATTATCATGAAGTCACGAAACGTTTTAAGGATTTGTGTGTTCCTATTTTGTCTGTTCGTTGTAGTAGCTACGTTCATAACCAATGCTTCTTTCCTCCTTACCTCAACACTGCCACAGTCCTGTATGGTTATCATTGCTTGCTATATGACAGTTACCAGCTGTATCTATTTTATCTGTTTCAAACAATTGATTTGTAATGCATGCTTGTTACAGTTATTCAATAGATGTTATTATGCGAAGAAATTGTTGTTTTCATGCAATGGATGGGTTAGATGAAAGGTGATCATATCTTTTTCAAATGACTGTGGAACATTGATTTCCATGATAAAGATTTAAACAGTTAGATTCGATGACGAACAAGATTTACTAGTTTGCAAGTTAGACTAAGCGTTCTATTATTTGTAAATGAAAGATATAGTTTCAACAGTTTAGAGATTAAAAATTAAGTTTCAATAGTGTATGTGTTAGAAATAAAGTTTAAGCTGTTTGCATGTTAGAAATAAAATAAAGTTTCAAGAGTTTACAAGTTAAAAAAAAGTTTCAACAGTGTGCACGTTAGAAATAAAGTTTTATCTGTTCGTATGTTAGAAATAAAGTTTTAGCTGTTTGTATGTTAGAAATAAAGTTTTAGCTGCTTGTATGTTAGAAATAAAGGTATAACAGTTTATATGCTAGAAAGAAAGGTATAACTGTTCGTAAAATAAGATCATAAGATTTACTAGTTTGCAAGTTAGACTAAGCGTTCTACTATTTGTAAATTGAAAATAAAGTTATAACTGTTTACAAGTTAAAGCGTTGATGCCATGATGAACAATTAATAAGCTGAGAAGCTTTAGATTCACTTTAACATTACCACATGTTTACAGATAGAAATGTATCACAGCAAAACGCGTTTGTCAAGTTTGATTCTATCAAGTCAGTACTATACACATTTGATTTACAAAACATGCTTTGAATACTCATACGATGAAGTTCTTACTTTCATTTTAAAACAACATTCCGATAAAATGTTCAACTTACATTCTCAACTTTGTATAATACTAAGATATTTGATAATACAACCTCAGAGATTTTCAACTTAGATTTTTATTTACTTCGCTCAGTCTTTGTCGAAACCTATAAGATACAACTATAGTGTCATAAGACTCATGTGTGCGTTCATGGTAAACACATTAAGAACAAACCGCAATGAGTATTTTACCGCAAGATATAGTTTCAACAGTTTACAGATTAAAAATAAAGTTTCAATAGTGTATGTGTTAGAAATAAAGTTTAAGCTGTTTGCATGTTAGCAATAAAATAAAGTTTCAAGAGTTTAGAAGTTAAAAATAAAGTTTCAACAGTGTGTACGTCAGAAATAGAGTTTTATCTGTTTGTAAAATGAGATCATAAGATTTACTAGTTTGCAAGTTAGACTAAGCGTTCTACTATTTGTAAATGAAAGATATAGTTTCAACAGTTTACAGATTAAAATAAAGTTTCAAAAGTGTGTACGTTAGAAATAAAGTTTTATCTGTTTGTAAAATGAGATTGCGGGATTTAATAGTTTGTAAGTTATACTACGCGTTCTACTATTTGTAAATGAAAGATATAGTTTCAACAGTTTACAGATTAAAAAATAAAGTTTCAATAGTGTATGTGTTAGAAATAAAGTTTAAGCTGTTTGCATGTTAGCAATAAAATAAAGTTTCAAGAGTTTAGAAGTTAAAAATAAAGTTTCAACAGTGTGTGCGTCAGAAATAGAGTTTCATCGGTTTGTAAAATGAGATCATAAGATTTACTAGTTTGCAAGTTAGACTAAGCGTTCTACTATTTGTAAACGAAAGATATAGTTTCAACAGTTTACAGATTAAAAATAAAGTTTCAACAGTGTGTACGTTAGAAATAAAGTTTTAGTCGTTTCCGCGTTAGAAATAAAATAAAGTTTCAACCTTTTACAAGTTAAAAATGAAGTTTCAACAGTGTGTATGTTAGAAATAGAGTTTTATCGGTTTGTAAATTAAGATCATAAGATTTACTAGTTTGCAAGTTAGACTAAGCGTTCTACTATTTGTAAATGAAAGATATAGTTTCAACAGTTTACAGATTTAAAATAAAGTTTCAATAGTGTATGTGTTAGAAATAAAGTTCTATCTGTTTATATGTTAGAAGCAAAATGAAGCTTCAACAGTGTGTACGTTAGAAATAAAGTTTTAGCTGTTTGTATGTTAGAAATAAAGTTTTAGCTGCTTGTATGTTAGAAATAAAGGTATAACAGTTTATATGCTAGAAAGAAAGGTATAACTGTTCGTAAAATAAGATCATAAGGTTTACTAGTTTGCAAGTTAGACTAAGCGTTCTACTATTTGTAAATTGAAAATAAAATTATAACTATTTACAAGTTAAAGCGTTGATGCCATGATGAACAATTAATGAAGCTGAGAAGCTTTAGATTCACTTTAACATTACCACATGTTTACAGATAGAAATGTATCACAGCAAAACTACTTCATGAGTTAGTTTGCCAGGAGTGTATCATCTCAAACTTTTACTCCGTTGTTGAAATTTCAGTTTTGTACATATTTGAAGTATCATCATTGCGGTTTGTTCTTAATGTGTTTACCATGAACGCACACATGAGTCTTATGACACTATGGTTGTATCTTATAGGTTTCGACAAAGACTGAGCGAAGTAAATAAAAATCTAAGTTGAAAATCTCTGAGGTTGTATTATCAAATATCTTAGTATTATACAAAGTTGAGAATGTAAGTTGAACATTTTATCGGAATGTTGTTTTAAAATGAAAGTAAGAACTTCATCGTATGAGTATTCAAAGCATGTTTTGTAAATCAAATGTGTATAGTACTGACTTGATAGAATCAAACTTGACAAACGCGTTTTGCTGTGATACATTTCTATCTGTAAACATGTGGTAATGTTAAAGTGAATCTAAAGCTTCTCAGCTTATTAATTGTTCATCATGGCATCAACGCTTTAACTTGTAAACAGTTATAACTTTATTTTCAATTTACAAATAGTAGAACGCTTAGTCTAACTTGCAAACTAGTAAATCTTATGATCTTATTTTACGAACAGTTATACCTTTCTTTCTAGCATATAAACTGTTATACCTTTATTTCTAACATACAAGCAGCTAAAACTTTATTTCTAACATACAAACAGCTAAAACTTTATTTCTAACATACAAACAGATAAAACTTTATTTCTAACGTACACACTGTTAAAACTTCATTTTGTTTCTAACATATAAACATATAAAACTTTATTTCTAACACATACACTATTGAAACTTTATTTTAAATCTGTAAACTGTTGAAACTATATCTTTCATTTACAAATAGTACAACGCTTAGTCTAACTTGCAAACTAGTAAATCCTATAATCTCATTTCACAAACAGATAAAACTTTATTTCTAACGTACACACTGTTGAAACTTTTTTTAACTTGTAAACTCTTGAAACTTTATTTTATTTCTAACATGCAAACAGCTTAAACTTTATTTCTATTACATACACTATTGAAACTTTATTTTTAATCTGTAAACTGTTGAAACTATATCTTTCATTTACAAATAATAGAACGCTTAGTCTAACTTGCAAACTAGTAAATCTTGTTCGTCATCGAATCTAACTGTTTAAATCTTTATCATGGAAATCAATGTTCCACAGTCATTTGAAAAAGATATGATCACCTTTCATCTAACCCATCCGTTGCATGAAAACAACAACTCTTCGCATAATAACATCTATTGAATAACTGTAACAAGCATGCATTACAAATCAATGGTTTGAAACAGATAAAATAGATACAGCTGGTAACTGTCATATAGCAAGCAATGATAACCATACAGGACTTTGGCAGTGTTGAGGTAAGGAGGAAAGAAGCATTGGTTATGAACGTAGCTACTACAACGAACAGACAAAATAGGAACACACAAATCCTTAAAACGTTTCGTGACTTCATGATAATGTTGATTCACTCTACTATCCCAAGGCGGGAGAAAAATATCATCAATGATTAGATTGGGAAATACTTTCCTCTCCTTACCAGGATTATTACAAAAGATGCGTATAACATTGAAAGCAGCTAACCATCGTTTAAAGTCAATAAGAAGAGCAGTCTCACAAGAAAAGCCATAGTCTTGCAAATATTTCAGATTAAGTCCATGAATGTGTTTTCTCGCCCATTGATCAACATTGGGATCGCAGTTGGCATGTTGATGATAGACACTAACAATCTGATATGTCCAATTGTTCATAGCAATAGCACTGACCTCCTGTACAGGTTCACCCTCACAATCCATAAAAATAATGATAGAAGCCTAAAACGGAAATTTACACATCTAAGGAAACGTTCTATAACATATTACAAAATGAATAATTACATCGATGCTTTTCACGACAAAGTACACAAATGATATGATGGCAACGAAGAAGTAAAATGTATCTAATAAGACCACGTCTACGACACTCAAAGCACATAAGCGAATTGTCATAGGGTAGAGTTAGGAAAGGACTAGTAATTCTCCTTCTTTGATTTGCGTTTTGAGGTAGCATTCTTCTCCGACTTGCGCTTCGTACCACTGCTGTTAAGGATTTCGTCAATAATGTCATCTACGCTGGGTGGCTTTGGAATATATAGGATGGATTCCATATGCATGGAGAGAGAGGCTATTTTATTATCCTTGTCTCGACCATAATATAGCCCATTCACTTTGAAAAGGATATCCCAAGTACCTTCTCCGAGCTCATCACATCTGATGGGTGTTGATTGATCTCCATCCTTTTTATAATAACTACACTAATGTGATAATGGTAGGCAAATTTGATTGCCATCCCAAATCTTTCTATAGGGAGTATCCTTTTTATCTCTCGCCTTCCACTCTTGAGCAAGAGGAGTAGGAATGTCCATATTTAATGTCACGTACTCTTCAATAATGTCAAGTTGGCGGCGAATGTACGGACTCACGGGGATCAGTATGTAGTCCCCATACTGATTGTTCAATATCTTCACATCAGTGGAAGGGAGCATTCCCGTTTGCAGTACTACGCTGTGATCCTCATGACGCAAGACTTGTTTAAATTTACGCTGTAGCGGTATAGGATTATGTACCTTGGTTGTTTCTTCCACTGGTCTCAGCTGTAGATGATCTGATTGTAGCGAACCCTGTAACGTCTGGCCACCATTTTGTCCTGTCAGTGTAGTAGATGTAGAAGATGCCTGAAAATAAAAAAGATTGTATTAAGTTTACGTTCAAGGGAGGAGAGGAAGGAAAGTAGCGACTTACCATTTTAGTTGGATAATATAACAGGGATGTAGAGAGAGAGAGAGAGAGAGAGAGAGAATGTGCGTCCGTCACTTGTACGATTCAACGATGGAATGATTCTCACTGTGGAAGGCTCTCTATTTATAAAGGAATGCTTGATTCTCATTAGACAACAATCCTCATTGGAGAATAGCATCAAGTTGATTCCCACTCTCGCCGATGCTTCATTCGCCCGCTAGCGCTCATCGTCTCCTTTCACCGTCTCGACTAAAGCTCTATTGTATTCTTCCGTTGATAGGTGTGGTAAAACATGGGTGGGCAAATGTTGTGTGTCGTCGCGCCATTGATAATAATACTCCAACAGTAGGCGACCATGCTTGAATACGCGCCTTGGATATTTCAGCAAAGTCTCATCAATCAATTTCCTACTTTGAGCCACACTCATGAATACAATGTAGCAGACAAGCTCGTTGTGGGGTAGGGTGTGTCATGCACCAATGGTTGAATGTAGGTCGTAAGCATATCATCATTCATCATGAGTTGGAAGCCTATCACTAAGGGCAGCTCGACATACGTCCTTAGAGTCACCTAAACAATGTCCTCCATGCTCTGGGAAACTACCTGCGCCATCGGCTGAATCGCTCCTCTCGTCGTCAAAAGAATGTACATAGCTCATGCACTCCAACTCTCTCAGTGCTGTAGGCGTATTTTATACCACCCACCCCTACGCTCTTTTGGTGTTAACCTTCGTTTAGCAAAAAAAGTCGTCATGAAATTTCAACGACGGAGTAAAAGTTTGAGATGATACACTCCTGGCAAACTAACTCATGAAGTAGCTTTGCTGTGATACATTTCTATCTGTAAACATATGGTAATGTTAAAGTGAATCTAAAACTTTTCAGCTTATTAATTGTTCATCATCGCATCAACGCTTTAAGTCGTGAACAGTTATAATTTTAATTTTAATTTACACTTAGTCTAACTTGTAGACTAGTAAATCTTGCGATCTTATTTTTACAGTTATACCTTTATTTCTAACATACACACTATTGAAACTTTATTTCTAACTTGTAAACTCTTGAAACTTTATTTTGATATACAAACAGCTAAAACTTTATTTCTAACGCATACACTATTGAAACTTTATTTCTAACTTGTAAACTCTTGAAACTATATTTTCTTTCTAACATACAAACAGATAAAGCTATATTTCTAACATACACACTATTGAAACTTTGTTTCCAACTTGTACACTGGTGAAACTTTATTTTTAACTTGTAAATTGATGAAACTTTATTTTTTATCTTGCAAACAGCTAAAACTTTATTTCTAACGTGCACACTATTGAAACTTTATTTTTAACTTGCAAACACCTAAAACTTTATTTCTAACGTGCACACTATTGAAACTTTATTTTTAACTTGTAAACTGGTGAAACTTTATTTTTTATCTTGTAAACTGTTGAAACTTTATTTTGTTTCTAACATACAAACAGATAAAGCTTTTTTTCTAACGTACACAGTTTTGAAACTTTATTTTTAATCTGTAAACTGTTGAAACTATATCTTTCATTTACAAATAGTAGAACGCTTAGTCTAACTTGTAAATCTTTTAACACTGCATATGGGTGATGATGGTAGATGAAATAGTGCTAAATAAAATTAAGATAGCCGGTGGGAAGGCACTACCTGTTCTCTTAAGGACAAACCTTAAGTCTTATTAACTATAAGTTTATTAAAGTTATGAAAGATTTAGACGTCGTTATGGGAATGTCCTAGCTTTAATTACACTTCTGATACATGGATAGCAATCGACTGCGATCCATGTGTAAAGAGCTTGTTAGACTACGGAAAAGAGAGAAGTGTGTTATGTTGCGTGTGGCGCGTGAGTGTCCTCCCATTTCATTTCATTCATCAATTCGTCTCATTGATAGAGACAGGTAGAACTCATGGTTCTCATAACGTATGCAATGGAAAGTTTTAGGCAACCTTCGACAGTTGGCTAAATGTCGCCCTGGCGCGAATGCCTACTACGTTGAGACAGAGGCAATCACTTGCAAACATGACGCATTGCGTTGCATACCGACGAGATGTTCAACGTTAGAGTTTTAGTCCTTCATATGAATACGTTGTTCGAGAAACAACGGAAAATAAAATTCACATACTTCATAAGTGTTTCATCTGTCTCATCAAAGTTTATCATGGGAACAATCATTCAAGTGACATCTAATGAATTACATTTCACTCTCCTCCATATCATGAAGACTAACCTTTGTCGAATGGCTGAAGTACTCTGACCTGGCGAGAGAAAGCTTCACGTTGAGTATGAAGTCGAACGCCCAACATGAGCAACGGCTCAGAGGTTTCGGTCTAACAAACGACGAACAACCCGTGCAACGCAATCCCTCTACGGCAGTACCCGCCGTCCCGAAGGAACGCTCGAGCAAAGGAGGTATTACAGCGATGATATGTTTCATGAGGGGAAGTGAATCTCTTGATAGCAAGAGACTATTCAACTTGATAGCAAGTCAAAACAACCTGATAGCAGGAACTCACCAACACTCACCTTGTGAAAGATAAATGTGAAGAGCAGAGCTGGTGCACTACCTTTTATAAGATTTTCCTAAGCGGTGAATGGATGAGACCTCTCGTCCAATCACAAGACGAGCAAGAGTTTCCAGTGCGCCCACGCACTTCCAATTAATGCTGATGTTACAAACTCTCTTTTATGAACGCATGAGCATCTATTTGAATCTGTCAATGCACATTCCTATTGAGATATGATTTATTCGTTGATGATTTTACTACGGTATCTTATGTGTTCAGAGCTTGCTCACTAAAGAAGAGAGAAGTGTGTTTGCTGTATACGTTTGGCGTGTGAATGTCCAAATCCCATATCATTCCATTTATCATTTCTTCGTCAATGCCCTCTGTGTTTCTCAACTCTCGACTTGGAATATACACAGGTGACACGAGGAGGTAGTGGTTCTTAAAAGAACTCATGAGACTTTCTCGATAGGGATAGTATGTGCTACATGTGTATGCTCTAAAAGGTTAGAGTCGGAGTGTAGAAACGACAAGCATGCAGTAAGGAGGAATTGATTAAGACGTCATTATGAGAACTTTACTTGACATGTGCCCTACTTTGTAAATCATCAAACGATGAGTGGAGATTTTGAAAAACCTGCTGCAGACATCTAAAGCACTCATGACCCAGCGAGAAAATATGACGTTGGGAAAGTTGCCCAACACCGGCTAAGTGGTTTCGGTCTTAACTATGACACACCCCTCCTTCCATCTGCGGCAGCGCTCGCCGTGCAAACCCACCAACAGGAAGTACACTATCAAAGATCTCCGCATCACTCATGCTGTAGCCTGATATCAAGCCGCCTAAGGTGATGGAGGATTTTATCCCTCACTTATGCCGAGCTTCACACTATTAGTGCAATGGAGAGGTTATGAAGTAACCTTCGACAGCTGGCTAAATGTCACCCTGGCGCGAATGCATACTACGTTGAGACAGAGGCAATCACTTGCAAACATGACGCAGAGAGGTTTAACAAGATTGACCATTGCCGAATGTCCCTTGCGGTATACATAGCTACGGGTTTCACCGCCGCCCTTTACAGGAACGCCCGTCGAAAGGAAGTATTACACCGAACTTCTCCTTACCATGCTCACGTTGAGTGCTTCTTGATCTGATAGTAAGAGACTTGTTAGCAAGTAAAGCTGACGTTTTCGCAATGGAGAATTTATAAGCCACCCGTGACAAGATAGCTAAGACTCGACCGATTGGCGTTCAAGGTGCTACGTTGAGAAAAGAGACCGCAACGACCGTTGTAGAGTCGAGATTACCGAAGTCTCCCTCCCTTGCTGCACCCATCACTACGATCTTATCCGCTGTCCGGAAGGAACACCCTGTCACTGGAATATTACAGCGGAACTCTCCGTACCATGCAACATCATGACACTTGCTAAAAGCAAATGTGTAGTTGAAAGTCACCTCACTGGGTTTTATGTGATTTTCCTACCCTGAGAATGGTCGAGATTGCTCGCCCAATCAGAAGGTTTGGTGAATTGTTTACAAAGTTTGCAAATTCCAAGCCGAAGCTCGCATCCCACAACTTTATAAATGTCTTAGTTGAATTCAGCAGGGTCGAAAACCCCAGAAACCCTCCAATACTAGTGAGTTTAAATTTTTCAACTTTTTAGCACTACTTATGAAATTTTATAAGAAGTTTATCACTTAGGGCAGGTCAATAGCGACCGAACCTTTTTTGAATCAAGTCAAACGGATTTGTAGAAGCAAAGTTACAAGCCTTTAAAGCTTTGGAGTCTTTTATGGCCTGGAGACGAAGGTCATCTCCTGACGAACCTCTAAGTCTGACGCCTTAGCTGACTTCAGCAATGAAATTTTCTAAGTTGGTTTCTTACAGAAACCCGGAATTTGGAATGTCCGAAGCTATCATCGGAGCTCAGAGAGACGACTTACCGTTGACAATCTCTCGTCTTAATGACAAGTCTCTGTCGGTTCCCAGCCTATATAGTTTGTGGCAATCAGCTGATGACGTAATATCCATCATCCAAAATCTTAAAACGCTTCTATCGCCGATTCTAGAGGTCCGATTGAGCTGGAAATGCACCACATGTAGAATTTGACGCTGAATCCAAATCTGTCCTTCGTTTTCCCATCCGATGCTTCGTTTTGGCTCTACAGCCCACAGCCATCGCAAAAATTCTAACTCTGTCGTTTTTTCGAAAAATGTTGAAATTTTTTCTCTCCGATTGACTTGAAACTCACCATGTTGACGCAGAATTGTACGCTGATTCCAAATCTGAAATCCGTTTTGCTCTCCGATGCTTTGTTTTGGCGCTACAACCCAAAACGTCCAAAATTCTAACTCTGTCGTTTTTTCGCCAATCTCCCAAAATCTTAAATGGCGTCTCACGTCTAAACGAAGACAGATATGAACAAGCCGTTTCTTTCAGTGAATTTGTATCACTCGTAGCTTTCAAACGAGGTATTGCACGACTTTCTACGATCACTAGAAGGAAAATTGGAAGATCGGTGCCGGGGGGGGGGGGGACGTCAACCTGGTCAACCTGGTCGGTCGGCCAAGTCAGCCTGGACGGTCGGCCACGTCAACCTGGACGGTCGACCACGCCAACCTGGACGGTCGGCCAAGACAACCTCTCACTCCAACCTGGGCGGCCGGCCAAGGTGGCGCGCTGTGTTTGTATTTGAGCTAGCCATTTCGAGGCGCGCTGTGTTTGTATGGGACCCACCCCATTTTGAGGCGCGCGTGTTTGTATTGGACCCACCCCATTTCGGGGCGCGCTGTGTTTGTATTGGACCCACCCTATTTCGAGGCGCGCTGTGTTTGTATTGGACCCACCCCATTTCGAGGCGCGCTGTGTTTGTATTGGACCTTTACTGACTACTTATAAATATGCCAACAACTCTTATTTCAGTGCAAAACAGCCAATCACAGATAAAATAGTTCGTATCGCTACATACCAATCACATACGAAAGTAAGTGAGATTTCGTATGAAAAACATACCAGATCTCTGTAGTCATACGAGAATCTCGTATCAAATGTTAGTTTCAAATTGTATGTGAATTTGGTGTATGTTTGTATGTAATTTGCGTATCCAGCGATTTACAGAGTAGGCCTAATTAATTTTGATTGGATCTTGTAGGCAATTGTTCAATTGTTTTGAAAGATTAAATATTAGCCTCATCAGCACTTCTAGTGACTTGCTACTGGTGTGAAACTGGTACTGACATAAACATTCTTCTACCTATTGGCCAAAGTTCTTATATTACGATAATTTCATAAAATTTTTTTATTGTTGCCTTGACAACTGATGTGTGGTGGTGAGGGTTTGATCCTGCCAATTGACACAGTCGCGTAAGTGGCTCGTAGCTCAGTTGGTTAGAGCACAGGTCTAGTTAACCTTGGTCGTATGCTCGAATCCTACAAGCCGCACACCATAGAATCCTTCTTCCTTCAAGGGAGCATTGTTATTCATACAGATTGCATCTAACTTGATCTCATGGTTTTCCAATTGTCACCTTCCAATCGATAAACGGCTTGTGGACTTGTGTCAGAAATATTCACAAAACCTAGGTTTTCATAGAATTTTCTAGCAAGGGTGTTAGTGTCGAGTGCTCGCAGCCCTACCAGTTGTGATCCATTTTCGACAGCTATTTGACAAATTATTTGAATCACTGCTCGTCCAATGCCCTTCCCTCTGTTCCTTTCGTTGACAAACAGATCTTGAATATGCATACTCGGTCCATAAGCAACTGTGAACAATGTATAAAAGATAACATATCCGACAAGGATTTCCTTTGCCTGATCGATGATGACAAGGCATTTGTAACACTCATTTTCCAAATCCTTTCGTATAGTGCTGGAATCAATCTTCACTATACCATGGAGACCCTGATACTCAGCTAAACAGTGAATGAATCGTAAAATGTCTTCAACGTCGGTTGGTGCTGCATGGCGAATGAGGAACTGGTCGGAATCAAAATTTCTTTCCTCATAATATACACCTTCCGGCAGATCTGTAGTGATCGCATCATTTAGAGCTTTTCCATGCAAAATGTCCACATCGAAAAAGGAATGTTCTGAAACCCCGATTTCGCGAAGATGTTATTAACGAAATCTCCTGGTTGTGGAATCCTTGCGCCAACACGTTTCAACAGAACTTGTTTGTCATGATTTACAACTGATTTAATGAAGTTTTTGCATATGCCTCGGTTGCGATGAGTCTCTTTTACAAATATATCAGATATGGCTGTATACCCACCAACCCATGCGTTATATGGTTTGTGAAAAAGCAAAAAGCCACGATACTTTGGGAGGATGTTTCACATGCAACGTAGCAAAAGCAGTTTCTCTTTAATTGGGTTTCAACTTGAAATGTAGGCTCAAAGCAATAGCTGGGAACGAGACGATTTTCAGTCATTTCTCGAATAAGAGAAGATAAATTTTGAGAATCGGAGTTCGTTGCCAAACGTATAGCATATTGGAAATCAGCCATGTCGATGGATTGGCGAGTCGTACTTTTACAGATGACAAGAAATCGCACTTTGTGATTGTGTCACGTCAGTTGTGAAGGTTGGTTACCTGTGCTATAATTTATTAACATGGAAACCGCGGACTTTCACCTATCAGCAGAATTACAAACTAACACAATGTCGTATTTTGTTCACTGGAGCGTCTCAATTCATATTGCGGCAAGATAACAATAACATTTATTATCATGCACTACAGGACTAATGCTAAATCATTGAAATAGAAACAATATGCTTCAGCTTTCGAGTTGAGTACTTCCCGGAGGACGCAGATGACATTTGAGAGCAGTTTCTTGACCTGGTGAATGACTCCGCTGCAAAAGTTGTTTTTGCAGAGAAAAACCGAAACACTACTTGTATCCTGGCGCTGCAGTGGCCGCGCTCACACTACTGACTGCATTTCCTTTCACGTACCTGTGTGAGTCGGCGTTTTCCAGCATGGTTGAAATCAATCGCGAAATCGCCTAATTTACCTTGAATCTGACTTGCACTGCACCATCTAAAAAGTGGAACCGAACATTGAGGCACTCGTTAAGGCAAAACTAATGCATAAATCTCACTTAACTGTATAGAGTTGCATTTTTTGTTTGCTTTTATTTTCCCGATAAATTGATTAGCGAGCTTGTTGGAAATAAACAGATACAAGTGTCTCGCTTACATTAGTCTTTGTTGTATGTCATGTGTTGGGTTGAGCGTTATTACCAATAAAATCTGATGAATATCGAATATTTTGCTGGTAGGGAGTGAAAGGTTGGTGGGTTGGGGAATGAGGAGAAAAGGTTAAGAAACCCTGATCTAAAGGGATATTTGTTTCATATTTTAATGTCAAAGTAATATTATCTTATTAAACATTAGTGTTATTGTTGCTGTCATCAGTTTTACCGACTCCGTCATCTTGTTTCTATAGATAACAATTCAAATTTTGAATATCACGTTTTATTAAAAGAAGCTGATTTTTGGCATTCTGTAGTTCGATTGTTTGATAACGATGCGTTTTGATCAGTATTCGAATGCAAGTGTCTCGAGACAATGTTGAGAGCATGTTTGATTGCATTCGATAAATTTTGAGAATCGGAGTTCGTTGCCAAACGTATAGCATATTGGAAATCAGCCATGTCGATGGATTGGCGAGTCGTACTTTTACAGATGACAAGAAATCGCACTTTGTGATTGTGTCACGTCAGTTGTGAAGGTTGGTTACCTGTGCTATAATTTATTAACATGGAAACCGCGGACTTTCACCTATCAGCAGAATTACAAACTAACACAATGTCGTATTTTGTTCACTAGAGCGTCTCAATTCATATTGCGGCAAGATAACAATAACATTTATTATCATGCACTACAGGACTAATGCTAAATCATTGAAATAGAAACAATATGCTTCAGCTTTCGAGTTGAGTACTTCCCGGAGGACGCAGATGACATTTGAGAGCAGTTTCTTGACCTGGTGAATGACTCCGCTGCAAAAGTTGTTTTTGCAGAGAAAAACCGAAACACTACTTGTATCCTGGCGCTGCAGTGGCCGCGCTCACACTACTGACTGCATTTCCTTTCACGTACCTGTGTGAGTCGGCGTTTTCCAGCATGGTTGAAATCAATCGCGAAATCGCCTAATTTACCTTGAATCTGACTTGCACTGCACCATCTAAAAAGTGGAACCGAACATTGAGGCACTCGTTAAGGCAAAACTAATGCATAAATCTCACTTAACTGTATAGAGTTGCATTTTTTGTTTGCTTTTATTTTCCCGATAAATTGATTAGCGAGCTTGTTGGAAATAAACAGATACAAGTGTCTCGCTTACATTAGTCTTTGTTGTATGTCATGTGTTGGGTTGAGCGTTATTACCAATAAAATCTGATGAATATCGAATATTTTGCTGGTAGGGAGTGAAAGGTTGGTGGGTTGGGGAATGAGGAGAAAAGGTTAAGAAACCCTGATCTAAAGGGATATTTGTTTCATATTTTAATGTCAAAGTAATATTATCTTATTAAACATTAGTGTTATTGTTGCTGTCATCAGTTTTACCGACTCCGTCATCTTGTTTCTATAGATAACAATTCAAATTTTGAATATCACGTTTTATTAAAAGAAGCTGATTTTTGGCATTCTGTAGTTCGATTGTTTGATAACGATGCGTTTTGATCAGTATTCGAATGCAAGTGTCTCGAGACAATGTTGAGAGCATGTTTGATTGCATTGGGATAGTCAATCCGTGCTAATTACAACTCAAATAGCGACTTTTGAGAATGCATGTGAATTATAAAAGTCTACTAATATCTGAGTTATATATTGAGCAGAAAATATACGGCCGGTAACTGAATCCAAATAAATGCACCCAATATTTTCTGAGGTATGATAATCAGTCCATTGTTTATTTGTGATCCACCATTTCTATTTTAAAACTATTATTGCTTATAGATCGGTTATCAGCAGGCTATTGCTATGATTTATATAATCATTACTTACGGTGAATGAATGAATGAACATTTTGTATTTGTGAATGAATGAACATGCTGATTATGACTTCCTATTACTCTGGTAATAGTCTATACATGTAGGAGTTATGTAAGTTGTTATTACTTGATTCAACTATCAGAAATGCATAGAAACTAAATGTCACTGTAGATTATAATCGCAGATCTTGCAGTTTTTTGAGGAATAACACAAATTTGGCCGATTAAAATAGGGTTGAGCCCCAAAGTCACATTCAAATACATTTTTTAACAGATTGTCGAGTTCACCAACTTATTAGGCCATGGATGAAATGTCAATTGGACTCCCTCGACAGAAGAAGAACAGCAGGGGAAGATGGGGCAAAGGTTGGATGTGCCTCTGCAGAAGAAACTAAAGAAGGAATATAGTTTGGAATGAAGCCATTCCTGGTCCATTACAATGGACCTTCGAGCTTAAATTTCAGATTTTCATCCTTTTGCATTTAATATACAACAGAGCAATATGTGTTCTATTTCATTTTAGTATACATTGAGTTTTAACATGTGTAGGGTTTTGAAGTTATAACGGTATTTTTTATGACCTGTTACACTAAATTTCTATCGAATAATTCGCATCGAAATAATTCCGTGTATCACAGTGAATGGTATTTGTCTTTTTGCATAATATCAACCCGGGGCAAAGGTTTGAATTTCTTTTTGGGTTAACCCTCTCACTCGGGTATTTTTCCGAACGCGACCCACTAGGTAACCCCTCGCTAATCTCCCAAACTATTATACCAATTTTTTCCAAACCTCACATCAGTCGAGAGGGCATTGAAAGGGGATTCAGAGAAACAGCGTTATTTTTATTTTTAATGTTATCCCTGGACTGAGGCGAAAGTCAAAGGTCAAAAAACCCAAATTTTTAACAAATTTCCATTAGATCACTATTTGAAATGGAAAATGACAACTAAAACTAATAAACTACACATAATCGAAAGATGTGGTCAAGGTGGTTAATAAAACGATGACAATTAATCGTTATGATATTACATCATTGTCATTATATGAGGTCAAAGGTCAAATAATTCGAACTTAGCTCCACTCAAATCACAGTAAAATTCATTTTCTGAAATACGCGTAGTTGTCTCATACAGATGTCCCATATTTCCTCTGCTAAAAGCAACATGATTCTGAAAATTTTCAATAATTGCTGATTAGATGCAGAGCGAAGAAATGCAAAAATGGCTTAAATCACTTTCGAAGTTCCAATTTCAAATTTAACACAAAATGTAATTTCAAATATTATAGGGAATTTTCAAAAAAGTGGCTAGATATTGCATCCGCATCCACGTAGAATTTTACAAGTTTTATTTGCAGACATGACACCAGTAAACTCTAGCTAATTTAGCCTTGATTATTGAATAAGATGAATTTATGAAAATCAGGCGCTCAGTTTTATACATGATGGCGCTATCTAGTAGCTCATATGTCTACAATGGATCATGGGAATAATGCATAGCCAATGCAATCAATTTCGCCAACGAAAGAGAAGCTGCTGCCTAGATTTAGAGTGCGAGCTTGTTGCAGCTTTAAGGTGTAGTTCGGCATGTGAAGAGGCATTGGGTCATTTTTTATATTCTCTGACGATGACCAAAGAGTTGGTCGAAATACATAAAGGTTTACAACAGAAAGATAACATTTCACAAACACTTGGGTTCCTAACTTTGATATAAGTTTACCAGTATAATTCAGAATGTCAGAAATAAATTTTCTCTCTGGAAACTGAGGTATTCAACCACTACTTTTTTCTGTCACATTCCCACTTATCTGCTCGCTGGGTGCCTTCAAATTCATGTCAAAGATTCATGATAACGTCACAGCTGCCAATTCACGCTTAGTGTGCAGCTGAGAAACAGAACGCTGTTCACGAGACAGGAGTTTCCCACTGGTTGGCTGATAGAGGGAAGTTCACCCCCCTCCCACCAATATACAGCTTAAAATACTGTTGAAAAGGAAACTTTGGAGTGCGTGATGATGCATCAATAATTGTAACCGTCGTAAGGATCAAATTGCCTGCCACACGAACCGTCGTTTGTATCAAATTACCTGCCACACGAACCGTCGCTTGTATCAAATTAGCTGCCACACGAACTGTCGTTTGTATCAAATTACCTGCCACACGAACCGTCGTAATAGCTTTTCTTCACTTTTCATACGAAGAACATGAAGTTTTGAAAGATTTTGAAGGATGAATTCATGTAATTTTTTGAATGTCTGAGCATTGAGACATGTGCGAGAGCAATCTACATGCAATAATTGACCGATGCTTGGTTTTGCATTCATCGAGATTGCACATTGGCCCTGCTAGGTGTCTACGACGGTTCGTGTGGCTGAATTTTTGACTTTATTGAGTGGAAAATGTAGTATAATCTTAGCCACTGTTGAATAATTTACTATATTTTGGAAGTGATCTACTACTACACTTCACGCATAGGCCTATCCACCTAATAAAGCAAAAATGAAATGGTTGTTACCTTCATTACAATTTCAGTTATGCAAAATGATGGATGTAGGCCTCCATCGTGACTTTGTAGGCGCATGTGGGCTTCATGGCTTTGAAAATTAGCCTATGCCATGAGCATGTTGTTGCATGAAGCGATCTTCAAGTTTGTGGTGTCATTAAGTCCAATGCGATTGTTTTTACCCACTTGATCCTTTTCAGGTAAATTCAAGTTTAAGCAAGCAATTCGATTAGTAATGCGACTGTACCTACCCTTCATACCTCTTCTTATATAAATTTTCGTGTGCCTCTTGCAAAAAAGCCATTTTGAATGAAAACAATCACCTAAAAAACATTGATCCATTCATTCGATAAAACACCAAGGTCTGACTAAGAGTGGTTCAGGTCTCATTACAGCAAATAACATCTTGAAAACTGCCTACTCAATTATCTAATTTTGGGGAACAAACTCTAATTTAGAAACCTGTCACTCACATTCATTCTAAAACTCAATGTGGCAAATTCATGTAAAAATTTCTGGCGTCAATGTTGGTGATGACGGGCGTGCTTCCACTGCATAAGGAGTTCAAATCCTCCCATTTTGATGAAGAAATCTTTGGAGCCGAACTATAGGACTTTTGAACATCGTATATTGAGGATCTCTTTTTTGGAATTGTCATAGAATCAAAATCATCTTGAGCATGATTGGTTTTGAAATATATCTTTTCCAGCTCGCTCTTTCTGATGGATATTTGGGCCATTTTTCGCCAATCAATCAATGCACCATTGTCGCTCACTCGCTGGGACAGAATTCGCAAATTCCCACTTAAATCCTTAAAATCAAGAATATTCTCGGTATTGATTGTGACAACATGATATGGATCTCGACGGGCCATTTTAACGATGCTGTGTAATTCGGATGGATGCATGATCTCCGGCATTTTGCAAATTCTTCTTTCAATGCATGCATGCATTGAGTCACCTTCCGACTGTCCGTGATTTGGAACCATGATGAATAGATTGACTGTGTGCGTAGTCACTGACATTCGAAGAAACTCCATGATCATTGCTGGAACTATTGAATTTTCATTTTGGCCCGAGCATCCATCACAGAAAAAGTCGATTATTTCAGCTCCTTTTGAATCACAATCATTTAAAAACATATACAGGCAGCTACTTATTTCATTGGCGCCGCGTTTTGCGATGCATTCATGCCACATGAAGCATGTTCCTTCCTTGGTGGCTAGATCAAAAACAGTGAAATTGTAGTTTGACAATCTCCTCTTGTAAAAAATTTCACCGCGATTGGACTGAGGAAGGAATATGACTTGCTCCAGATCGAAGCAAACAGCGCAACGTTTGCCATCAGACTGCATTGCTTCCGCTTTCCTATCAATTTTGATTTTTCTCACTGTCTCCTTTTCAGCAATATGTTTGTCATATCTACTTTGTAGCTCCAGTTTTAAGTGTTCATTGTCCCTCTGGAATGTCTCGCACAAGCCGCATAGATCCTTCTTCTGTCTGTGAAAACTCAAATTCATATCACGGAAAACTCTACGGTAGGTAGACAATGATCCACTGTTCTCTTCATTTTCAGACTTGTACATGTTGTACATTCTCTCAATTGATAGCGATGGACAAAGATACTCTTTCTTATCCCTTGCTCTTGCGTAATGGCTTTCGATTCTCGGAAATTTGTTGATATGTTCAGTAATGCTCTTCCGAGTAAGTAAATCATTTTGAACTTGTGTCGCATGTCGTCCTCCTCGATTATCAGCTTGGAGAATGCCATTTTCATCAACCTTCTTCAATGCTGTATATATCTGGCGCTCGCTGATACCTAGAGTGTTCAGGAAAAATAGCTTGCATACCCTCAGTTTTACATTTCCAACCGTTAGATGATACATCAACTTTTGCTTTTTTGTGGACTTGCAGGATGCTTTCTGTGGGGAGATGACGTGCTGCACTATGTATTGCCTTTGAGTTGGTAGCTTCCCAGATTTCCAAAATGACTGCAATATTTCAAGACGCTGGTCCTCCGTTATCTCTCTAGTACCACACGAGAGCTTCACTTTTTTCGCAGTATTTACTTCCACATGCTGGCTTCAACGATTTTCTTGGCGGTATGTATCGACCTGACTTTTCACTATGGTATTCTTCGCCGCTATTACGCTTCAGCTGGTTGGCCTTTTTCTTATTCAAGACAATCAATTTCGATTGACAATAATCAACAAGCGTGTCTTCTTCTCTTGGAGCTCCCTCTTCATATTGAAATACCCGATATTCCTGAGAGTCACTAGCCACTGATGAATTACGAGGAGCCTCACATTCGACGGAAATGTATTCCTGAGCTGCATCTGAAATGAAAACATGCACAATATGACCATGCTGCAGATGCTTTGACTACTTTGAAGCATTTTCATCAATCAATTGGACTACGTGGATGCACAGGAGTCTAATGAAGCATAGATAAATTTTACACCTCTACATAAAGTTGATCTGTTATCTGTAGGCCTACACATCACAGTCAAGAATGGGTCTTCATTTCTTGACACACATGCATGGCGAAAGATGTGTCCCATAAGGACAAATAAGGACAAATATCCCACACGCAGGCATTTCTTTGAACACATGGAGCGTCACATGGATGGAATATACATATACATGTATATTGAAGATGATTATAGAAAACCATAAACATGCTTTTTTCCACTGGTTCATTCTAATATTGATTTGGCATAACATCAAATTGAGGCACAATATATTTCAAGCTAAATTTTTTGCACTTACCTGTAATGGCGTCGTCATTTAGCATTTCCAGGAAACTACCATTGTATGAATGATTCCATTCAGCGTCACTCGAAATCACAGCATTCGAAGTTTGCATATCATTTTCCAACAAAGGGGTATCATCAAGCTCATTGGGATCTTCATTTGAATCAAGGACTTTTAGAGTCGAATTTCCAGCTGCGTCTGACACTTCCATTGGTTCATCAAACGAGCAATCGGTTATTCTTTCCGGCACAGAGGAAGCTGCTGGTTGAATATCATTATCATCTGTAACACCATACTTCTTGAAGATCATGCTGAAACATAAGATATCTACATGGACTTCTAAATATCTATAACAGATCAGGACGCTGAACTAGTCCATGATATCTATCAAAGTAGGAGGGCCGACTAACAGTCTATTGATTATTATGATATTTATTGATAATCAGGAAGATTCAAAATCTATGAAGATTGACATCAATGAATGGATTATATCTACATGTTCAATATTATACAAGTGCACATTTCTTAGTGCATACAGAACTTTCCCAAATAAAGTCCATGTCATGGGGTACTACAGCAACCATCCAAACCATGGCATGCAGGATGCTATTCGCATGTGCTACCAAGTAGAATGAACAGAATATTTACAATACTATAATGAAATCCATTAATTGGCACAGCCAGCAGTTGAATTGAAACCGCCGAAGCTATAGAGTCTATAGAGAAGTATGTACAACAAATAGATGACCGTCTACTTCAATGACATTCTTATTGCTTGCAGTGAGTCGTGGGCTGTGCAACGCACGCGCATGATGAGTGAATTCGGTTTTTGTCGAAGCAGCATCGATGACGAGTAAACGATGAAGCACTACAGATGCACATTCAAAATGCAGAGGAGGTTTTAGAGGTGATCCGATAGCTCAGTTGGCAAGTGCGAGCGACAGCGCCCGAATGTTCATGGTTCGAGAACGTATGCCCACAATTTTTTTGTTCATAGAATGAATATCTATAGACATAATCTAGTACCTCTACATACAATATGTCTGTGAATGATGTTAGAGTTCTTCTTTTTCTACAAGCCTACTGTGCAAGATGCTTCCCTCTGCGAAGTCTGAGCCAAGTTAATGGACAGGCAAACTTTTCAACTTGAATATCAAGAATTAGAAAAGACAAAAGTCTAAAAGAAGAACCTTGCTATGATTGGTCCTAAGTAGTAATCTTTGATGCAATTCACTAGATTTACACATGTGGGAACTTACCTCGGGGTTGGTGCACTTGATTCTCCTGTTTCAATTTTCCTCCTTTTATATTTCTGCATTATATCACCTATGCTTCTCTTTGACATCCTAGAAGTAGGAGACGATAAAGCAAATAAGAGAATGCTCCAAATATATTTCAAAATGGAAAATTGCATTGCGAATTGAATTGAAATTGCGCTTACTTACATAAAAATGTTGCTTCTGCAGTGAAGTTCCAAATTTTCCACGATGTATCATGTGATGAAAGAAATATGGCGTCACAATCGAATCTGAATCAAACTAAAACAAAATATAGCAGCAATACAAATACATATTTTCTATTTTAGTCTTGCACTCATAGGCTGCTAGGATAAATTGTAGTTGAAGAGTACGAGTAACAATCTGTGCATATTGAGATGACTGTGATGAAAAAAATGAAAATTTTGTTCTTATATCATGAATATAGGCAACACTCGCTCTCCGATCAGCTTTACGACGTCTGCAGAAATAGCGTAAGGGAATATGTAGTTCAGGCGAACCGTCCTATGTGATGGCAAAGCAATCACGACAGTTTGACTGGCAGATAAGCTGATCAAACAGTCGCCACGACGGTTCGCTGCGATCTCAAACGTTTGAAATCAATGAGAATGCTAAGAAATCAAATAGCGTAAATAATTTTGGGTATGAAAGGAGCATTTTCATGTAAAAATTCAAAAAGTGAAAAATTCCGTTGCGACGGTTCGTGTGGCAGGTAATTTGATATAAACGACGGTTCGTGTGGCAGCTAATTTGATACAAGCGACGGTTCGTGTGGCAGGTAAACGACGGTTCGTGTGGCAGACAATTTGATCCTTACGACGGTTCGCGAGAACTTGGGCGTCGTAATTATTATGTGCACGAACACGCAACATTTCTCGTCCAAAATACCAAATCAGAAAGCATGACATTTCTTGCTGTTCTGTCGCAAGTTCTGATTTGAGCAACCTGCTACATAAATCGGCAGCCTCAATAGTTGTTTTAAAGTGTGAGAGCACCTGTTCTATCGCTAGCGTCCTGTCGGCTTGCTTCTTCGTATATCGTGATATTAATGATATTTGGCGACAGCAGTTCAATGTCTTGAAGTATTCATAACCGTCGCATACGCCATTTCTGAGAATGGTTCATATGTCTGAATACGCTCTCGCTGAAAATACAGCAACAATGCGACAATGGGGCATAATGGCCCAGTCGTTTCCTTATCTCACGCCAGACCGAACAAGTGTTTGAAAGTCTCCTTCCATGCCTTTGCCAACTTTTTACTGGTTTTCTCTGAGTGATGGCTGTTTATTTGACTCAACATTTTAGCAAAAGTGTTTTCACTTCAATCGATTAGGTTTAGGTTGATTTGCAGTTTCTGCATTTTGCCCATTCAGGAAGTGTGGTTGAATAAGCTCACAATCGGATACTTTCCTTGTTGTGATCACTGATGCCATGCATGCTCTATACACACTACTTATAAATGCATATTCATATTTCAGTGTCTTCAGTTTGTGTGATCGACAATGGAAATTGACAACTAAAGCTAATAAACCACACGCTAATCGAAAGATGTGGTCAGGGTGGTTAATAATGAGCGAATCATACAAACTAGTATACGCCGATGTTCTTTTGAAATATTTAGTGATATAATTGATACATGGAGCTAAAATTCTTATTGTAATAATCGATGAAAATCAATTTTCCAACGTTTCCTAATTGGCTGCCAGAAGTAGAGAGAACTTCAATTTTCGACAATTTAAAAAAAATTATGGCTTGAACTTCAAAGTGATATTTATAGGACATGTAAGAAGATCAACTTGGAATGAAATGCCGATATCATCATTTGATAAAGCTCATGTTAGATAAGTTCTACTGCTATTTTTATGAAATTCTGTCAGCTAATTGAGTAATAATTGCGCTTTTTCAAAATGCCAGTTATAGCAACAAGACCGACCTGGAGTGCATATCCGATACCACCATCAGAGAAAGAGAGAGAGAGAGAGAGCACAAGCGACATGCCGTAGCTATAATCCATATATTTTTCAAAACATGAAGATACGTACAACAAGTAAAACAGTGTTGAATGACGACATTTCATGAGTTCAAATGAATGACAGTAGCCGATTTACGAAGATAGCATGAAATCAATTATTATTAAAGTATGCTCTGGTTCTCTGTAAGGAAAGGACGAAAACAATAAACATAAATAATATGTTTTTATCGATGTAATTTTCAAAACTTCTATCAGCTAATTTCTGTAACATTTAAAATAAGACCACCAGAAATAATAATATAAGCGGATGAACGCGATGATTTATACGTTAGTACAAAGTTTATCATCAAAATATGCTCAGAAAATACTTAGGACCTACACCCAATTAATAAGAGATCCAGAACAAGTAAAGAATGTACATGCATACATGTACGTGAAACATTTATCATAATCAATGTAAGAACAAAAATATCAAAGTGTCTTACCTGTATTGAAATTGAATTAATTGAGATTTCTGAATAATTGTAAATATTCATATTATATATGTATATGTATATATTAGATATTACAGTTGTCGGGATCTAAATTGAGTTTTAAAACTCAGAAAGCTTTTCATGTAATCATTCTTAAAACATTGCTCAAAAAGGATGCTCAATGCCAAAATTTCGATGGGACGTTGGATATCATATTCGCAAAAGACAGCTGTTTGCCAATAAATAGCCTATAGTTTTGTAAAATGAAAAAGGTCTGTGCATCCATAGGCACATCGACTAGTGAACTTTTTTATCAACATTTTGCATTCCATGCTACCTGATGCTTCATTCGCTACCTAATTCATTTTGAAGCAAGGATTCTCAAATGCTGCGGAGCTTAAAATCTGTGATGATCATCCTAAATTTGGCTTCTGACTTGCATGTATTTTTGTGAGGAACACTGGTCAGCATTTTATTTTGAATCCTTGACATGTAGATGGTCGAAGGTTTGGATTGTTGTAGTGCTTGATGACTTGAGTATTTTACATTTTGTAAATCATATGCATGATGTGTATTAGACATGCAGTGCTTAGTGGCAGAGGCTAAACGCAATGACTTGAAACGTCGGGTGAAACATACAACAGTTATTTTAATTTGGAAAAGGAAAGAGCTGGGAGTGAAGTCAGTCTTTTATGAATTTGAATTGTGTTTTTAAAAGCACGTTATAAAATCACATTTGAAAACAAGGTTTTGAGCATTTGAAACAAGGATATCAAACACGATTATAAAGCCATGATCGGATGCCGCTTTAAAACATAATCTTTTAAACAAAACTTTTGAAAATGCTGTTTCTGTTCATTTAATTGATATTAGAAGTCTCCTTTTATTTAGAAAACTGCATTAGGTATTGTAGCACTACATTACTACATGAATGTACAAAAGCAGCAATCCCTTCTGAACACCAACAAAGGACACTTGTGAAAGTTGATAATATGCCCTTTAGCCAAAATTCATCCATTTGCACATGTTGTTATTGAACTTTATGCCTTTAGCTAAAACATAACAAATACGGAAAGAACAAAAGACAACTTGTTTTAACTAAAACGTTTGCTTCAAAAAACTTTTCATGAAACACGTTTTTATCCCCACAGCACAAGTCGTTGATATTTTGTGAAATTGATTGATATCTTAGATATTCGCTGTTTCATAAGTATTGAGAACTCATCTGCATCTCAGCAAAATTTCATTCAATTCTCTTGAAATGTTAGCCACTACTGTAGTTCATATCATGCGACCTAAGAACAAGCGAACTTTGAATCATGGATATCTTAACATTGTTTCATAGCTATCCATAAAGTATCTCAATCCCCCCCCCTGCAACGAATTATAAGGACGTATCACTAGCTAATTCAAAATTGGACATTGCAGTCAAACATCTACTTATTCAGACTCAAAACTAGTCCAAGCTATGAATGTGATAGTGTTACATAGTTTCCTCCGCAGTGGATGATATTTCTACAGTGAGTCAGGAGAATACCTACTTCACGCTGAAATCTGCTTTCTTCGAGGTTGCTCAGAACATTTTCCACTTCGACAGCTGATGTAAAGCTGGTCCCATAGAGCAGGAATATTAGGTAGAGTGGTAACTCCCCATTTATTAAATCCTCAATGTGTATACACATTCGATTTTATTAAATGAGCTCAAGGGAGATACAGGTGTTATTGTCACCAAACATGAGATGCAGAAGAATTTTGCAGTTTTGCAGAAATTACAACGGGATTGAGTGATCATGATTGTAATGCAGAAGGAATTTCACAGATTCTCATGACAGCATTAGAGATTTAATGTTTGTTGAATAAGCAATTCGATGGGTTCCTATTACTTTCATGCTGAGCCTCAGGAGTATTTTCAAAATAGTACAGCAAAATCACATAATCAAAGACAATGTGACTTCATTTAAGTTTGAAAGATGTAAATGGGTCCACATCACTATTCAGATTCCAGAAATGAAGCATGAATTTAGTGATCGAATCATAAAATCATGCCGGTGAAAATTGAATTAAAACCTTGAAAGTTCAGCCAAGAAAACACGAACAAGATCGCGACTTTTTCATGAAGACTTTCATTATAATACAGTTAGTGAAATTCCATTGATAATCAGATTGACTTCCACATAGTTGGGATGCTTTTTAGCAAATATTCATTCCTTTTGATGTCCAACTTTTTTCATACTACTTATATAGGAGCGCCATCTCGGTAGTATATTAATTGGCAAATTTTGATTTTTTTCAAAAGTCCTCAAATAATTTTTTGGACCAAGGGAACGTAATCTCCGCAAAAAAACTGAATCTTTTGATACACTGTATACAGGTACTTTTTTGAGTCGACACTCTACCTATGTATACTTACTCTATGGCTGGTCCTTGCTCGTTCACCCATCGATCCAGAAGGCTCAGATCTGGTGAATCATTTTAACTTGTCATCGATGGAAAAAATAGGAAGCTTCAATTTTCACATAGCGGCAAGAATTATCATGTTGCCAGTGAAGGGACTTCGGTAAAAGTGGATGAAAACATCAGCATCTTCACTTGTCTCCGGTTGATAGATCTCACAAAACCCCAAGTACATGTAGGTCTCACCACAGATGGTTAACACTTTCGGTAGAACTCACACGCTGAAACGCTTTAGTCTGACAGCGAGAACGAGTTTCGGCAGGGAACAAGGCCGAAAATGAGACTTTCACAGAATGATGTGCACACTATTCCTATTAGGAATCTGCGCGTCCTAGTTAGTCCGTATCTAGTAGTAGTAGTAGTCCGTTCTAGTTAGTTCATCTTCATGTCAGACACGATCAAAGAAAAACACATGTTAATCCAATGGGACGCAGACTGCAGTTTTTGTTTAAAATGAAATTTTCTATGTTTTCGCTTAAGCAGTGAAAATATAGTAGGTCTAGAATCACAATTTTTGACATCGAATTCCTTCAGGCAATGTCCCATCATGTTCATGTAACCCTGTTTGTGAAACAAAACACATTCAGATTTGGCAAGCCTCTAAATGTCGGCAAGCACAAGAATATTTAGCAATTTAATGCACATGTAATCACATTCTCGCAAACATTGCTGATCAGAAGCATGATAATGACACATGCAGATAATAGAAATTGACTCGAAGACATTCCATGTCGAAAATTATGGCTCTAGACTTAGTTTTTTTACTGTATTAAGCGAAAACATAGAAAATGTCCTTTTAAACAAAAACTGCAATCTGCGTCCCATTGGATTAACATGTGTTTTTCTTTGATCATGTCTGACAAGAAGATGAACTAACTAGAGCTCGGCGGACGATTCCTAATAGAAATAGGGTACACATCATTCTGTGAAAGTCTCATTTTCGGCCTCGTTCCCTGCAGAAACTCATTCTCGCTGTCGGACTACTCGCTGTCTAAACTCATCTCGGACAACTTGTTGGCGGTAAAAGCAATCATCACCAAAGTCTTCTTCGATGTGAGACGAGAGGCCGTCACCTGAGGTCGTGTGTCTTCCACACTATGACCATCGGTCGAGTGTATGGATGTTCAAACCCATCCATCTTTCATCATTTAAAGTACAAACAAAGGAGATCAGTTGCACAAACGACTCCAGCTCTCTTCTGTTGATCATTCAGTGTCATGGGAACCCAGCATGACATGACTTTGTGCATTTCAATCTTTCACAATTCAAATTATTGAACTACAAACGAGTTGCAATACATGCGAACTTGATAGTGGTAATAATTATAATTCGCTGAAGGGAGGGAATAATAATATTTTATGGATAGATATGAAACAGTCCTAAGATATTCGTGATTCACAACATTTTAGTTCTTTTGTTGTTTCAGTGTTATGAAACAACCGTATGTTTCATATTCTTATCGATATATTTATTTTCGATACACTTGATATCTATAAAATAATCGACTCTGTAATCAGCGACTATATTACATTGTATCTCATTTTCACAACCTTTAACAAATGACTGTTTTACCAGTCTTCAGCTGGCTTAATCTCATTGCACTCAAATTGTCATCTTCCAACCGATAATCTGTAACTGGACTGGTGTCACAAATATTCGTAAAGCCAAGCCTCTCATAGAATTTTCTGGCTGGGGTATTGGTGTCTAGTGCTTGTAGCTCAACACGTTGTGCCCCATTTTCGACAGCTATTAGGCTGGATATTTGAATCAATCCACGTCCAATACCTTTTCCTCTGTAGCTTTCGTCAACATACAGATCTTCGATATGCATAGAGTGTCCATGAGCAGATGAAGGCATGAAGAAGAAGATACTGTTACCAACGATTACATCCTTTTTCTTGTCAATGATGAAGATGCATTTGTAGCAATCATTTTCCAAATCCTTTCGCACAGTTTCAGTATCAATCTTGACTTTTCCATGGAAACCCTGATAATTAGCCAAAGAGTGGATGCGTCGCAAAATGTCTGGAGCATCGACAGGCTTTGCAGAGCGAATTAGGAGCTCGTCAGACTCAGAACTTGATTCTCTGAAAGAAATGCCGCCTGGCAGTTTTGCAGAGATTACATCCTTCAAAGATTGTCCTTGCAAAATGTAATCTATCCAGCCCATCGAACTGGAAATATTCTGAAAGCCAAGTTTCTCGAATACGGTCCTCACCAAATCTTCAGATTGTGGAAGCTGCACATCCAAGCGTCTCAATTGAAATTCGTTGTCGTGATTTACAACTGACTGTATGAGACTTCTGCACAATCCTCGGTTTCGATGTGATTCCTTCACAAATATATCAGAAATGGCTGCAGATACGCCAACCCATGTGCTGTATGGGTTGTAAAAAAGACAAAATGCCACGAGTGTTTTGGATGACGTTTCACATGCAACGTAGCAAAAGCATCTTCGCTTCGTCAAGTGAGTTTCAACTTGAAATGAAGGATCGAAAAAATTGCTCAGCACTGGACGATTTTCGGACATTTCTCGAATGAGTGAAGACAAATTTTGAGAATCCGAGTTAGTAGCTAGTCGTATGGTGTATCGGGAATCCATCATGTCGAAAGATAATGTACATGCACAAATGAAGTGAGGAAATAGTGGAGATCGTTACATATTAATTTGTGTAAGGTTTATATACTGTGTTGTATGACATAAATTACTGGCAACCGCTGGCTGTTATGACATTGATCGCAATATGACATTATTGACAATGTCGACGCGTCACTCATTAGATGGTGGTCAGTGACGTGGTGATAGACAGGTCAGTGCAAGGGGACACATTGAATTATTGCCGATTGAAATGACGTGGAAAATTTCACTAGGTTGCTGTGAATTTCCAGTCAATAATTTGGAATTCATATTCAATATAGCGCATATCCAGAGAGCAGAGATAGAAAAAGGCTGTCGGCCGACACAGTTTGTTGTTTTAACTTGCAGCCACACCTGGGGCAAATAAGAAATACGCAATTAGTATGTTGATGAAATTTCGGTGGATATTCATCAAATATCACTTTTGGTAGACTATTGACATATCGTCTATGTCAATGTAGCTGCAATAATAAATAATTGCTGCCTTTTGCAAACACAGTGTAAGTGGAATATTCATAAAGATCTCACTGTTCCAGCTCGCCTGGGTATAGAATAGAAAGATGACTTCAGACTTGAATGATTTAAGCGCAAAAATTCCTTTATTGCCGAAGACGCTGCTTTGCCCTATAAGAACTCGTAAATACGACTCAGAATTGCCAAAAAGTAGCTCCAAATATCTAGAATAGTTGAACAAGTTGAAGGACTGCACAACAGGCTACTCTGCAATCTTTAGAATTATCAGCCCCATGATAATCCCATAATAAATAAACGCAAGTTCATGTTATCCCATGGGAAATCCATGCCGTAGTCCCAACCACTCGCGTGTCCCGAGGACTTGCCGTTGACTCGACGGAAATACCCCTTACCAGCGGTTACCCAACGACTCTAGCCTACATGCTTCGTGTTATTCAATTACAGACAAGAAAAGTTAAATTATAGCCACAGCATGCGTCCCTTGCATCCTTTTGGTCCACTTTGCCGTTTTGACCATTTAACACAACTCTGCTGCGTTCACTTAGCTGCATCATGTTGGCGCTGCAGCGATTATACCTACTACGCTGTGTATACGTGTTCAGATACATGAATCGGCCATTAGTGCAATAATTGACAGCCTGGTACGGTAGTTGATTTTCATAATTTGACAAATGAATGAAAAATGAGCGCTCTCATTGTATCAATTATCAATCATTTTCGATGAAAGTTTATCAAATGTCGCTTTAAGTTGGATGCATGCGACTCGGCTGCTTCCATCTTCTTGATATGTGCTTCACACGGTGTTTCTGCAGTCTCTACCAGGCACGAAAATCCCCATCCCTCTCCAAAAAATATGAGTACACTTTCGATTTTAATATGCGCTTTAGAGGAGCCAACACACACGATTAACGTGAGGGTAAGAGGTAATGTTCTCAGACCAACCAGTATTTCATTTTTGTCTCTGATGTGACCTTTGGCGGGTAGGTGTGATCGAGGCTAGGAAGGCTTGTCTTCTCTACTAAATCACCGAGTGAAAAGACAATCGTTTTTTCACTATCACGGTATATTCCCTCAACTATTAAAAGCTTTGTATGCACTGCTGTCTCTGCACTTTTGTTTGACGGAGAAAATTGACATCAAGACAGTGACAGCTATACACGAGCATAAATAATTTGCTTGTATTATATTATTTCGGGTCTAGTTATAGGCCGGAGTCCGCAGTTCTATCATTTGATAGGACTCCGACTCCGACTCCGCATCCCTGCTGCGAAGTCTCTCACCTTTGTCACGAGGTCAGGCCAGCAGTACAGAAGTCACAAGGTTCATTCACATCGGACGCGGCGTGGCGCGGCGCGTCCTCGCGCCTCAAGAATTTTCGTTCAGAACCTCAATAAGCCTATGGGGCTGTTCACACCGGACTTGGTGAGGTCCCACTATAGTCAGAACAGAAGTATACTATCCGTCAAAAGTCTTGCACCCCAGAAACAAATAGGGGAGATAATTTTTTCTTTTTTCTTCATTGTATGAAATTCTTGTTAAATTTTACTTAGCTCAAATATCTCTAGTATTCTCATCATTTTATATGATGCTAATCTAAGTGATCTAGCAGAATTCTCGCGATCAAATTCCTTTGATTACTGATAGTGTTTTATCACAGCACGCATTTTTAAGTATATCATTTACATATACTTAATTGTAACTTCCTTGAGGACTGATGCAGTGGTCATCGGAAGCGCTGGAATAAGATGGTTTTCAAAACTATTTTTTCCGCTGTTCTTCACATTCAGCAAAACCCATTTATAGAAAAGTCGAAAAGGAATATTTAAGAATTAAAACGCTAGATTGCAACATTGAGGTCTACGAAATTTGTTTAATATTTCATGCATGCATGTGTGCATTACACGTGATGCAGACGCATACACGTGTATGCACATGGGATATATTGCGTCCATTCAAAGTAGTTGCGTGATACCCAACAGCTAAAATATACTATTTTCGTGATAAGACTCGTGAATTTCTGTTGATTCGTAGGTATTCCTCCTGCGTATTGTATGTGTAGAAAGAACTATATATAAGCAAGAATTGATGCATTAGACCTATATAAGAAAATTTGTCGGGTCATGATCGATAAACCTGACCATTCTGGATGTGTTTTTAGTCGAAATACAATAGGGACTATAATGCAAATATGTGACTGCGAATGGCTGCATTCGCCTAATTATTTGAGCCCCGCCGCATTGGCATGATGAATTGCACGATTTTTGAACAAATATGATTTTCAGACAGATTTTGGCGACCCAGACTGGAAAGAATTTAGTAATAGAGTTAAAATTCGAGCGCGTGTCTGTAGGCTTGATTATAATATCACTCAAAAAAATCTTTCATTACTATTACAGCTAGGCTACTAAAAGCAATAAATTACACAAATGCGTAAATGATAAAACCTTGACTTGTTCATTGAACAATAGTTTTCGTCGTGTAACGGAAAACAACAATTTTCACTTCATATTCCTGCTTCATAATTGCACAGTAAACTGTAAAGGCAAATGGTCCGTATTGTAAGAAAGGGTCCGTATCCATAGGTCCGGAGAGTCACTATAGTGGGACCGACCATGTGTACCGTGTTTAGCAAAGATCCCCATTACTATGGGGTCCATTTTGAAGGTCCAAAGGATTCCATGTAGTGACTTATAGGATGAAATGAATTATGGGCCGGTTAAATGTTCCCACTATTTTCTACATACCTTCAGATACCTACCCATACCGTACTAACCCCATTCTTTATTTTCCACCACTTTGCCAAGAGGACAATTTGTCATGCAATTCCTCGGTTGATTTGTCAATTTAGATAAAATACTTTGCAAAATTTTTGCAACTAACATTACCAATAAAAACAATAACTTTTAATTTTTTCTACACATTTTTCCAATTCTTATAATCATTTGATAATTATGTGCTTTATCCATAATAAAATGAGCCTTAGATGACTTCGTCTGTCATTTCAATTTTCATAGGAGGTATTTTGGCACTGTGAAATGTGCTCACAATACTATACTTATAAGTTCATCGGACCCGCTTTCTCTTTTGTACCTCAAATACTTACCCATCCAGAATACGGCCTGCAATTGTTACTTCGGACCTTTATTTGTGCTATCTAGATACGGACACTGTCCAGATTTTATGCAGAAGTTCATCTTTCTAGCAATTTTTCTTTGTATTACTCTACATAATTAGTTATTTTCTTGTCATATCTAGAGAAATCATTTACAAAGAATATGCAATTCAGAAACAGTGTCGATAAATTTCGGACCCTTGTTATGCGGACCCTTTTATACGCGCCGTGCCCTTAATGCGAACAATTTTGCCTAACAGTGCATGTCCAATTATACAAAGAGAATATTGGTGGACAAATTCCCTTTTCAATGAAGATGTTAGACAAGCAAATTCACAACAGAGACTCCTCCACTCGATTGCTATTTCATGCGATTTAATACATCCCTAGGAATTACGAAGAAATGTGTATTTCTTGTACAAGTCAATGTCAGCGCTCGTGTTGATAATTCAACGAAAATTTTGACGGTGACATTCACAGTTTATAAAAACAAACACAACTAAGCAAAAATTATAGCTGAATTCCACATAGGAATTTTCAGACCAGTAGTATTTTTATTGGAATTAGAATTTATTATTATTATTCAGAAATAGAAGCGCATTCTCTCAACCGAACATGGCTTTCTACATCGCTCACAAAAAAGAAAGGAGCAAGTTCATTTTTCACAATTTTGGGGCCAATGGAAAATAGATAAAATTGCGATATACGTACTTTAAAGTATTTCAAGATATAATTTGTGCTGATCAATGAAACACAGCGAGTACATTTCCTGACGTGAATTTCAAATCTTCACTATGTTTTCCGTTCGAATGACGCTACTGATAATAATTCTTGTGAAAATGTGACTTGAATCTGACTTGATATCTAGTAACTTAGGGGTTTTATCCGGCGCTTTATGCAGAGGGCTTCATGCACTAGCTAGCTACAAATTAGAAATTGAAAATCCTACAGCTATGATAATCACAATAACTGAATAAATGAACGTCAAGATGAGAAACATCATTGGATCTGCATCAATTATTTATTTGAATACAATGGCCTCTTTTTCTGTTTAAATAGAAAGGATTACTGATTCCTCATTATTCTGTCCCTGTAATCAAAATAGTAATTAATCTTAATCTTTCGCGAAAAACAGAATATTAGACACAGAGCAAAGAAACACAGAAGAATATTTTCCAATTTCAGTAACTGTTTTCTCATTCATTCCTTATATTCACACATTAAGCTATTAGCTGATAGCTGGATAAAAAATGGTATTCAACTGACTGTTTATAAATATTATGGAAAATTTCGAGACTCTGACAGTCAGTGGCAGTTTGAACAAGCATTTAAAGGCAAGACTAGCATGCTCGTCGTGGTCAGTGCACAGAGTGATTTCAATCAGGATGAAGCTTATATTAGTGTATATTCGATGCCTATACTGTGACATACATGGCCTATATTCGATGCGCAAATCAATGACTGCAGTCGACATATTGTGACTCATTGATCCACACTCAGTCCGCACAACAATTCTCTGGGCCACGCTAGGCGGTCAACAACGATCCATGTCAGAAGCATTACCAAAGTATTTGTTTAGTTATGCAGAAATAGTTGGTGTAAAACCGGGGGAGGGGGGCTTTTTCTTTCTGTGCAGAATTTCCGTGTGACATCATACTGAGATTTTTCACATGCAAAATTAATCTCGATCAGAAGCACCTGGTCTTCCAAACTAGAGGCGGAAAGTGTCGATGTCGCATTATCATCATGTTCCGCGTCTGCATCGTCATTTGTTATCAAAGAAGTTTTGTGAAACCACAGATCTATAGCAAGTCATAAAAGATTCGCTTTAATTAGTGATAAAACTTTAATCACTGCTACAACACTTGGTCAGCAGATTTGAGGATTATGAAAGATCCTTGAATTGAAGTCTACTCTGTCACCTCCTTATCCCCTGAGTGATCCTCTGCCCATTGTTGAACCAGCGATCAGTTTATGAAATGTGTCAGTATATTAGGAAAGAGTGAGAAAACAATTACCGAAATTCTAAGATGTTCTGCCTCTATGTTTCTTTGCCCTGCATTATCTGCTCTGTGATTTGTGAAAGATTAAAGTGAATTTCTATTTTGACCGCAGTGACAGAAAAATGAGGAATACTTTCTATTTGAATAGAAAAGAGACTAGAACACTTACCTATAAATTCATCGGACCTCTTGTTCTTTTTTGTATCTACAAAACTGACCTATCCAGACTACGGACCGTGTTTACTGTAGCCAAGTAAATGCCAACATTATCCAGATTTTATGCGAAAACTGATATTGCATCAGTTTTTCATTTAACTTTTTTGTTAGTCATTTTTCTGCTATATCAGGAAAAATCACTCACAGTGATCATACTATTCAGAAACCTTATCCAATACATTTCGAACCTTTTATTATTACTGACTTTTTCATGCTCTTGCCTTTGCCCGGACCACTTAAGCAGTGAATATGAAACCAAAAAGTAAAAGTCGTCAACAATTAACTTGTGCATTCTTCTGTGCACAACCGTGATAACTTTTCATGAATTGTACAATTTACGTCATCATTCATTAAACCTCCGAGCTCAACCAAAAATAAGATCTGCATACTGACAATGTAGAATGATGCATGCTATGGGAATGCAAACTAAATCCTTGTGTTGCCAAAGCAATTATTATTTAAGCTTTGATAGCACGTGAAGCTGCTTAGAATAGCAGCTTTATGTAGAATCCATATTTCGCCATAGTTTGCATTCAAAACCATGGAGAAGTTAGGTTGAGGATTTTGATTATGCAAATGATTATATTTAGAATATAAATGTAGGCCTGAAATTACAAAACATAGAAACTGAATAGTTCACGAATTTGTCATAATTACAACGATGACTACACCTGTGCATTCGCCTATACGTAGCCCTAAACACATAACTACATTTCAATTTTGAATATTATCTGAGCGAATCCTTCTTCAAATAATATCAGAAAACTAGCTTTATTGAAATAGAGATGCTGATGCTGGTAATTAGCCAACCCGCTATCGAATTTATACCGCCTCGAGATTTGGGACATTCTCCACGTATACGGTATGGCCCAATGCAACCAGCGTACATCAAAACGTGGGCTATGTAATTCTGTTCGGTGACCCCGACAATGAGATGAGCCATCGGACCGCGAGCATAGATGGCAACATCATCACCTCCATGAGTCTCCATTTTCAACGGTACAACTGCTTGTTGTCTGTAAAGAGGTGATGTTGTATTTTGTTTTGATGGATCAGAGCGTTTTTTGCCATTTTCTGCTCCGGGACCATTTGGATACAGTAAGATTGTGAAGGGTAATCCGTCAGCTGCTATACCATTGCCTTTTCCTTCTGTGTCTCTATCAGGAAAGCTTAGAATATCAACTCCTCGACTCGGATATCCTCCAATGGTCATTCCATGAGAATGATCTGCAGTGACAACCATCAAAGTCTCTTCTGAACTAGTCACGCTCATCGCTGTTTCATATGCTGCGTCTAGAACCAAAACTTCTTCCAGTGCACGCCGAGCTCGGCCTAAATGATGGCCATGATCGATCCTCCCACTTTCAACCAGAAGAAGAAAACCAGCTTTGTTTCGAGACAGAATTTTAATTGCAGAATCCACCATCTCAGCTAAAGTTGGAACATCAGCGAATTTCTCTTCTTCTCTTTCATCAACGTATGGAAAATGACTATTAGTGAATATACCTGCAAGAAATTATAGGATGAATTTCAAAACCTGAATAAACTTATTAGACTACAGTAAATGAGACAGCAAAAACTTAAATAGTAAATAGATGACTGAGACTTAGTCGATAGATAATAGATACGTAGTCATAATTGATAAACAGATGACTTCCTATTAATCAGCTCCACTTTATCTAATAAGGTAGCCTAAAGCTATTCACAATTAGCGAAGTAGCGAATGATTGAATGTCATATGAGTTTGATGTTTCTGCATCCTTGAAAACTCATTGCAACATCATCAGTCAAAATCAGTGTGACACACCATGACATCAGAATCAAGTTATATCTCAAATCACATATGTGTTAAATAGAAAATTTTCTGGCATTCTGTGGTATTTATCAATTAAAGTCAACACTAGCAGAGTTCGAGCAGAGGGAGTTCTCTCAGATTCATTTCCGACCACCTCAGGAGTCCGGCAAGGTTGCGTAGGTGCCTCCAACCTGTTCAACGTGGTAATTGACTGCACGGTGTACTGAACCGCCGCGACAGTATCGGCGCAGATTCTCATTCCCGGTTTACTGACTTGTGCTATGTTGACGACGCTGTGATCTTTGCCTCTATGATTGACTCAGACCGATGCGCTTGTAATTATGAATGACGAGGCTTCTCCACTCGGACTCTCTATCACCTGGGTGAAGACCAAGGTGCAACCGCTATCTGACTCCCTTTGACATCATACGAACACCATCCCGATCAATAGCGAGAGTGTAGAAGTCGTTGACAATTTTGTCTATCTGGGATCCAGTATCTCCAGCAGCTCCTCGTCCGTTCCGGAAGCCATGCGCCGCCTCGTCCTAGTCCGCAGAACATTAGCCGCCTTCCTCGCGTCTGGCGAAACAACAAGGTGCGCCCGCAAACTAAAGTAGGGATCTTGGATACTTGTGTGCTTCCGGTTCTACTGTATGCATGCGAAACTTGGTGCCTCTCCGTCAACACGGCATCTCTTCTAGACGCATTTCACCAGTCTTGTCTCCGTCGAATCCACGCCGTTCCTTGGTACCATCGTGTGTTGAATGACGATTTGTATGCCAGAGCTGGTATCTCAACGCGCCTGACAACCATCGTCCGTCGAAGGAGGCTTTGGCTTCTCGGTCATGTTGCCCGCCTAGGTGCTGATACCCCCACGAGACAAATCCTCGCCGCTTCGGCCCTTCCTCCACCTTCGGATGGCGTCGTCCTCCCGGTCGTCCTCGACTCTCCTGGATGGCGAAAGTTCAATCTACGCGGCCGATTGCAGACCTCATCAACGCCGTGCAAGATCTCCCCACGTTTCGTGATATGGTCGCCACAGTTACCTAAATGGGCCTGCGACTGTAAGTTCAAGTAAGTAAGTGTATAGGTGCTAAACCGCGAGGAAATGATGCTAAGACAAAGGTTCAACAATCCCATAAAGTCCCATGGTCTTTGCTTGAGCAGTTTCATCGGAAGCTAATAGCAGCGATGGTTCAGATATCGGAAAGATTCAAGTCGAAGTGGCCGGGACAACAAGTATCGTTCCGTGTCGTCCAGCGGGCCTATTTATCTGAAGTGGAGCATCGATCATCCTATGCGGTCGAGACAGAAAAAAATATCCTTTTATCGAGCTGGTTCGCTTATCCGGCAGTTCTGTTTGTGGGGGTCAACTGAATGTTTTTTCAGCAAATTATGCTCGAGAAAAATTTATTAGCAATTATCAGATTGTACATGGAATTTTGGTAATAATGTTCTGGGTTCTTCTAAACATGTTTAATATCTGGCTATCGATACTTTTACGTTCACAAGACGACCCATCTAACTTTTGGTGAACAATCCTCAAAACAAAGATGATGAGCATAGAGAGCGGCTTTTAGGTAATTCGCTTAATTTTAACTATATTTGCAAGATACTTTTACTTTTTCGTAGATATAAGAAATGATCAACTTTCTGATCAACTTTTTGAAAGTGATAATTCTTATCATAATTGGTGCATTTTTAAAAGAATTTACAATAACTGCACAAGGGTTGCAAGAAGAAATTGCTCTGCGACGTAAATTGACTTTTTTAACAGCCTATCAGTTAGTAAAAGTCGCAGAGTAATTTCCTCTTGTATGATACCAACGTACTACAAGCATGTTTGCAAATTTTCTATTAGACACTAACCATTGAAGTTTATTTGGCATCAGTTAACACCTATAATGCATCTTACACGTAAGGACTGTGCCTTTTTCTCTTACTATCCAGTCTTTTGATTTATCATCAAATTTAATCAAAAGCAGTGTTTCACTAATGCTGAAAGATGCCAAAAGATGTGTTTGAAAGTAAGCATGTGCACGAATAAAGACAAATATTTGAAGTCATTTCTTGGAATTCCTGGAATCCACTTTAAAGAAGCAATTTTGACTTCTTTTTCAAGGAATGAAGGGACTTTTGCGCATAAAAATTTTTTGATTGCTAGATCAATTTGATTATTCCTAAGCGCATCATACTTAAAAGATGCCAAGATCCGGGAAAGGAAAATATACAAGGATGCCCTGATAAAGGGTAAGATACATAATACATGTGAAAAAGCTTGTCAAACTAAAACTTAGGAGAAGGGAAAACTAATATTTTAGTTTTTGAATTAGAGACGAAGGTGCAACATAAAATAATGACGAATATTCAAAAGAATAAAAAGCACATTAAGTGAAATCTCGACGGAAATTCACTAACTACTACGTTCAACGCACTACTAAAATGTCGCCTAAGTTAGTGCGCCAGTAATAATTACTAAATGCTGATTTTTGCAAACACAATGTAAATGAAATGATTTGATATTTAGCTGCATCCTCCTTGAATATTGAGGATGCAGCTAAATATTTGATAATGTAAACCAAATTTGGCCATTTTACAACATTAGCATAGCAACAATCAATCATACATTCTTTTGACGGAATGAATTTGGCGAGCTGATGCAACCATGTTTGTGGACTATTTCTTGATAAGGATTTGATGCAGAAATTCAAAAGTGGATGAATTTCATATCACGAAGGCGCGTTGACACTTAGCACGATAACGATCAATTGAAATAAAATCGCTCTACATGTGCCACATAGCGGTTGTTCTCATTAGCCCGATTTATAAACGATAAAATTGTATTGTCGAGATCGCTACCAGAGCGACTTTCTTGAACGATAAAAAATCATCGAACACAATTTTGCAGATGTAACATTTTAAGCAGATGTTGCGTCAAAGTGCTATTCATTTCCGATCGGCTCATCTCTCTTTGTAAAAATGGATTATTCCAGTAGGTGCGTCTCTTTTTTCGTCTTCTTCTTCGCAGCAGCAGAACCAGGAGACGTTCTTCATCCATTGAAAATGACTATAGAATGATTTCTTTGCAGCAAGCACAACTGATAAAATTGTGTAGGTGAACGATTTTATCGTCACGATAGATCGCTACAATGTGAACAGCGGAGCCGAACGATAAATTGTTGATCTGAAAAAATGAAATATCGTCACGATTATCGTTATCGTCATCGTGCTAGTCTGAACGTGCCTTAATTATTTGAAAACACTGAAAATGCCGTTAGATTTAGGGAGGAGGGCGGATTCATTGAAGAAATTCTGGAAAGCCAGATACATGTAAGTTGGACAGGAAAGATGTTCGAGCCAATATTGAGTGGCATATCCACAGAATAAGGCCTCATCCACACTGAAAACAAAGCAAACACGAGCGGATGTCCGCAAGGTATCAATCGCTCTGGTTTGCTTTGCTCGCAATGTGGCAGTCTACAACTGCTGCAATGGTGACTTTATATTTGCTGCTAAACGCTTTGCTCGGAAACGCTTGGAAAAGCTCGCAGTGTGGCTGAGGCCTTAGACAGGTCGTCTCTTCTTCTATTTGACTAGAAAGGAAGCATTGGAGCAAGTAGCGCTAATGAAATGGCACAATCTGCTGACATAATGCCATAGCAATCGAACAATGAGCAGAAAGTTCAACGTTAAACACACCAAATAGTGCAAAGCTTCAGTGACTGCTATCAACCGGATTACAAAGCAAAGAGACACAGTTGATGTCAAGTTCTGCAGAAAAGTTTTTGAACGCTTTTGCGCATGCTGTATTTTTCAATGATAATCGGAAGGACCAGCATTATCGAGAAAGCTTTTGCACAATGATCTGAACTCTTCGAGTCTGACGGAATCGTGGCGATCGGAGAATTTTGAAGGAATTCACAACAATCCGCAAGCGACGCACCTATCTCTGTAGGGCATTAAAAAATTTCTTTTTGACAACTTAGTAAGTTCCTGCATGTGCCATCGTTTTGAATCAGTTTGTACTTCTAGCAAAGTGATAGGCTTAAACAATCTAATTCTGTGGCCATTTCGCTTCCCCTATAAAGAAATAGAGCTTCCCTTGATAGAAAGTATATAAAACCACTGGCTAACTGAACTCGTCAATCTCATGGTAAACCTGCGTGATGCTAAGGTCATATATTCTTATGGATATTGATCCTAGTGTCCAAATAATTCACGCATCTGTCATTACTTCCGCTTCAACAAGCTAAAAGATCACTTGGATAGATTTCAGAAACGATTATATCGAAGTGCCTGTAATAGAAAATGCAGATGTCGTCGACATATCTTGTGGTACTTAATAAATGTCTGGTCGAGGCAAATTTCTTGGCAGCAAGACCGGTCATGTATCTGAACTACTTATAGGCTAGGAAGATATCAGCCAAGAATGAGGTGGAATTCCCAGCTATAGGAATGTCTCTAATATGCCTAAAAACAAGGCATCTGTAAATAACACACTATAGTGATATCGTGGATAAAATCAACACCAATAAGGAATTTGGCTTTGGATCATAGTAGTGATCACCACAATTATAATACATAGATATTAACGAAAATTACAAAATCAAGCATTTTTATACTGAAAAACTGACATACATGCACTTTTTCAATAAATTGTTTAGTTTACTACACATAATAGATATCGTGAATGAAGTATGAATGGGCATTGCAAATGTAGGCAACTACAACAAAATAATTCAATCAACTTCAATTCAGGGAAATATTCAAATTGTTTTAGCTGTGAGTCGCATATTTTTATCATTGAAATGTGGATTTTTGATAATAGTGCATGTAGGCCTATTTTGATAATGATATAAAAATACAAAAAATCACCGGTGAATCGTCCGGTCGAGAAACTTGATTACAGATTGGTTCCGGGTCGACGAATCCTAATCGGTTTCAACTCTGATTAGTTTATTGAAATACGTCTTTAACTTATTAGGACTACTTTAAATCACCTTTATGCTTCGTTGTATTGCAATTTTCATACCGAATATATTTTTATGTATTGATTGCAATGGAATTTGCGAAAATTCCCGGTTTACAGTATTGCGACGCCGTGAAATGTAAAGCTGAACATGACTGAATAACTAGTTCTCATTTCTCAGCCAAATATCACGATATGAATGCTGAAATTTCACAGGTTTATATTTTGATCTACAGCACCTGTCTATTTCATTGCAAAACTGTCAGTGCTTAAATATTTTGCACGATAAATGTGATTGAACTCTTCGAAATAGGGCCTGCAACTTCGGTTAATCGTAATAGCATTAAAAAATGACAGTGTTTAAAGAGCGGACATTTTTGAGGAGATTAATTGATCACACGGTGGCAACTTTAAGAACATTGAGAATTTAAGCAGTTTAATGGCTAATTTAAAACAAATACGAAGACTGATTTATCACTCGCATTTTCTGTCGACACAGGCTTTCATTCGAATATTTATCTGTTATCATTCAGATCCACACAAATTGAAGCAAGAAAGAGTCATGAAATAGGCTGCCGTAGTTAAATCTTCTATGTGAACTTTAAGATTTGCATTATTAAACATTCAAGGCGGATATCACAAATTACCGGAGTCAAATCTTTTGCGCAGAGAGATTTCGATAGCATGCGGGCCAAGAACCCAGGCAAATAATCATTTGTAAAATAAACAAACTTAACCGACCTTGAAAGGTGCTAAGTTGGCATATCCGCGGAAATCAGCAATTCTCAATATGTGACACGACCAGGCACATTTACATGCACCTGGTCGTGTGAAAAAACATTATTAATTCATGATTCATAGCATTTCTCGGATATGAAGCTCTTGTGTCAGCTGTTACTATGGCTCAAATATATCTTGTCCAAAAATGTCAAAAATGTCTTAATCAAAAATGTCCGCTGTCAAAACGGTGAAAATAACAGTTTTAAGATGACTTTCTAAAAATTCTGTAGAATTGTCTTTTAAGCATTTTCAAATTGTTTTTATAAAATTTTACTAAATATGTCATGTTTTTGAATCTAACTTAGTTCGCAGTAATCGAAAAGTATAATATACACATAGAATTGTTGGTAGCCGCCTTGAAGACATAAGATTACGACAAATGAGTCAATCATGCCGTTTTCTGTTCATGGGAACCAGAGAGGCGGAAGGCAAAATCTAGAAAACTTTCCAGAAATAGAATTTCTGAATGCATATAAGTAGTATGACATAAACATGCGGCATCCGCAGAAAACTTTTGAACAGGATGCTACTGACATTAAAAGTGCCTTATTCAACACAGTAAAGTAGATTTTGACGTCGCCGCTTCATTTAATTGGTTGCTAAATTTACAAAAAAAGAAGCAAAATGCTGGCATAAAAAGTACTGAAAAACTGAAAAAGCAAAAGATTCATCACTTTTGAACATTTTCACATTTCATTCGTTTTTGTACTTTGGCTGTTATAACTAGTATTAACAATTTGAATCAAGATCTTCTGCTTCATTAGGTAAGATATAGGTGTCAACAACGGACTTTGTGTACTCGTACATTGAATTCTCCTTGAGTCCGGAATTATTCAGCTACTTTACGGCCAAATTTTTCAATTCTGATGACAAAGGAGTCTCTCATCTCTCACCTAATAAGCGCTCTAAGCTTTCATCCATCGCAGACTGTTTCAGACCTTGTTTTGTCGTCACATACCGTGCTTTTCTGCCACTATCGGATTGCTTCTTTTTCCATTCATTAATAATATTTCTTTTATCACGCCGCTCTCCACCGTATTCCTTTGCAATAAACTTTTTCCTGCCCCCGCCCAGGACAACATTGAAGTCAAGAGCATTTGTGAGGAACTGAGAAGCCATATCTGGGCACCTACGGAAATCAGCCTTTTCTGCCTTTGATCTCTTTATCACATCGCTGCAAAGAAAGGAGCTGATTGGACATTTCAGTGACTTAAAAAGCTTCCTTAAATGCAAGACAAAAAGCTGAATAGCTTTGTATAGGATAATAATAATAATAATAATAATAATAATAATAATGTGTTTATTGATGAGATTGAAAATCACAAATACGATCATTTACTGTTGACATAAAGGTAAAGAAAGTTACAAATGAATAAATAGTACGTTATGTAAATCAAGCGTGGAAAAACTAATGTATTTCACCGTTTGCGAGCATACACGTGTATGGAAAAAATGAGTTCAGACGGCGTGAAGAGGAGCAAACAGGCAGACGGTATCTCCCACAACGTTCCAATTTCTGTGGTAGCCGAGCGTGTAGAGGATGGTTTCATCACCGCACTTGCGCAAAAAGTTCAAGGAAAGCCTATTTCGCACAGCTGAAAGTTCAGGAAGGATTCCGCAGCGACACTCAGGACCACAAATAACACGGTGAGCTCTTTTCATTACATTTTCCAATTGGTAAGTAACCTCAACGGGAAGTTTACAGAACACGGGTGATGCATATATGAGAATAGACAGAATGCATGAATTAAATACTTCTGTCAACATCTCTTTGCTGACATATGGCTTTATGGCACGAATGGTATACAGTCGACGTGAAGCGTTTAAAACCACACCTCGAAAATGTCTTTTCCAAGAAAGATTTTCCTCTAGTGTCACTCCTAGGATATTCACATGTGAGACCACAACTATTCCGTCGTATGGTGGAACTTTCAGCGATTTAGATTTGCTGAACAAAACTTGCTGAGACTTGCTACTATTGAACACCATCCCGTTTGCACTTGCCCAATCTTGAACGATGCTTAGGTTATCCGGGTTAGGAAAGTCCTTAGTACAGGACTCGATCAAGGTGACATCATCAGCAAACTTCACCAAATGCGACGAGGGGGAGTTGGTGCAAAGGGTCGAAATGAACAGGGCGAACATATAGGGTCCAAGAACGGAACCTTGAGGAATTCCGGACGTAACTTTTATGGGAGGACCGACAATGTCATTTACACATACTCTTTGGCACCTATCTATCAGGAAGCAATGTAGCCATCTTAAAAATCCACAATTGACATTCTTCGCGACGAGAGTATTGATGAGTTTGTGATGCTGCATTTTATCGAATGCTTTCGAAAAGTCAAGGCATGTAAGTCGTACACCAATGTTCTTCGGACTTTCCATGAATAGTGTAACAGTGTCTTGAATGTCAATGAGAGCACTCGTTGTAGAACCAAAATGCCTGAAAGCATGCTGATTACAACCAAATTCTTTGATAAATGACTGTTTCATAGATTGAAGCTCCAGTCTTTCAAACACCTTTGAGACTATCGGTAGCAGCGAAATTTGACGAAAATCTTTCTCGGTAGGATTTGACACTTTAGGCACCGGATGTATGTGAGCATTTTTCCAGAGCAGAGGAAAAGATCGCGATTCAATCGAAGCCCTATAAATGTCTGCTAGAGGCTCGCAGATAAGTTCAGCACCTTCTTTGAGTAGACGAGCACTAATTTCATCATATCCAGGTGATTGATTGAATTTCAGTTTCTGCAGTAACTGGTAAACATCCCAACCATCGATTGTGATATCCCATCTTGTATCAGGCAACACGTCCAGCTCAGAATCAGACTCAGCGTTAAAGCAATTTGAGAACACTTGAGAGAGCTTGTTTATGAACAGTTGCAATACAGGATCATCATGTCGAAATATAGATGTTGTCTTCTTTTCTCCTTTAAATTCTTTCATAACTTGCCATACATTCTTTTCACGCTTTAAGACTCTACTACTCCAATTCATTTTGGCTTTGTGCACTTCAAATTGTACTTTTTTCTTCAAATGCGCATAGAGAGACCAGTTGCGTATACGGTATGCTGTCCATCTGTCCTCGATCAACTTCTTGAGCAAGGGAGTTATCCATGGTTTGTCGCTCTTAGTTATTACAATTTCACGGCGTGGAATATAGGTCATCGCATCATAGAACAAACTATAGAAAGCATCGCACTTTTCATTCACAGACAAAGCCTCATAAACATCATCAAAATTAGATTTCCACAGTGCATGTAAGAAATTATCAATGTGGGACCTTCGGTAGTCGTACACTGTAGTCTTCTTAATGCATTGATTTTTGGCTTGTGTTGAATCTGAGGGAAGAAATACAGATCTGTGATCAGAAGTGGAAAGTGGTGGACCTATGATAGCAGGACTGCGGTAATGAACCTGGAGAGCTTCAGATATCCAAATCTGGTCCAAAATCGAGTTACCACGAGTAGGGCTAGATACTCGATTGACACAGGAAAAGTGAGTGTTTAGAGTCTCAGATTTGCAATCATTCAAGTCACCACAAAAAATCACTTTGGAATTCGGGAAGTCGTCCAAATACAAATCAAATATTTCAATAAGGGTGCTAGATAGTTCTCGATGAAACTTAGCTGTAAGATTGGGCGGAATGTACAGGCACCAAATTATCAAATCAAGATGAGGAATTCGGATGGACACATTTTCTATACCATGGATGTCGAAATGCCGAAGACGCACAGGTTTGAAGGATTTGTGCATGAACAGACAAACACCCCCGCCAGGGCGGTCACATCTATCGTTTCGAAATAGAACATAATTTGAAATGCATAAACTTTCGTCTGCTATAACATCAGTTAGCCACGTCTCAGTAATAGCTATACAATTTGGTAACATACTGCTAACTAAGATACGAAGCTCATCAAACTTATAATACAGTGAACGTACATTCATCAATAACACTGAGGGATACGATATGGCTGGTAAAATCAGCTTTGAAAATGCCGCAAGGAGCTACGAGGCTGGACCTGACCATTGTAAATGATGACATCATTTCCTGCATCTTTCAGTCTCTTAAACTCCCGACGCAAAGCGAAGTTTTCCTCCTGTTGGTGCTTGGTCAAGTCATAGGAAAGAAAAACCTTTTTGAATGATGTGGAATTCCGCAATTCCTTCGGTTTCCGCGGCAACTTTGATTTGGCACTTCGATCACTGATCTTGACTTTAATTGGTCGAGATTTTCCATTCACAATTTTTCCAATTCGCGTTTGTTCCACAATCCTCAGATCTTTGAAGCCAAGTGAATCAAACACAGCTCTTGTTGCTTCCTCATCATGCAAATCACGTTCATTGACAGAACCATCTTCCTTTTCAGGCAATCCAAAGAACATTATGTTGTCCCGCCTCCTTTCTCTGTCTTCTACTTCCCTCAATGTATTTTCTACAACTTGTGGGTGGTCGTGTTGAGATGCTTGAAGATCGTTAATGACATTTTTTATTTCGTTCATTTCAGTTTGGTAACTTTTTTGGGTATCCTCAATACGTGAAACGGAAGATTCAATACCAGATACTCGTCTCTCAAGTGAAAACAGATGTACACGTAATTCAGCAAACTCCTCTTTCACGTCTCGAATCGATTGGAGTACCTCGGATTTGGATTCCTCAACAATAGCGCGTATATCACTCAATGAGAAATTCTCCGTTGAATGCTTTGGAGTCGAATTCTTGGACCTCGTGTTTGCCATACTGTCCTTCATTGACGGCAAAAAGTTCAGTCAGACAAATGACAAAAGTAACTCGAGTGAGGGTTCGAACCCAGGACGATCGCACCAGAGGCAAACCACTGAGACAAACCGCCAATCTGGCAACGCTGACGAGCAATTGAAACGAACCAACTGTTCAGAAACTTCTGACAATATTGATTAGACAGAACGCCGAAGTATTGCCTTGTTTAGATGATGAAAGAGTTACACAGCTTTGCCGGACTGAACAATCATCAGCCAGTTTCAATCACAATTATATATTTTCCCGAATGAATAGCAAGAGATCCCACGATGCGACAAACAGACGACCAAGGCCACAAGGATCAAAACGGTATAACTTTTTCCAAAATTGATGGGGTGAAACTTCGTAAACCGAACGGATGTGCACACGTTCACGAGAGACAAGAAGAACACGACCGGATCATAGCACGGTAGCTTAGTACGATACAGTAAGACCGTAAAGTACTCGTAGACCGAGAGACAAGTTGAAGTTGACTTTGAGAGTGAATTGAAAAGGGACTGTCAGCTGACTTGTAAATGGCAGGCCCGGCCTGAAGACCCGTTATTAATGTTTTTTAGCGATTTGTGCGCTGCAGGTATGCGACACGCTGTTTAATTACCGCAACAGTTAATTTTTGAATCTGCAAACCTGATGACTTTAAGTTCAATTTTGGTCAAGAGCTACGAACATACGTACATTGCATAATTTTTGGCAGTGGATTACCAAACGGTATGATCAATTCTACGTATTTCAAATTAAAAAAGCATGCAGAGAAGCAAAACACGCCCTCAACACTATCTATGCACTTTTCACAATTTAGTTACAGATAACTAAAATTTTGAGACTCCTAATTTCATGTAAATATTCTAACTTGCAAAAAATATTCGGATTTCATAATCTGCGCTTATATGGTTTTGTTGCTGTATCGTAATATTACTAGATCAAGATGAGGAGTGCTTTTTCTTTGTATGATTCTTGCGAATGTGCGAAATAGTCCAACTGGAAGTATTGTGTTCACTTAACCCTAGATATGTAATGTAATCAGCAATTTTGATTTGGGAAATTATATACCATTCTTTCCAGTAGTATTTCCGATTATAATTACCATTTGCATCTCTTATGATGTGATTTTGCCTCAAATATTGGTTTTGGGTAATTTTTGCCCGCAATAAGCCCTTTGTCTCAAATCAGCAGTCAAAAAAGAGCGATTGCAGGTTCGTCGTAGATGCATGCATAAATGGTGAGCTCATCTCGACATAGAAATTAGTCGTCCTATGCGCATTCCCGTACTGTATGACACGGTAAGTAGAATGCAAGACCTTTACATACTCGTATGTTCGTCTATATTAAAACTACCAAAGTCCAACTTTAACTAAAATAAATTACAAATTGCATAAATCAAAACGCATTATTATCAATAACTGTTTGGAAAGGAATCACAACAATCTTGACTGTCATTTTGCATAGTGCAAGCTTGCTATGGTATCAGAACTATGGTATCAACAGTTTGTTTATGGATGAAGACTTGTGTAAATCACAGAAATTGGCAATTAGCACATGCAGCAAAGGCCTGTCTTATTGATTTCGGTGTACCCTACATATGGCCGGAGGCACACACGATAAGCCATAAGCCGCAAACAGAGTGCCAACACTTAAATTTCAATGAGAGCTGGCTTACAGAATATGTCACAAGCCGCAAGCAATAGACCATCAGACATAAGCCGCCTTATATTACGGAGGCGCACAGGAAAAGCCATAAACCGCAAGTCATAATCTACAAGCCACATGCCATAAACCAATGCCATGAGCCATAAGTCATAAGCAGGGACACGAATTTTCCGCGGTGGAAAACTCGAAATTCCGCGGCAATAAAAAATGCTGCTATTTGCGCAAAGTCAAGAAAAAAAGTTAAGACGATTTTTTCTTTTCTTCTCCAATTAGGAAATAATAATGACAGCAATCATTATTATAGCATATAATTCGATACGGAAACAGGTACTTGCATGACAAGATATTTACAAAAAATGCTAGCACAAATGCAACAGAAAAATTCATTTAATGCAACGAAATTAAAGATTATTAAAGTACAGACTCAGCAGCCCTGAAATATTCTCCTCGGTCAGACGCTGCCTCTGAGCGGAGAATAATTGATTGTACGCACTCACAGCCTATAGACATAGCGAGCAAACAGATAATTTTCGAATGGCACAATACAGGGTTGGAAAAAAGTTCTTGCTAAAATCTCAACGAAGCAGACACACACTCGATCATTGTTTCTCGGGACAACGAGTGTGACACACCCAGCGCGCGCGTAAGGTTGCTTGACATTTGCTATCTATCGAACTATAAAAATATGGTCAGTGGAGGTAGCGCACTCGCACACATTTTAGCCATTTACCTTCTGAAGTGTAACTATTTCGTCTCTGATTGGACAACGAGTCAACATAAGAAATTGTTGAATGAATTATCATTTGAGTTTGTTATTACAGAGACAAAGATAATACTAATCACACGAAATTGAAATAAAATTGACTTATGTAGTGAATTAAATGAAATATTTGAAATAATTCTAACGTATTGAAGCAATCACCGATTTTGACATTCGATATATCATAGAAAATCTTAGAAAATTACATTTTCTCATTTTTCCGCGGCATGATGCATATTCCGCGGTTTCCCGCGGAATTTCGCGGCCTGCGGAAAATTCGTGTCCCTGGTCATAAGCAAAAAGCCGTCATATGTTTGAGAATCCTTGGGCAATTGTCTTCAATAGAGCCGAAGTTGTGATATAATGTCAATCTTTATGCTTAAGTTTACTACGTTCAATGTTCTAACAAAAATGAGAAAGACACCATACATGTATATTTTCTTCCTCTGCCTGGTTGTATTACCTGTCATGAGAAAAAATATTGTCAAAATGACTTATGGCTTATTGTTTATTGCTTATGGCTCATGACTCATGTCTTGTGGAAATGGCATGTGGCTTATTCTGCGTGCCTTCTTCGTCCTTAGAAAGACATGGATGTAATGATGACAGTCGATCAGCTTTTATTTCTATCATTTAAAATCGATATGTAGGCTACTAATGCAGTTGCAAATCATATTGCTTGCAATGAGCAGTGTATGCCAGTGAGTAGGCTGTATGCAAGATTCATGTATGACACGCATGTGTAGAGCATGCCTGTTATAAGCAAGCATTTCAGACATCCATCACACATAAGGAGGATTTCTGCACGTGTCAAATATTTCCTTGTATTCAAATGCATGCTTGAGGTGTAGCATGAGAACATGATGCTTAAATATTCTTGACACTAGAACGATAATTGATTTCTCACATCCTCTGCATAAACCATGAATAACTACATTTTCTTTTCCTTTGGATATCGCAATCTAAACGGAATCATGTTTTTCATGCATTTATGTTTTGTATATCACAATATAACTACAGTATATAATGCATAAGGCAAGTAGTTTATAGTGTGACATCCGGCGCGACGCTTCGCTTCGCTTTGCTTCGCTTCGCTTGCGCCGGATGTCACACTTTTGCGGGGGTTTTTCAAAATTTTCAAAAAAATCAAAATTTCAAAAATTTAGGTAGATTTCAAATTTCACGTGGCCGAAGGGCGAAAATTTAAGTTGTCTCAAAATATCACGTGGTCTAAGAATTTTGAAAATTTAGGCAGACGAAAATTTAAGTTGTCTCAAAATATCACGTAGTCTCAATATACCAGAAGATTGTATTCAAAATATTTATTCAAAATATTTATTCAAAATATTCATTTAAAAATGGAAGAAACAAAAGTGGATGAAACAAAAGTGGAAGAAACCGCAAGAATATATCCTTCGTTATCATATGAACGTAGTTCTACTTTAATGGACATTGAAAAGATTAACATTGAAAAAATGAATAAAGAAAAACACAAAGATAGAGTTAGGTATATGAAAGATAAGGAATCTCAATTATTATTAAGATTAGATCATTATAAAAAGTTAAGAAAGAGATGGTCTAAAGTTAAGAATGTAACACAAGGAATTGGCATATTCTTAACAATAAGTTTAGGTGCTTTGACAATTGTTATATCTTCAGGTGTTTTAGTAATTCCAGTAGTTGCTACAGCTTTAACAGGTACGGGTGTTTTTGCAACTTCACTTGTTACAATGTTAGATAAATCTTTAATAACTAAGAAACGAAAATCATTAAAAACTAAGCATTTACATATTAAAGAAGTCTATGATAAACTACATTACTACTTTCAAAGAGTATGTGATGATAATGTTATTACGTTAGATGAGATTGAAAAATTTGATCAAATAGCTAATGAAGTAAATCAAATATCATTTCAATCACAGACAGAAAAAGTTAATGATAAAAATAAAAAGGATGGTAAAATTTCTAGTGATGGTAAAATTTCTAGTGATGGTAAAACTTTTATTGATGATAAAATTTTTAATGAAGAAAATGATAAAATTTTTTTAGAAGAGCTAAAAACTTTATTAGACAAAACTTTATTAAACAAAACTTAATACGAGAAAATTTTAAACGAGAAAATTTTAAACGTGAAAACTTTAAACGTGAAAACTTTAAACGAAAAGATTACAAACAACAAAGCAATAAAAAAATAATTTGTTCAGTAAAATGTTTTTGCTGTATACCAATGTTACCACAAAATTCAAATATTATATTTTAAAAATGGATAAAATTAGAGCTGATAATTTTAAAAGAATAAAACAATTAGAAGAGTTAATAAAACAAAGAAATATTATGAAAGAAAATCATCTTCAACATAGAATGATAAAAGCTGGTATTCAATCTGATATGTTTGAAAAAATGCAGCAAACCGAGCAAGTAAAAACTGATTTTGAGAAAACTATGAAACCATTTAAAACTCTTGAAAAAGAAAGTACAAATAATGATAAACAAATTGATATAACAGATCCAGAGCACAAAACTGTATTAGATGACTATGGATTACTAGAATCAAACATTAATAAGAAATTACCAAAATCTATGCAATTTGAACATTCTATCTCATTTACAGATGGAAAAACAATACCTAGATTTTATCTCGGACAAAAAGAAATATTTCCACAACCTTTTCGAGGTATAATTTTTTCACCAGATAAATCTCCTTTTAATTTAGATAGAAATTTTGTTAATCTTTTAAGAGGAGCAGATTTAAATAATTATGCTGTAGAAGATCTCATAAAATATAAAGCTATGTTAGACAGAGTTGGTGCAGTAAAATCTCTTAGACGTTATAAACAATTAGAAAATTTATTATCAACGGGAGTTAAAGTAGGGAAAGGTTTATCTGAAAAACAGAAAACAAAAAAACAGAAAACAGAAACAACCATATTTTTACCAGATGATCCACAAGAATTACTAAATAGATTAAATATTTTAATATCTGCAATAAAAGAAGGACATAATTCTAGTTTCAATGAAATTCATGCTATATTGAAAAGACTGTTAGAAAAGAAGATTCTAAATGAAGAGGATTATAAAAGTATAACCGGTCATCTCTGATGTCTTTAAGGGCTTCGCCCGTAGCTGAAATATGTTGTTGTTTTTAATTTTTTATAAAAAAAAATATTTCATAAAAAAATATTTATTTAAAATTTTAACTAAAAAATGTGTTCAGCAGATTTAGACAAAATTAATAATCATTTAGAAAATTTGACAGAGATTTTGGGTTCATCAAAATTTAGTACGACGTTAAAAATTATAACAACTACTTCATCACACACTTGTAATTTAGAACCCATTCTACATTTGGAACAAAATAAAAATTATCAAATTGCATTGACTAGTTTCTCCACATTTAACACTATTCAAAACGTTATCAAAGATGTGAATGATCAATTTAGATATTCTACTGATAAAGGCAAAACATGGAAAATATTAACTTTTCTTCCTGGTTCTTACGAAGTTGAAACAATATCAAATGAAATTAAGAGACATTTAGGTATACCATTTAAAGATAAGAAACAATTACATTTTGCAGTTGAACCGGCAGTTAATAAATTTTCTCTTACTTTAGACGAAAATCATCAAGTTGATTTTAATCATGATAGATCATTGTCAAAGCTATTAGGATTTAATAAACAAACCTATAGTCAAGGTTATCATTTAGGTGAGAAGATTCCAAAAATAACTGAAATAAATTCAATTGTTGTACATTGTGACATTATTGAAGGAGGATATATAAATGGTAAATTGTCAAATTTAATATTCAGTTTTCCAGCTTTTACTGTACCCATTGGTTATAGATTAAATGTATTTCCACAAACATTAATATATTTTCCTATTACAAGAAAAACTATTAACAACATTAACATTAGAATCACTGATGAAAAAGGACAAGAAATAAATTTTGGAGGTGAAGAGATTATGATAGATCTTTTGGTTCGGGAGGTATAAACTCCCGTTCGAGAGGTATAAACTCCCGTTCGAGAGGTATAAACTCCCGTTCGAGAGGTATAAACTCCCACGCGAAGCTAGAGAAGTTTAATTTTCTTCTTCTTTAGAAACAAAAAATAAAAAAAATAAAGATAATTTTTTTTATTAAAAAATGAGTGAACTACCTCCATTAAATAAAAAAAAACTTAAATTTAATCATCATCCAAATTTATCTAATAAAGTTTTGTCAGTTATTTGTGGAAGATCAGGATGTGGAAAAACATATCTATTATTTAAAATTTTAACGACTCCAAATTTTTTGGATTATAACAATCTTATAATTTATACAACAACAGCAGAACAACCCGTCTATCAATTTTTAAAATATGGATTTGAAAATAATCTTAAAAAAACTGCAATTGCTTCATTATTCAAAGAATATGAAAAATCTGAAGATGAAGAAGAAATAAGTTCGTGGTGTGAAGAAGCAACAAAAAATAATCAGTTAGTAGAATCTAATAAAAATAAGCATATAAAAATACAATTAATAGATGATAGTGGTAATATGCAAGATCCTAGTAAACTAGATAAAACAATGAAACATTGTGTAATTTTTGATGATTGTGTTAATGATAGAAATCAGTCAGTTCAGAGAAATTATTTCACAAGAGGTAGACATAATAACTGTAGTGTATTTTATTTAACACAAAGTATGTATTCATTAGACGGAAGTGTTATTAGAAAGAATGCAAATATATTTATACTATTTGAAATAAATGCAAGAAACTTAAGTGATTTGTTAAGAGATTTATGTGTAAGAAATAAAGATGAATTTAAACAATCGTGTAACAATGCTTGGTCAAAAGATTATGGATTTATCACAATTAATATTGATAAAAAAATTCATGAAAGAGTTATAGAAAATATTTTCGAGGAGTGATCGAACGGAGTGACCGAACGGAGTGGCCGAATAATTTTTTCTTATAAATTTTTTGTTAATAAAAATAAAAAAAAATATGTTGAATGATTATAAGATAGAGCATGTACCAGTTTTAAAAGATTATCGTCATCCTACAAATCCTGTAAATTCGAAGAAAGAAGTTAGATTTTATTATCATCATAAATACGTAGCGCTCGTTACAGATTATAAAACAAAACATGGTATTAAACCGTGTGTTAAAACAAAAGACTTTCCACTTTGTTTAAGAAGTTTCCGAGTATTTTTGGCGTATAATAATTTATGGTGGTTGGTTAAGAAAGAACATTTAACAGCACATGAATTAGAAACATTACATCAATTACATATTCCTGTGTATATGCAAAAACGGAACCGAGGTTCTATGTAAAAATTCATTTTTTCTTTTAAAAAATATGAATCGTGAAATGTCTCTCGGACAAACGTCTAGGATTGATGAATTAATCAAGAAACAAATTGCTGAGTTTGATGCGCAAATTAAACATAGTAAACGTAGTAAACGTATTAAAAAACAGAAACGTACTAGGCGTAGTATTAGACGTAATACTAAAAAACAGAAAAGTGGAACAAAAGAAATATTAGAAACCCCTATTACTGATATCTTTTTTGATGATAGAATTAAGGATGAACTTGGTGATGATTTATGTAATTTATTTAATCCAAATGAAATTAAATATGAAAATGTATCTTTTATTAATGTAGTAAATGATATGCGGAAACTTTTAGCAAATGGTAAAATTATTAATTTACTTGGAAAAGTTATTAAAGATCAGGAAAATATAATTCAAAATTTTTACGTAACCTTCTATAATAAAAAATCATTTGAAACATGGTTTTCGAATCTGGATGAGAAATCCGATGCTAACGAATGGATTTTTACAGGTAATATTAAATATGAAGATTTTGGAATGAAGTTAGTACAAAGATCGCATAGAGGGGCAGGGATTAATATGAAATATAGAATCAAAGAATATTTCGGTGAATATTGTTATATTCCTTCTGAAGATTTTTGTTTTATTAAATGTTATAATGTTTTACGAGGTTTTAATGAAGAACAAGGAGAAATGATGAAAGAAATGTTTAATAATTTTTTATATAAAGAGAAAGCCACATCTAGAACAGGAGTAATGTCAAACTGCAAATTTTCTCAATTCAATAAATATTTTGGAGAATGTGTTCAATATTATAGTCCTGCCAATCGTCATTTAAATCCTAGAGGAATTGAAACGTTTCATAATTATGTTTATTACAATTATTTTCACGCAGGTTCAACAATTGGTCACTATTGTTTAATTAATAAATCTCATAAATTAAAAGCTATTAGAGAAATTGAAAATAATTTCAAACCCATATATAAAACAGTTACTGATGAAAATCTAACAACGCGTCCATATAAAATCATAACAAAGAAAAAAATTGACTATGGTTCAACATATATTTGGGATCTCGAAACTTTTCCCGATCCTAACTGTTCAACAGCTCATCCTATTCCTTACGCTGTAGGAGCTATTAATTTTAATAAATTTATATGTTGTTTACCGAAACAAAGATTGAAAGAATTAGAAACACGTTTGCTAAGTGATATGATTAAAATTAAACGATCAAAAGATGAAGATGAAATTAAAAAACTTAAAAAACAGATTAATGAGTATAATAATTTAACTGAATTAGAATTTAATAAACTTCAAAATTGTGTGAAAATATTTACGAGAACTGAGGATGATGAATGTTCGATCGGGGGAAACCCAGAGGACGTATGTCCGATCCATCAATTTTTTAAAACTCTTGGAAAATTTAATTATTCTAGAGTAACTTTAATAGCACACAATTCATCAGGTTTTGATTCCTATTTTCCGATAAAAGCTAATTTTAAATTATCTAAACCGCCTCTTAAAACTTCAAGAGGAATATTGACTGCTTCATTACAAAATCCTTATACAACTGAATGTGTTAGTAGATACATTCAAAAATCTTTTAGATTTAAAAACAATATGAAAAAAGATTCACCTTCAGGTAAATTAGCACTTCAAACTATTATAATGAAATGTAGTTATCAACATGTAAAAACAAGTCTTTCTAAATGGTGTGAGAATTTTAAAATTCCTACGAATGTGTGTAAATTAAATTATGAAATTGGAGACATAACACATGAAAATTATAAAGAAAAAGAAAATGAATGGAGACCATATTTAGTTAACGATATTCTTTCTTTAGCTTTTTGTATCTACAAATATAATAATGTTATGCGAGATTTAGTTGGTGAAGATATAACTACTAATTTGACATCCTCTGCTTTAACATTTAACGGTTGGATGAAAAGCGTACAAAATGACAATATAAATATTCATTCTCATATAGATTTATGGGCTAGAAATTATATTAGAAAATCTGTTAAAGGTGGAAGAGTTTCAGCAAATATAAGAAAATACATATCGCCATTTTGTAGCATCTTGTTACCAATATTAAAACAGTATTTACCTGGTCGCTGCGCTGGGGGGACTTTGTCCCTTGGTCGCTGCGCTGGGGGGACTTTGTCCCTTGGTCGCTACGCTGGTGGGACTTTGTCCCCGGGAAATAATTTAATAGATTTAATGAAACAGTATCGAGATTTAGGAGATAAAACTGAAATTTGTAAGAAAATTTCAAATCAACTACTTGAACAAAAAAATGAATTTCTAATGGCTTTTGATGCAACATCTTTATATCCATCAGCTATGTATGATGAAAATTCAGAATACCCTAAAGCTGAATCAGCTAGAAAATTTCGTCAAGAAGAAGAGCGGGAAATAGTATATAAATTTAATACTCAAACATTTAGACCTAAAACTGGAATATTCTCTGTTGTGTTTCAATATCCGAATGATATGTTTTTCCAACCAGTTCCTATTAAAGATAAAGTTAAAAATCAAAATAATAATTCTCATGTAAAAGTAATCAGGTTTAGAAATGGTATATGTTATGATGTATTAACTTCTGTTGACATACAAGAAATTGTTAGATGTGGGGGGAAAATCTTACATATTACTGATGGTATAATTTATGAAAAAAATTATCAAGTTTCACCATTTCGAAATTATATTGAAAAACTTTTTAATTTGAGAAAAAGATATAAAACAGAAGGAAATACTGTAGGTGATGAGTTAATTAAATTATTGATGAATTCGCTATATGGCAAAACTGTGCAAAAAGATATAACCACTAAATATCATTTATGGAATGAGAATACATTGAGAAAAAATTTCACTCAAGAAGTAAAAGATTATGAAAAATTAAATGATGAACAATATTTAGCGAAAGTAGAAATGGAAGATGATGAATTTCTCAAAACTAATATTGTAAAAGATGGGAAGACGTCATTCATGCCATCACACTTAGGTTCTTTCATTCTTTCTCACTCTAGAAGAATCATGAATAACTTTATTTTAGAAATTAATGGTTTCAAAGAAAAATACATTCATTATACAGATACTGATTCAATATATATTTCCAATGAGCTCTTTAATAAATTAGATGCTGCTGGATATGTTGGTGGGGAATTGTGTCAAGGAAAAAATGATTATGGAAATGGTGGAATTATTTTTGCAATGTTTATTGCTCCTAAAATAAAATACTGTATTACTGTAGATGAACAAGGGAGACTTAGTGAAAAGAAAACATTCAAAGGATATTCACAAGATAAAGTAAAAGTAGAAGATTTTCTAAAATTATATTCGGGGAAAACATTATCGACTACAGTTAATAAACCATGGAAAAGATCTTTAGAAACTGGAATTAGTATTCCTGATAAAAATAATAATACTGAAGAAAAAAAATTTTCTGGTCAAATAAATATTCTTAAACGTCAAGCACCTGATGAAAATGAAATTATGTTACCTTATAACGGAGAAGATATTCAAGCTGAAATATTTCAAACAATCATCTGTGAGAGTAATTTAAGTGATGATGATGACACGTGGGAATAATAATTTTTTTATAACATCTAAAAAATTTATAACATCTAAAAAATTTATAACATCTAAAAAATTTATAACATCTAAAAACTTATTCCATCTAAAAAATTTATTACATCTATAAACTTATGACATCTAAAAACTTATTACATCTAAAAACTTATTACATCTAAAAACTTATTACATCTAAAAATTTTATTACATATGAAAATATATTTATCGAATATTTTGGTATTTTCTATTAAGTTTTATCTTATTAAGTTTCATCATATAATGTTTTATCAAAAGATAATTTAAATTTTTTTTCACTAACTATTGATTCATCATCATCATCATCATCATAAATTGTTTCTTCATCATCATCATAAATTGTTTCTTCATCATCATAAATTACACTTTTTGGTATAGGATGCCCTTCCATGATAGGATACCATTCTCTTATTGGAATATCTAACTCTAAATTACATCTTTTATCTGATAATAATATAATAGAGAAAAATATTGGTCTTTGATCTCTTTTGGAAAATTTAATAACACCACCATAATCTGAATCACTTTTAGTTTTTGTTAAAGATGATAAAATTTTAAATTGATTAGATGTAAATCCTAATTTAAATTTTGTAGACCCGACACATAGTTGTCTAACAGTATCTTCAACTATACCATCATTATTATTTTCAATTGTAAGAAAATGAAATTTAGATAAATTTTTATAATTACTAATATTTTTATAATCTTTTTTACCATTTACACCATTTTCAGATGTTTCAGAATCATCATTATTATCATCTATATTATTATCATTATTATCATAAGATTCTTTAAGATCGGGCAAAGCCCTAGAACCTTCAGTTCGTTTATTATGAATATGATTATGGTCATTGTTAATAGTATAAGGCGTAGTCCACATATAAATTTTCTCTTGTTGAGCTAAGCCATTTATGTAAGATTTTAGCAAATTAATATTTAAGTTTGAATATAATCCTATATACGTATCATCATCATATCTTTGCGGCATTTCTAATGTTTCTTGTTTATAAATTGTGTCTCTATAATAAACTTGACATAATAATTCTTCATTATGTTTTTTACTCTCTATGTGAATGTTATATTGATTTTGTTCGTCAACAAATAATCTAATTTTTTCTTTCGAAAAAGATTTTAATTTTTTAACTAATTCTTTAATATTGATATAATTAATAATTTTAGTTTCTATCCAATCAGTATTACTAATTGGTAACACTGCTCTAATAAATCCATAAACATTATTATGACCTATTATAACCATATTTTCTTTATTTAATTCCACATAAGCTACATCATTATATTTACTAACAATCTCCATAAATTTAATAAATGGATCACCTGGAAAAATACAATAATTGGTTTCTATAGAAGGTAAACCTTTAGTCTGTTCTCTAAATATTTCGGCTTGTAATTGAAATAAAATATTAACATCTATACATGGATTTGTAATAGTATTATTATTATTATTATCAAAACATTTATTTTCAAATCCCGTTGATCTCGTCGAATAAGAAGAACAGGATGATGCGGACGAATATAATTTTTTTAAATTTGGGGTTTCCATTTTTTTATTTTTATTAGAAAAAATTTTATTTTTATTAGAAAAAATTTTATTTTTTTATTTTTATTAGAAAAAATTTTATTTTTTTATTGTTAAAAAATGATGTTACCAAATGTTGGTGGAGGTGCATATATCCCGAATAATCGTGAATTAGAAATAGAGATAGAAAATTATATTATGAAAACTGGAGACGTTTTATCTGGTCCATTGCATCTTTCTATTCTTCCACAACAAAATACAGAGTTAACAAATAAACAATATGTTGATACACAAATCAATGACTTAAAGGAAAAATATATAAACGATGTTTTGGTTCCACTGATGAACGAATTGAAGTTGCTTAAACTTAATGACAAATCATTAAACGAAAAATTATTAAAACTTGATAAAAAGGATAGAGAGCTAGAAGCAGATATAGCAAAACTTTTTAAAAAGATTTCTGAACAATCAAAAATTTTAATATTACTTTCTATAAATTTAAAATCTGCAGTCATTAAAAATAAACATCAGATAAAAATGTTAAAAGAACAATTAGAAGATGAAATAGAAAAACTACCTGAAAGAATTAAAAAAAATTTAAAGCAGTTACAAACTACATTCCAAAAAAGTGTTGATGAATTGAGTTCTAAAATTACTCAACAAATGAAAAAGATGAATAGAATAATAAATGAAGTAAACTCACTTAATGAAAAAGTTGATAAAATGAAAACTCTTAAAATCAATTTAGAAAATGAATTAAAGAAAAATTTACAAGAAAACTCTAAAGAAAATAAAGAACAGTTAGATGCTGTTAAAAGACAATTAGATGTTCTTAAAATTAAGTTAAATGCTCTTAAAACGGCGTTGAAGATTAATCAGCAGAAAATGCAAGTTAATAGAAGAGAAATTAAAGTACATCACACGCTGCTTGACGCAATAGATAAAGTGCAACAGGCAATTAATAAAGTTATCTCGAAGTTGTTGTCCATTCACAAACGTAAATCTTAACACGTAGATATTTTTCCCAAAAGTCAAATTTAATCCTAAAAAATGCCTATAATTTATAAACACAATCTTAAACATTTTGCATCAAATAATAAAATTGCTCATGAACCATCTATGAAACCTGTGTACCATTATGATAGTGTAGAAACTGTCGGAACACAAAAGTTCCTAGGCACCGCAGGTGCCGTCCAAAAAGAAGGAGATGGCATCTTTTCTGGTATTGGTAGTATCGTTAACTTAATTAAAAATAATAAAGATTTGATTACATCTGCTGCAAAAGGAGCAGCTGCTATAGGTAGTACAGCTAGTGCAATATCAAATGCTGTTAAGTCTCAAAACGAATTAAAACAACTAGAAGCTATTCGTAAACTTAGGAATGATTCTGAAGAACTAAAAAAATTAAAAAAACTTTCAGATGAAACAAAAAATAAAATTGCTAACATAGCTGTGGATGGTGATAGTAAACATAATGAAAAAACAATTGAAGAAATAAGAGGTAATGGCGTGAGCAGCAACCTTCGGTCTAACCAGCAAAGCTGTAGCGGAGCTGGTCTAGCAAAATTCTAAAATTATATTTAGTAAAATTCTAAAATTATATTTAGTAAAATTCTAAAATTATATTTTAGTAAAAATTTTTTTTCTGTCTGTGAGAAAAACAAAAAGTCAAATTATTTCTTATAAAAATGCCTTCGCTTATCGAAAATAAATTTAGATTAGATGATCCTCCGTTCACCAGTTACAATCAAAAAAAGAATGACTATATAAGAATTGCTATGAATCCCGGATCTTCCAGTAGAGTAAATACTGGAGGTGATTTAATTTTTGAAGTTGATAATCAGCAGAGTTATTTATATTTACCTGATTCATTTTTACACTGTGAATATTCTTTATATAGTGATGCTAATTTTACAACACCATTACCAGATACCGATAATATTACACTAGAGAATAATTTTTTTCCAAGATTATTTACACAAATGCGTTTAGATGTTGCAACTCAAAATATAGAAACAATAAGTGATTCCCCAGGTGTAATTGATACAATGCTTAGATTTGTAACAATTGGTGAAAATAATAAAAAGTATGAAATCGAAGGTTGGTTTCCTGATACTAATGATGGTATAATTGTTGATGATTTAACTCACGCTGGAACAGATGCAGCAGGAATTGCGAAAGATGTAGAAAATATTGCAAAACATTTAAATAAAACAAATAATGATGCATATAAAGAAAGACGTGAATTTAACAAGAAAAGTAAACAGACAGTAAATTGGTCATTGTCTCCATTATTCGGATATTTAGATTATGACAAAATATCATATCAATTTAAATTTAAATTAATAATTCATCGTACGGCAAATAATGAATTAATCTTTTTTGGTAAGACTGGAAAAAAAGCATATTTAAAAATTGATAGACTTGAATGGTGGATTACGCATATTACTCCTAGTTTAGAGGTTGAAACAGCTATTGCAAAAAGATTAAATACTAACAAACCAATTCCAGTAAATTTTCTAAAGCGTACTGCTAGTTCAGTAACTTTTTCCGAACAAAGATTTAACTGGCATTTTACTAGAACTGCGAATACCCCAAGATATTTATTACTAACATTTCAAAGAAATAATTCTCCAAGTTTTGATAAGAACAATAATATTTTTCATATTAATACAATTCGAAGTTTACAAGTTTCATTAAATCAAACTCGATATCCAATTGATCCATTAAGATTCGATGATACCAATAATCAATTTATGGAAGGATATGATTGTTATCGAAATCTTTGTACAGAATTTGGAGTTGAACCACAATTAACTCCTGGAGATTGGAGACATTTATATCCAATTTTCTGTTTCGATTTAAGTGCACAATCTGAAGATATTATTAAAAATGGTTGTGATGTAACAATTAATATTGAAAAGAAAGATTCCACAACTTCATTGATGGCTTATGGTTTATTGCTAGAAGATGTAAAATATTCTATTGAAATTCTTAATGGAAAGATGGTTAGGATCGGCTAAAGCCAGAGGAGCTTCGCTCCGATAAGTTAATTAAAATTTTTTTCATAACTAGAATGGATTAAAAATTCTTAACTTAAAATTTTTTCATAACTAGAATAGATTAAAAAAATTCTTAACTTATAATTTTTTCATAACTAGAATAGATTTAAATTTTTGATAACTTAAAATTTTTTTATTAAAAATGTCGCAAGCGAAAAGTAATAATAATAAAACTGTTGAATTAAAATTACGTAATATTGTTGACAAAAATACCCCTAAAACTATTACGATTAACAAAAAAAAGTATTACATAAGTAAACCAATGATAGAGAATATTCAATTACAAGAAGAAAAGAATGGCGGTATTCTCCCATTAATTCCACTAATAATAGGAGGCATAGCTGCAGCAGGAAGTGTTGCAGGTGGGACAGCTGGTATTGTCCAAGCAGTAAATAAAAATAAATCAGAGAAGGCAGCATTAGAAGAACAAAAACGTCATAACAGAGAGTTAGAGAAAGTTGCTAGGGGAGAAGGAATAGTAGATAATTTTATTAGTAAATTAAAATTAGTTGATGAAGGAAAACGAGTTCTTAAAAATATTCTCCACAATGTTGATGATTTAATTGAAATTAAAGAAACTAAAGATGGTTCTGGAATATATCTAAGTCCTAGTATGATAAGGTAATAACCTCAAGACCTTTGGTTCTTTTCGGTAAAACATTTATTTTATTTTATCTTTTAAATTTTTTTTATCTTTTAAAATGAATTCTAAAAATTCCGAAAATTTAATTAAATTAAAAATTTCTAATTTAGATTTATTGAATTATCTATTAAACAAAAATAAAAACTCAAATTGTCAGCATATTGGAGGTGACAAGAACAAAGTTCCACACCACTTCGGTGGTGATATACAAAAAACATTAGAAAACTTTCCTGGATTTATTTGGAGTAAATATTCGAAAGAAAAACATCTTCCTGGTCATTCATATACCGGTCCAGGAACTCGATTAGATATAAGACTAGATGAGAATAATAATCCGAAACCAGGTGAAGAACCAATAAATAGAGTAGATGCCGCCGCTTACAGGCATGATTTAGCTTATCGAAATCATGATCTAAGTTCTCGACATGCAGCTGACAAGAAGATGATTCAAGAATTAGATAGTATTCAGAATCCTACATTTAGAGAAAAAATTGAAAGAATGTTTGTTAAGAAAGCTTTACAAGCTAAAATATTATTCGGCCAGGGTTTAAATGAAAATCATAATTCAGACGTTTATGCATCTGAAATTCATAAAGAATATAGAAAGCCTAAATATTTATTAAAAGTAAAAGTATTTAATAAAGATGATATTTGGAGTGCTGATCTTATTCATATGCCGAATGAAAGGGACTACAAATACGCATTGACCGTTATAGATTTATATACACGATATGCTTGGGTAAAGCCTTTAAAAAATAAAAGTGGTCTTTCAGTTAAATATGCGTTTGAAGAAATCTTTAAAGAAAGTAATAGAAAGCCAAAAAAATTGTTTGTTGATAAAGGGTCGGAATTTTATAACCGAAACGTTCAGCCACTATTTGAAACTGTTTATTCAACTGAAAACGCTGGGAAGGCCGTAGTGATAGAAAGATTCAATCGGACGTTAAAAAATAAATTATTCAAGAAATTTACTGAGCAAAGAAATCAGAAATGGTTGAAGATATTACCAGGAATTGTGGAAGAGTACAATAATAAAGTTCATTCTGGTATTGAAGAAACCCCAAAGAATGCTTCTGACGACCCTGATTTGATACGAAAGAAAATATTCGAGAATAATAATTTGAATGAGAGTAATCCGAATTTGCAGAAACTTAAACCGAAATTTAAAATTGGAGATAGAGTTAGAATATTTAAATATAAGAATAAATTTGAAAAAGGCTTTGTTGGCTATTGGACTAAAGAAATATTTGAAGTTTGCAAAATAAATCAAACTTATCCGATTACTTATGAAATTAAAGATTTAGATAATGAGGATATCAGAGGCCGTTTTTATCAAAATGAATTACAACGAACTGATTTTTAATTATCATTATTATTATTATTGGAACTAACGTTTCGGGAATGAAATTCCCTTGTTAGGCGTAGCCATAGAACCTACGGTTCGTTCAATTCTAACATTATATCTAGAAATGGTACTCCTTCCTGTAGTTTAAATAAAACATAAAGACATAATTGTCCACAATAAGTAGTGCCTGGTGTTTGAATTTGAAACGTATTGTATGTTCCCGTTCCAAGTAATTCTTTTACTTCATTTGTAGGTGGAAGCCCGTATGAGTCAAAATAATAATTATCTCCGTTTTTACTAAAGATACCTGCTGACCAATGTACGCCGTTTTGGTCTGAAGTGTGAAGATTCGTTATGAAATTTACAGTTATTGATGGAACTTTGTTCCGGGAACTGAAGGTTCCTGTTGGCCTATTTTTTAGGAATTGTAATTCGTTTCTCATTAGAACATGAAAATTCTTTATTCCTAATTCATTTGCGATTTTCTTTAGGTCGAAATTTGTCGTAGTTTGCGTTCCATATAATTTAAAAAACTCATTTATGTTGCTCATTTTATAATAAAAAAATTTCTTAAGGGACCCCTAGAAGTCAGAAGGAGGGGGGGTATTGATTTAAAACTGTTCTCTAATGATGTCTTTCCTTACTACTTAGTCAGAAGGGGGTATTGATTTAAAACATTTTTATAATGATGACTTTCCTTACTACTGGGGGGGGGTATTGATTTAAAACTGGTCTCTAATGATGTCCTTCTTTACTACTTAGTCAGAAGGGAGGGGGTATTGATTTAAAACTGTTCCACAATGATGACTTTCCTTGCTACTTAGTCAGAAGGGAGGGGGTATTGATTTAAAACTGTTCTCTAATGATGTCTTTCTTTACTACTTAGACAGAAGGGAGGGGGTATTGATTTAAAACTGTTCCACAATGATGACTTTCCTTGCTACTTATTCGATTTTGAAATGATTTAATTTAATCTAAATTAAAACGTTACATTGTTCTATTTTATTCTTATGAACTCTTGTTAAGAGAATATTGATTGTTTTATCTGTATTAAGACATTAGCAACATCTGTTACCAAATTTCTCAACATGAACAGCTGCTAGCAGTTTAAGCTATTCAGTATGAGAGAATTCTTTGTGACCCGCATAACTCAACTTTTCACTTGAACAGCTGCTGCCATTATTCCACGTATTACTGCGTGTATTATTCATTCTGCGAGCGTTCTACGAGACTGTGACTGCTTACGAATCATCTGTGACCTTTATCTATTTTGGTCAATTTCATCAGCGACTTTCAACAATTTTATTTTTTATCATAATTAATTCACTACGTTTTAACGAAAATGGCACGTTCAAGCATCGCCTTTGCCGATTTGAAAAGAAAAATTTCAGACACTATTGTGAACGAAGATCAACGGAAGAAGTGTATTGAGATGCTAACAGAATTTCAGGAGAAATATCTTAAACCAAGGGAGGAAGAAGACATCCACGCATCAAAAACATTCAGAGAATTTTTAGTGATAAATCGATTTGAAGACACATTGCAAGATAACGCCATCAATATCAGTTCAAACTATAATTTTGAAGAAGAAATTCAAAGAGACATCTTACCATCAGAGCTAACTAATTATTTAGCACATTTAAGAAGAGAAGAAGACATTTCGGTGAACAATACTGTGAAGTTATCGCGTATAAAAGGAAGAGCTTTGACTGCAATCCGGGGAAGTGGCCATGTTTGTAAACAATTAGGTTATTCGAGAGGCTATAGCATCTTTTTAAGAAAATTTTATAAACTATATTTACGATTTCCGTTTATTAAGAACTCGACGGAATCTATATCATTTTTCAAAAGGAACTTCGCTATTATTGACTCGTATCTTCGCCATGGGAGACACCGCCCAACCCTTGATCAAATTTTAAACTCAATCAATTGAAACGGTAAGCTACTCCCAATAGATAATAGTACTATGACCCTTCCCTTATTTCAATTTACGAGAAACAATTGTATCATGTCATAACACATTTTCTAGTCAACATATTTTATTCGTTGTAAACCATGCTACTTGTCCTCATTGGTTTTATAGTTCTATGAGCCTTACTTTATTTTACTCATACAGAAACAATTGTATCATGTCATAACACATTTTCTAGTCAACATATTTTATTCGTTGTAAACGATGCTACTTGTCCTCATTGGTTTTATAGTTCTATGAGCCTTACTTTATTTTACTCATACAGAAACAATTGTATCATGTCATAACACATTTTCTAGTCAACATATTTTATTCGTTGTAAACGATGCTACTTGTCCTCATTGGTTTTATAGTTCTATGAGCCTTACTTTATTTTACTCATACAGAAACAATTGTATCATGTCATAACACATTTTCTAGTCAACATATTTTATTCGTTGTAAACGATGCTACTTGTCCTCATTGGTTTTATAGTTCTATGAGCCTTACTTTATTTTACTCATACAGAAACAATTGTATCATGTCATAACACATTTTCTAGTCAACATATTTTATTCGTTGTAAACCATGCTACTTGTACATAGTACTTGTCTGTGATGTGAATAAAATATTTCAAAGATGGAAATGTGTTTTCATTTTGTATCGAGTTAAAGCAGTAGCAACTACTGGAATTGTAAGAACGCCAGATGAAATGACAATTGTTAAAGCATTAGACCATCTCTTTCTTAATTTTTTATAATGCTCTAATCTTAATAATAATTGAGATTCCTTATCTTTCATATACCTAACTCTATCTTTGTGTTTTTCTTTATTCATTTTTTCAATGTTAATCTTTTCAATGTCCATTAAAGTAGAACTACGTTCATATGATAACGAAGGATATATTCTTGAGGTTCCTTCCACTTTTGTTTCATCCACTTTTGTTTCTTCCATTTTTAAATGAATATTTTGAATAAATATTTTGAATAAATATTTTGAATACAATCTTCTGGTATATTGAGACTACGTGATATTTTGAGACAACTTAAATTTTCGTCTGCCTAAATTTTCAAAATTCTTAGACCACGTGATATTTTGAGACAACTTAAATTTTCGCCCTTCGGCCACGTGAAATTTGAAATCTACCTAAATTTTTGAAATTTTGATTTTTTTGAAAATTTTGAAAAACCCCCGCAAAAGTGTGACATCCGGCGCAAGCGAAGCGAAGCAAAGCGAAGCGAAGCGTCGCGCCGGATGTCACACTATAAACTACGAAGGATATCATCACAGTGAATATACGTAATGACTAATTCACATGCCAGTTAGATATTCGAGTGATATTCCAGGCAAATCCGATTTTTGGCTCATAACACCAGTTAACATAAGTTTTCTACTCACAATATAAACTTCCATCCCAGACAAAAACTGCAGGGAAGTTCGCAAATTAATTCGATGATCATGAAAGCGGATAAAAAGCTCTCTACACTGCACAAGTACATGTAGCACTGCATGCCAGATCGCATGACCAAAAAAATCTTCAGTTTCAAAAATTTGTAACAACGATGATATTCTTTCGGATTTTAAATATATCTAAAACGGGTGTTTAGAACTATTCCTCATCATTAGCTCAAGACCACCCAAACCCCGGTTTTGAATCAGACCTTTTTTCCGCTAAGTGAAGTTTTTCCTATTCGAAATTCATTGTAAATTTTATGTACAAGTATTCATCAGACGCTATGATCACACAATTGCTTCGCTTAGCCAGTTGAATTTTTCATAGGAAGACCTGTGTTTTTTTGATTATTCCTACGTTAACGAATTCTGGTAACTATAAACTAAGAATAGACTGATTTGACGGATTCAGATACAAAATTAGCTGTCTAGGACGGTTGCAATGAAATACATAGATAGATGATTAGATTATAATAATAGAATAGAACAGGATAAAAGAGCATCGACGATAATGTCAACAAGAATGCATCCATGAAGTGAGCAATAAATTAATATATCAGTGAAGAATCTTGTGCAGATTACTCTACAAAACGTCAAACAGAATAAACTTTCTGTGCATGTTGGCTTTTGAAAAAGGTGCATAATCGCGGCCACCTGTGGTATCTGACATTAATTATTGAACACACACAGAGGGATTCAGCGAGGAAGAGAACGGAACTAGAGAAACACGAAGATATAGGAGCTTAAGCCACGGCATTGAAAAGAAGAGGCAAAGAGGAAGCAGGTGAACCAGAGGGGCGAGATTATAAACAAGTACAAGAGGTGCGCCGCCCATTCTGAAGGACCACCCCATCCGACAGACGGGTGACGGGGGCGCGCGGGCCAGCTCGTAGAAACGGCGATAGACAAGTGAACGCACACAGCCGCCGGCAGACTAGTAAGCCTCCCGCGCCGACAACGCCTCTGCCCCCTCTGACTCCCCCGGGGTCCCCCCATCGTCAAACGTCGAAACATTAATTTGGCACAGATGCCTTCGACCCATCGAAATTACCGTCAGAAACGGGTCATCGACGACAGGACCGCGCTACTACTAGCCCAGACACTCGAGGTTACCGCCCAATGAGCGAGAGTACGCTCTCCGCCAACGGCAGCCAACGAGCTGTCGAGGGGCGACTTGTGATGGGACAGCGTAAGAGGCCGCTGAGAGGACCGACTTCGCGGTATATCTGACCCTCAGCGCCTATGAGCGCTCCGAACGATACAAGACGCACTCCCTATACCGCTCGCCTCCCGCCCGGTCCGCCATACCACCCCGTTGACTGCCGTCACTGGCTGCTTCAGCACTCTCCGCCTTAACCAGGTACCTCCCCTCTTCACCGTGCCCTCTCCACCCCCACTAAAATCTTTCTCCCCCGCGGGTTGGTGGGGGACGATGAGTACCCGCAGCCCGGTCCCCGCTAGCCTGAAAGCGCGCCTTGCCCCCCCCCCACCCCCGACACCCCCCGCCGCCGCCAGTCTACCCCTCTCCGCCCGCCAGTGCCCCCCAGAATGCCATACCAAGTGAGAGATGAGCGCAAGCCAGGGACCAGGAAGGAGCTTACCCAGCAGGTTCTGCAGCTCCCAGCTACGTACAGATACCCTCGAACGCCACACCATCTATCCCCCCGCTGGCAGTGTAATCCGGCAGCGGGCGACCCCTCCTCGTTTCGCCGCGGCCGTATACTGATGACTCGCGGCAATACACCCGCTGCCTCAGACGTTCGTTTATACTCGACCTCCAACTAAGTGGCAAAAAGTCCCCTGCGCCTCCTACGTGACCTGCTTCTCCCCCTCGACCCAGGCCCCCGCCGGAATTAAATCCGCCCCCCGCCAGACACCCGAAGCCCGCTCGATCGTGTACGCCCACCGACCACATAACGACTCACAGTCAGAGTCCGCCAATTCTACTAACCGCCAACCACCCGCTGTGCACGTCGCCACCGAGGGCAGGACGCCACGCCGCGAAACATAGCTTCAGCCCCCGGACTGTACATAGTCCAATAATGCCCAGCGCCCAGAGCCTCAACGAGCGCAGCAGCGCCCGATAATTGCGACCAGACACATCCGATGGCAAGGTGTGGACTACAAAACCAGTAAACATGAAATCAAGCCAGCAGCAGCTCCCTCGCTCCCACTAACCTTTCCAAGCATGCCCGACCTTTCGACGTACTCTGCATCTCTGGCTTCCCGCTCCCGCACTCACGTCTTCCCGACCTCTCCCCCGGCGCATCCCGCGTTTGAAGTCACGCAGCCCTAACCCGACCTCTCCACCTAAAAACGCCCCTCTCCACGTCTCTTAGTGCCCACCCTAACCTCTTCCAAAATCCGTCTAACCCCCTTCTCTACTCTCCAACGAACCTGTACCGAACTCTACTCGTGTCCCCGCTACTATCACACCTACTCCCCTCGGCGCTCAGGTCCTACTTGGTCACTGCTGGCTCCCACCCTGCCTCCCCCTCCGACTCCCGGTGGTATTTGGCCAACGCTTGGACTGCCACATCCCTCTCCAGCGTGCCCCGACTTCGCGACCCTTTCGTTTCAGACCTGCTCTACCGTCTCTCTCTCGGCTCTACCGCTACCCCCCTCAATACCTGTGACCTTTATCCTCATTTAGTCCTCGGGTAGCTTTCCCTTCGCACTCGTCTGCCTCCCTGACCCGCTGGCCTCTGCATGCATTAGGCACACCTCCTCTCTGTAACCGACCAACGCACGCTTCTGCCGCTCACCCTCTTCTGGCAATTCTCTCCGCGATCTCAGTGAGTAATCCTCGTGTGGCGACAGCGCGAGCCAGAGCCCTCACAGAGTACCGGCGAGAAAAACGATGAGCTTTGTGGGGTAGGCCAGAGTGGCTCACCTCAAGCGCAACCCACCCCGCGCCCACGTGTAGATACAGATCGCGCGAGTCGACACACCCGGACCCAGCTATCCCCACGACGGCCGCTCGTCACGGCTGACAGCGAGGTTGTTGCGACAGATACGCGGCAAAACTAGCAAACAAGTGGGCAGCGCAGAGGGGATAGTAGGGGTTCGTCGAGGCAGCGACGACAAAGAGGTCCACCATAGAGACAGCAAGCCTCAGAGATCCGAGAAGGTGTACCAGAGGCTTCTCTAGTGAGTAAAAGTGGACCAGACACCGACGCTGCCGCCAGAGCGGCCGTTAGCCTCTTCTCAACGTACGTGACACGGAAACGGCGTTACCTCGCTCCGCTCCTCGGTAGCCCTCGTCCCGCCGAGTCCGACCCGTCGGGCTTCGAACTAGGGCCGTCCTCCCAAATACAGCCATACGCGGCCGGCCGTCCGACGTCTGCCCCCTCTACGCTCCGTTACTCACACAGGCGAGACCTTCCTCCTTCTATCCCCTGCCCACCATGTACGCTACAGTCGATCGACCGCCTATCGTGAACATCCGAGCGCGTAATGACAATATGAGTCACAAGGGCGCCCAGCTGTAGGCAGGTGTAGTAACTTAGACGGTAGTCGGGGTCTACCGCCCCAGCACAGTTATTCCACCTCTCGATTAACGCCGACGCTCGCCTTATGCTACCATCCGACCTCTTCGTTGACCTAAGCTCTTCCCCCGTCGCCTCCCGACCGCCGCTGCTGTGCTTCCTTATACCCGCGTCGCAATTTCTTCTGTCACAGGCGCCCCCCTCACTAGCCCCGCCATTTTCTTGCCCCCTGTGGCCTCAACGCGCCCAGAACCTAGCACCGAGCTCCACCTCTCCCTGACTCCCGTCCCCGACTTCCTTCCCGCCCCGCCCGACTGGTGTCCCCTCAGTCTGCCTTCTCCGCTCGCCCCCGCGACCCGCTCCAAGCCGTGACCCAACAGTCTCATCCGGACGTGTCGAACGCAGTGCCGACTACAGGCGCCAGTTAAGCATGTAATAA
>CAJQUW010001429.1:0-73293 GCA_907163375.1 Prostheceraeus crozeri | reverse complement strand
GGCAATCACTTTGCAAGCACTGACGCAGAGAGGTTTAACAAGATTGACCATTGCCGAATGTCCCCTTGCGGTATACATAGCTACGGTTTCATCACCGCCGCCCTTTACAGGAACGCCCGTCGAAAGGAAGTATTACACCGAACTTCATTTGCAACGTTCAAGTTGACTGATAGCAGATTCAACTTAATGATAGTATTCGCCAGTCCGAAGACTGCCCAGGGCAAACCGCGAAGAGGTTCTATCATGTCTTGCCCCATGGTGGCCCTTAAGAGAGCCGATGGTTCGTTCTCGGGAGTCGTCATCCTACAGCCTACCAATTCTGCTGAGAGAGTCAAAGACTCTCTCTTTGGTAGCACTGTCGACTTCCACACTAACTGGCATGTGAGTATAGAGTGGAATGTAGCACCATTCCGTTGGATTGACAGCAGTTGCTGTCATCGGATTGCCAATCCGAGCAAGATTGTTGTGGACTCTGTCTTGCTCCTCTAGCCTGACAAACTCCTCAAATAAATTTCGCGGCCTTATCTGCGGTCCGCGAGGAGAGCTAACTTGACTGTTCGGCGTCTGCATGATTGAAATGAAATGAAATGAGAGGCAGTGGTTTATATACCCCTCTAACGCGACGCAACGTTCAAGTTGACTGATAGCAGATTCAACTTAATGATAGTATTCGCCAGTCCGAAGACTGCCCAGGGCAAACCGCGTGGAGGTTCTATCATGTCTTGCCCCTAGGTGGCCCTTAAGAGAGCCGATGGTTCGTTCTCGGGAGTAAATTGATGGGGTGGTGAAGGCGGGCAAAGATCTGCAATGAAAATGATATGTATTAGAATAGGATATACTATCTTATTTGCTTTTCACTTACCAAGTTAGTCATCCTTAGGTAGTCTCGCGCGTTTCCGAATCGAAAATTTATGCAAGTGACCGCGCATTCGTAAGCTTGCATGGAGACACTTCTTGCTCGGATGACCGTTGTAGCAAATAATTGACTCGTCCAGATTTTTATTTACCAATACTTCGCCGGCCAAATGATTGTCCCGAATAGGGATGTGAAATTCAAACAAACGATCCTCATTCACACGTTCCCACTCATCCCTCATGCGCTCCAACTTCTCACACGCCTGCCTCTCATCACCCCGCCGAGCCACAGTCCTCTCCAACTCAACATTCCTCGCTCTCAACACACTCATCTCCTTCATCATCTCCTCAAACTTCGCCTCTGCATCTCTCATTCTTCTCTCCGCAGCACTCGCCCTCTTCTCACACGCATCATTCTTCTCTTCCAACTCTCGCGTCTTATTCTTCAAATCAGTCACACAACGCCTCATTCTAATAGTTTCATCCGCCACCTCCTTCGACTTCAAATCCTTCTTTTTCAACTCATCCAACTCCTTCACAACTTCATCCTTCACTTTCTTCAAACTCTCAAACTTATTCACTAACAACTCATGCGCCATCTGCTGCGAAACATGCCTCTTCTCTTCATCCTTCAACCACCTCGCCGACTGCATACGAATCCCACCACTCTTCACTTTTGGGGAAGATGAGCTCTTCGGGGGGTCGGTGATGACGATGTTGGACACCTCCGATGACGAAGAGCTCAACTTCCTCACACGCTTCCTCACACGCTCCCTATCTAAATCCACATCATCCTCATCATCACTCTCAAGCACTCTCTTCCGCTGCTCAATCTCACCCTCCAACGACGCAACCGCTCTCGCCAACTCATCATTCTCAACAACATTCTCAACAACATTCTCAACAACATTCTCAACAACATTCGCAACATTCGCCAACATTCGCTCCCTCTCTTCCACAATCAACTGCGTAAATCTCAAATCAGTCACTAAACCACCACTACAGTCAGCATGCACTCTGTAAAAACGCACCTCATCCTCATCACCCTTCAGCACTCTACACTTTACGCAAGCAACCCTATTCAAGACAATCATGTGGCCGGTGCCCGCCTTCTTCACATGAGCTTTGGCGTCCGCACTGCGATTAACTCGCCCACAAGAGCACATTTTGATGTGATATTTACGATTTTTGTCATTGGCCATGTTAGATTTTATTGTGAACTGTAAGATAATGAAATTTGTATAAGTTTGGAATCATGTAGTACAGTCATATTCCTAAAGAGTGTAGTGAGTGGCACTCGATCCCGTCGACAGCCCGAAGGCCTTGTACCGATCACTAGGGAAGTGAGAGATCTTCCCCGATACCCGCTCTTTACAGCTGAAGACATCATTGTCACTGCCCCGAAGTGGTAACAGGAACGCCGAGTCAAAGGTAGTGATCAGTAGCTGGGATCTAACCCCTCAAAGCTGCCTTAGACTTAGTTAAATTTCAAATCTGATAGCATATTTGAACTCAGGATACTTGAAAACCTTAGTCTATATGTTAAAACTTTGAAAAAAGTGAAAATTAAGAATTTTTAAAAAATTCCGCATTTTACTACTCATACTACTTTTAAAAAATTTTATCAGTAGTAAAGACACTATCAAACTCTATCATACAAACTTTGAAGTAGCAAGATAGCTTGCCTACTTCAAAAGATAGAGTCCTTTGCACCGATATCGGGAGCTCAGAGCGACGACCGTCGCTTACCTCGTCTTTCGATGAAGTGATCAGACTTACGTTGTCGGGGGTTTATATATGCTCGGAAGAAAACTTAAAATGGCTCTATCTCCGAAAGTATTCATCGTAGCGACATGCGGTTTGTTGCAAACGATTTGTCTCATCATTCTTTACAATATGACACCTGAACCATTCTCATATGACCACGGGAAGTTGGTCCGCCAGCACATGTCCATGTAACATGCCACAAGTGAAAAAATTCCTAAGTGTGAGAGCTCCAGTGTGGTGAAAATTTTGAAAAATTTAAAACTTCCGAATTTCAACCTGGGACCTTAACCAAAACATTTTTCATCAAATTTCACTGACCTCCCTCCCCCCCTCGTTCAGAGAAATTTGATGAAAAATGTTTTGGTGACGGTCCCAGGTCGAAATTCCACACTTTGGAAAATTTTCAAAATTTTACCCATACAAAGTCACTCTGACACTTAGGATTTTTTCAGGTGAGTGAGCTCCGACCTAAAATCTTGTAACCGCTCTAACTTTTGAACGAAGACAGATAGGAACAAGCCGATTCTTTCACTGAATTTGTCTCACTCTTAGCTTTCAAACGAGCTATTGCACGACAAAATCCGTCCACTAGAAGCCAAAATAGAAGCTAGCTGTCCGGGGGGGGAGGTCAGTGAAATTTGATGAAAAATGTTTTGGTGGCGGTCCTAGTCGAAATTCCACACTTTGGAAAATTTTCAAAATTTTACCCATACAAAGTCACTCTGACACTTAGGATTTTTTCAGGTGAGCGAGCTCCGACCTAAAATCTTGTAACCGCTCTAACTTTTGAACGAAGACAGATAGGAACAAGCCGATTCTTTCACTGAATTTGTCTCACTCTTAGCTTTCAAACGAGCTATCGCACGACAAAATCCGTCCACTAGAAGCCAAGATAGAAGCTAGCTGTCCGGGGGGGGGAGGTCAGTGAAATTTGATGAAAAATGTTTTGGTGGCGGTCCTAGGTCGAAATTCCACACTTTGGAAAATTTTCAAAATTTTACCCATACAAAGTCACTCTGACACTTAGGATTTTTTCAGGTGAGCGAGCTCCGACCTAAAATCTTGTAACCGCTCTAACTTGTGAACGGCTGGTCCGATTGACTCGCAACAAAAAATGTTGTCGAGCAGTTTTTTCTCCTCTTTCAAACGAGTAGCTGTAAGACAAAATCCGTCCACTAGAACCAAAGTTAGAAGATTGCTGTCGGGGGGGGGGGGTCAGTGAAATTTGATGAAAAATGTTTTGGTGACGGTCCCAGGTCGAAATTCCACACTTTGGAAAATTTTCAAAATTTTACCCATACAAAGCCACTCTGACATTTAGGATTTTTTCAGGTGAGCGAGCTCCGACCTAAAATCTTGTAACCGCTCTAACTTGTGAACGGCTGGTCCGATTGACTCGCAACAAAAAATGTTGTCGAGCAGTTTTTTCTCCTCTTTCAAACGAGTAGCTGTAAGACAAAATCCGTCCACTAGAACCAAAGTTAGAAGATTGCTGTCGGGGGGGGGGGTCAGTGAAATTTGATGAAAAATGTTTTGGTGACGGTCCCAGGTCGAAATTCCACACTTTGGAAAATTTTCAAAATTTTACCCATACAAAGTCACTCTGACACTTAGGATTTTTTCAGGTGAGCGAGCTCCGACCTAAAATCTTGTAACCGCTCTAACTTGTGAACGGCTGGTCCGATTGACTCGCAACAAAAAATGTTGTCGAGCAGTTTTTTTTCCTCTTTCAAACGAGTAGCTGTAAGACAAAATCCGTCCACTAGAACCAAAGTTAGAAGATTGCTGTCGGGGGGGGGGTCAGTGAAATTTGATGAAAAATGTTTTGGTGACGGTCCCAGGTCGAAATTCCACACTTTGGAAAATTTTCAAAATTTTATCCATACAAAGTCACTCTGACACTTAGGATTTTTTCAGGTGAGCGAGCTCCGACCTAAAATCTTGTAACCGCTCTAACTTTTGAACGAAGACAGATAGGAACAAGCCGATTCTTTCACTGAATTTGTCTCACTCTTAGCTTTCAAACGAGCTATCGCACGACAAAATCCGTCCACTGGAAGCAAGCTGTCCAGGGGGGGGGGACGTCAGCCGAAAATTTTTTCTCTCCGATTTCGCTGGAAACATCCTTCCTAACCCAAAATTTCACGTAGATTCCGAATCTGGCCTCCGTTTTCTCATCCGATGCTTCGTTTGGGCGCTACACACCAAAACGTCCCAAATTCTAACTCCGTCGTTTTTTCGAAAAATGTTGAAAATTTTTTCTCACCGATTGCCTTGAAACTCACCCTACCGATGCAGAATTTCACGCTGAATCCGAATCTGACCTCCGTTTTCTCATCCGACCACTCCTTCCACTCGAAACAACCCATTTTACAACCCAACATTCAGCAGATTGCACCAAAAACATCACACACTATAGCCTCAAGACTAATCCTGGCGGTCGCCCACGTCAACCTAGACGGTCGCCCACGTCAACCAGGCGGTCGGACCAACTCACCCGAGTCTCACACTCTGTCGTTGCAGAGGGGGGGGGGACGTCAGCGAACATGTTGTGAACGTGGACCCACCTGGCCGGCACACCACGACAGACCACAACCTCTGTCGTTGCAGAGGGGGGGGGGACTCAGACACGAAGCACCACGGCGGCCGACCACGACACTCTGCCGTGCCAGAGGGGGGGGGGACGCAGCGATGGCCGCCATCTTGCGCGGTCCAGAAGTGGAGTTTTGCTTACTACTGACGATCAATGAACTGAGCAACAATATTGGGTGCCGCTTTGTTTGTGTGAGGGAGCGCTTTTATAACAGACATTTTCAGCATAGGACATGATTTTCAGTTTATACTAGGGTTTAAGATCCCATGTTTTATGTTTCTTCGTTTTTCTGTTTTTTTAAAGGTCATCATTTTATTACGTTTTTTAAGATGTCCAACCTATTGAAGAGTTGTCTGCCTTATGGGTAGTTTTAAAAGATGTAACATGAGAACCCTGAGCTGTAGTTTGTGCATTGGCATCATTAGATTAAACCTAAGAATCAATTGCCAAATAGCACAAGTACATAATTTATTGACATACAATAATTTAAGAAATTGACTTAATAAATTTTCCAGCCTTTCGAATGAAGCAGCGCTCGGGTGTGATGTTCTGAATTCTGATGCACAGAAAGTAAATGTAGTGCATGCCATATAATTGAGCTACTACATTTGTTATCATAGGATTTAGCCTCTCTTCGGCCGTTCTACACGTATCGAATTTCATGCTGCCTGCTTCCCTTTTGTTGTCATGGCACACGCTCTATTTAGCTTCTGTGCTTCAGATTTCCGGGCGCGAATTGCATTCCTCAAAGTTTTAAAATTCAGTATTGTATAACAACTTGTTGTGCAATGTTGACGTTCAAAAATTAAAGGAATGTTGTCCGCGCCCGCATCTGCCCCTAAACAAAAACATCCCGTTGCTATTGCGTTGTCTAAGATTTCTCTCAAGTTGTATGCGGCGAGATTACCTTTTTGAAAACTTTGGAGAGTCATTTGCGTCATACATTTGCACGTGCTTGAGGTTAGACTATTAGACATTCGTAATAAATTTCAATGAATCAAAGAAACATAATTTATTTTCCTATCAAAAGGTGGCAATTGTGTGCTATGATGATATGTTGTATGAGCATGAATGAATTGCGCTTGTATGAGTTTTGGAATTAGAGCTAACGAATGCTACTACCAAAAGAGATATCAAAATTTAATTCTATGTGCCGAAAGTGTAGCACACCTCACATTAAGTGCATTATCTTCCTATGAAACATGACCCAAAATATCAATAAAAACACACAACAGCTAAAACTATGATCATTATGATATCTAGACTTCCATCATTAGCTTTTTAATCGAAAGTTAGATCATATGTTTTAAGAAACCACTATAGTGACAAATTCTAAATAAAACAAAAAAACATGCGATCTTTAAATATTGTTGTTGTAAAACAAGCAATGTTTTTTTAACCCTAGTCTATATAACTACTTGTTGCAGTAAATTATTGTAACCATGCCGGTATACTCAAAGCGAACAGGAGAAATAATCGCTAGCCAAGGCTTTCAAATACAGGATTGAAATTCTTTCAACTCTATACATTTGCATGACAGCAAAGACTACAAGCTGCACGAAAAATTAGAAAGTACTCTGCAAAGTGTACTACTAGATAATGACAAATAATAGTAGTATAGAATTTTTCCATTACACATTACAGCAAAAAAATCCGATGAATCATTCATTACCGTATTCGAATCTGTCTTGGAACAGGATTTTTCAGATCAAGACAAAGCCATCTTTTCTTTTTGCTAATGTGCATAATATGCGCATATTTGCATACTTTATCAGGTTGCAGTCATCAAGTGTTCTGCTCTCAGCTAGATTTTAAATATTGCTTTATCAGCATTTTTTGTCGTATAATTCCTAGTAAATGAATAGAAATCTTTAAAGCTTATTGCAGATCTGAAAACTGTGATTATTCTTCCTCTTATCGAAGACGCTAGTTGTGACACTGATCAACACCGATAGCTGATAAAAGTCAACCTAATCCTAGAGAAACCAAATTGCGAATGTATAAATTCTAATATTAGCAATAAAATACATAAATTCAAAATATATAATTCAATAAATTATAAAAGATATATCATCAAATTATCATCTTGATCCCTTTTTTGAAGAACATGCACCAAACTTTTGTCCTGTTTTTCACGAATTGCGTTCTGTGATCGACAACCCGTCTGACTTTTTCAAAGACTTTTTTGATGATGACCTTGTTTTGATGCTTGTGCGAGAGATGCATTTATATAGGCTTCCAATTAAAAGCGATCCCGCATCAATGCTACTTCCGATGAATTTCGAACTTTCATTGCAATGCTACCATGCTCTAGATGCTTTCAAATATCAAAATGTATTGTGGCCAAGATGGTGAAGTAATTGAGGAAGATCTCTGTACGTTGCAGAAGATGTAATGGAAGTTGCGATTTCGAGAAGTCTACACATGGTGGACAATGCATAGTTGACATGTGGCGCGAAAACCTCGCCGTCATTGCGAGATCGCTAAATGAAAATTTAAAATGCAATCGAGGATAATTTTAATACGAGTATTTTAGCATCTCTAGGTCCCTTTATTAAGAAAAAATATCTTTTAGTCTCATCAAAATTCACAGACCTTCGAGTAACCAATAGTGATACCGTAACTCAATGCGGTATTATAGGCTACTCAAAAAAGATCCACGAATTTTAATGAGACTTAGGTTCATTTTCACTTACTAGGCTAAGAAGAGCTGGATATATGAAAACCTCCTGACTTGTGAAAACATGTAATGAGCACCGCCTGTGTGAAGCGCCTCAATGTCGGATTGAACGGCCGAATGCAATTCGCCCTCCATGCGTCTGAGTAAATTCCATGTGCTTTCTTGACTAATTCACATTCTCAACAAATGGTCCAGTGGCTTTGTGGATAGGGGGTATGCTTGCACGCCCTCTGGCTCCAACGTCGCTGGTTCGAACCAACCCATGAGGCCCAACAGTCCGAAACATGTCTCGTGGTGGTTGCATCTGCTGAGATTTGATAAATTCATCAACTGCCAGGCTACTTGTGAAAAATAGATCGTTTTTAAAGTACGTACGCCATCTTTTCACTCATTTCAATTCAGAATCGATTTCCCCTAACAGGTGTTAGTGCAGATGAAGTTAGTTCCATGAAGCTACAAATGAGAGGTAAGCCAACAAACCTTCAAATGCTACCAAACGATTACATGTTGGTGATGGCACCACATTTTCTTCAATAGGCACCGCATAATTCATTGCACATAAGCAGAGCTGTGGCACATCAGAGAGCGTCGCTATTGAAATGCGGCAAGCGCCGCGGTGCTTACTATTTCGAATTTAAACAGCTGCGGCGCTTGTTAGAGAAAGTGTGGCGCATGTTTGAGCAACAGGCGCTCCAACTCAAATGGCACTCATGGCACTTTATGGACATGGAGGTGACATTGCAAAATCATTGATGGAGAAACGACATGTTTCCAGAGGTTCTCTGTTGTATGCAGACAATTAAAAAAGTATGCAGACTCAAAAAGCAGGTTATTGGTATCTGCTCGTTTTGTTGTGATGAGCAGGACGAGCGGACAGTCCTGAATGGGTTGGTTTACTCAGAACGGACATAGTGATCTTCGTGCGACATTATCCCAATCGAAACGAATGTGAAAGGGAATGTGTACGTGCCTGATTTACAAAAGAATAAGGAATCTTCGATGCAAGAATTGCAATGTTGCACAGCATGTTGAGTGCTCTGAACAATACCGTGCGCCGCAGGTGTTGCTCAAAATGGTGCATAAAATTTTGGAATTAAATAATGAAAAAATTTGAGCTTCCCACCAATTATTGTAACATAAATGAGCATATTATAAAGCGACAATAGCTGCAACATTGATCGCTTATTAATGCAACTACAGTTATAAGTTTGTCCGAAGTCATTAAAAAACCATCGTGCTTGCGACGTCAATACCTCAATAATTTTTTCAATAAACTTAAACGGTATATATATAGATGACAGAAAAACTATTTTTATTAAATTAAAAATCCGTCCCTTGTGGCTATTATGTTCATAGAGCAATTGAAATGAAATATTATAATTTTGAATTCAAGGTTGAATAAAGTTTAACAATTTGTGACATTAAATTTTCGCAGTCAGATGAATCTGATGTTATATGCAAGATTTTCAGTGAAAGCCTCTCATTAATTTATGATGTTGAATGTAGTCAATTACCTACGCGAATGCAATTTCGTGAAGAATGCATAGGGCCTTGCAAAATGTGAAAAGTCGCAACATATTTTTCAAATGACAAAGCTGTCAATTTTGATCTTTATTTGCCTATTTGTAAAATTTAACAATAAAGACGATTGTGAGCAGCTATCATTCTCAACTCAATTCAAAAATTCAAAATAAAAAAATTGAAATAATAATTATAAAATAATTTTGAAACAGCAAATATAATGATTTCAATGAAGAGAATTCAAAAATGATGGGCAAGTATTTTTATTTTTTTTTGGAAAGGACGGAATCTATTTGTATTTGTATAAAATTCAGTTGCCCCTTCTTTATTATGAGCTAAAATAACTGAAACATGATATAATACGCGAAACACTAAGATTTCTAATGTTATTTTTTTATTAAGTGGATAAATGCCTCTCAATGTGAATGCTTACAATAAGTAGCTTAAAGATGAATAAAGATTGACCCCTGAGAAATTTAAATCCTTAACCAAAACAGGATGAAAATCCTTTTCCATTCATTACACACGCAGAGAGGAAACAATTGAAATTATTTGAAATACGAAACTCAAGAATGTAAAAGATAAAGGAATTTGAAAATAAAACGGAAACACAGAGGAGGATAAGAACGTGGGAGAGAGGTTTCATCTCCTTCCCTCTTCGCCAAATCTCTCGCTGTGAGAGAAACAGGAGCCTCAAAGTCACTCAACAAAGAAGGAGGGAGTATTGCAGAGTGTGTAGGGATTAACACAACGCAGAATAAGCCACCTACTGAACGTTACAAGGATATGTTGCCACATCGAAGCTTTAACTTAAGACTAATAGAGAATTGGAAAGAAAGTTTGGAGCAATTTTGCTACAAACCACCATCCATGCTTGTGTTGTTGTTATCTAAAAGAACGTAGACAAGTTCCCAGGACGCATTACTTGTTGTCTAATCATGATATTAGTCATTGGTTTGTACCAGTGGGATTTAATAAGAATTTTGCGCGATTTTGTCGTTGTGGAACTATCGAGATGGAATTTCTGATCTGCTAGTTGATACGAGAAACGTGTAGTTGAGACGATTTTTCACACTTGAATATTCCAGGTAGGGAAGAATGCTGACAGGTGCTCTTCAAGTCTTTTTTATCAATTCTGCTGCCATAATAAGCCGAGAGTTCAAAGACACGAGACTGAGGTTATCAGATTATCACGAAAGAGAGGAATTTACACATTCAGAAGCTGTTAACGGCTTTCGTCATTTGGCGCAACTTAGGGGTTATCTGTGTTTCTAACGGGAGTGTACATTGGAGTTTTATTCATTATTACTATTCATTTCATTTATTGTAATTCATTATAAATCATTATTAGTTAATTATTACGTTGGGTCATAGTAAGTTTCGCCCGGGGGGGAGTATTGGTTGGTCCGCAAGTCAGCACCAGGATTGCCTGATAATGGGCTTCTGCTTGTTCAGGCATTCTACAGTGCTGATCATAAAAAGCGGAACATCTAAAGAAATTCAATCGATTCGTTCTACAGAGGAGATTCTAGATCTTAGAAAGGAAAAAACCGAGTCGTAGGCGTCAGACGATAACTAAGGAAGTATACAGTCAAGAAAGTCAAAATCGTATATTTCTCAATAAGAGAACACAGATATAGTAACAATGGTTTGAACAGATTTCACAACATGAATGAAGACAGTGGAAATACGTTTTGACACTGGAAGGAATAGACATTACACTATAGATGTGAATGGCATTTCGATTGATTCAAAAACAAAATAAATTGTGTAGATGCAATCAGAGATCACAAGTATTAGTCCGGGAGCTAGCGTGAAGTTCTGCAGGGAACGAGGTAGTACATAAAACTTTCACATAGCATAGTACATCTCTAACCTACTGCAAAACTTCGCGTCTGCCGGATCAGATCATTTGCTTTTCAGAGATAGAGAGGATAACAAAATCCTATGTATTTCCAATGGTAAAATTGTGACATTTAAGGTGTTGACTCCATTTTTTCGAATTTTTGCTCATAAAAGTTACACAAATTGGTATTTTGTTGAACTGGTTATTATAGAAATCATCTACAGATCATGATCTTTCAAATGAGTTATCATTCAGTGACAGAGGATGAAGTAAAGTGTGCAAACAGACACTTTTCGTTAAAGTATATCAACAATTTTCCTGAAATTTCTATGTTAAAAGTTGCAGTTACACCAACGAAAAGTGTCTGTTTGTACACTTTACTTCATCCTCTGTCACCATAGAAATTGACAACAATAAAACCTCTAGAATGGAAATTAAGCTTCATGCAATGCACAATAACGGCACATAAATCGCACGCATTTTCACTTAGATGCACCTGCCAACGTCTGTATCATTGGGTTAGAATCGTCACATGAGTAAATCGAAGCTTTTCATTGGTTATTCATGCCCCAACTTAGTTCCCCCGGATGTGCCGCGACCTTGAGTCAATTTCCATTCTAGCGAAGTTCAGATAAACTGTTTATTTCTATGTCTGTCACTGAATAATAACTCATTTGAAAGATCATGATCTGTAGATGATTTCTATAATAACCAGTTCAACAAAATACCAATTTGTGTAACTTTTATGAGCAAAAATTCGAAAAAATGGAGTCAACACCTTAAATGTCACAATTTTACCATTGGAAATACATAGGATTTTGTTATCCTCTCTATCTCTGAAAAGCAAATGATCTGATCCGGCAGACGCGAAGTTTTGCAGTAGGTTAGAGGTGTACTATGCTATGTGAAAGTTTTATGTACTACCTCGTTCCCTGCACAACTTCACGCTAGCTCCCGGACTATATATCTAAATGTAAAACGGTCCGATAAAATACTAAATTATTTCGGCATCCTAACACCCAAAAACACCTAATTTCGCTGAAATTCAATCGATTCTCATGCCTTCCAGTCATGCTACACATCAATGCCATACATATTCGAGAGTTTGCGTTCTCAGCTTCAAAATGAGCTATGATAGGCTTGCATCCGTTATTGCATTTGCTGAGCACCGCTAAAAAAATGAAAATCACTCAATTTACAAATCGCAATTTTTCAAAAAGAAAACATGTGAGTATGATAATGAATCAGGCACTGGAAGAACGAGCATTTTGAACTCTTTTGACATGCTGGTCATCAAAATCGGTGAACAGATAAAAAAATTAGTGATATCATCAGGGTTGCCGTGGGGACTGAAATTTGAGTCCCCATCCCACCTCATACCAACAGAAAAACTGTGGGTATCCGCACAGAATCCCCATGCCCCCACAGGATAAGACTCCTTATTTATAAGCTACCTTTCCTCATATAGAAAAACTGATATCAGATATTTCAATTTCAGCAGAACTTGGTTAGAATATGATGCGATCCGGCAGCTGCTTTTGATGATTGGATTATAACACAATGATTTTCACTGCAGTTTCTTTTCTGTCACCTCATCAACTCATGCATTACTTTTATAACACAGCCGAACTCAGAATGCATTTGTATTGAAATGAATCTTCAATGGTTGCCAGGTCGTCAAAGAGTGGGTGCCAATTAATATTATTTGTTTGTACTAGACCCCTGCGCCACCGGTCACTTCTTCGGCGTCGCGCCGGCGGAGACATTTTTCGATTTTATTTTATGGATTAACTGTCTCCACTGCATTTCTAACTGGAACTTAGGAACCTATCGTTAAATGTTTGTTCCTGAGGAAAAGTCCAAATAAACTTTCTAGAAGTCTGTGATAAACTCCCGGTTGGAAATATATGTTAGACTGGCCATATTTCGAGAGAGGACTCATAGCAACCGAATGTTGATTGATTCCGTGAACATACCGAACATGATTGATTGCTCAGCGATTTGCATCATCGTTATCATCCTGTTTGCATGTTGTTGGGTTTGCATATGGCCACCTCCACGAGCATTGACAACACTCGAATAGCTCTCTCGCCTCGCACGGATCTTCCATAGCTTCTCTTTATCCAGAGACGAAAGCCACTTTCATCGATGTAAACTTTCTCCACGTTGGCATTTCGGAGAAGCCAATCTGCCATGTCTCTTCGAGCTATACTTTGATGGTTGGCGCATTACGTTGTGCCGGTGGATCACGAGTCAATTTCAATGTTATTAACCGACAGTGAAATATATTGGATATCGTATTGTTGCATACGTGCCTTTTGTTGGGCAACCGCAACCTCAATTCTTGATTTATCTGATCTACAGTGTATTCCGTGTGATCTTGAACGGTAGATACTACTGTGTTTCTCATTTCATCATCAACAAGTACGTGATTTGAACCTCCGCGTCTTCTCGCGACTTGACCGTCCCTAAGATATCGTCTAATAATTGAATATGCAGTTCGTCTATTGATTGTAAGAGCATCAGCTAGCACGAAATAATCATCTTGACGATTATAACAATCGATGATCCGTTGCTTGTCTTTGACAGAAATACGTTGTCTTGACATGACTGCAATAATTCTGATTGTGTTGATTTGCGATGTCTTTTATTGATGTGAGATTCATGACTCCCGTTCACTAGATTTCCGTCTCTTATCTTGTTGATCTGATCTTTGTTGTTAATGATCTGAGATAATAATCCTATTGAACTGAGAATCGCAACACTATTGAAATGAGAATTCTATTGAAATTAGATGCCTGCAGATGATTTGAGAATTAAGCTTATTGATTTGGAAAAGGTGTGGTTGGGATAACCAAGAGAGTAGTCCTACATTCTGACAGGAACAAAGTTGTCGGTGAATAAGCTTGTATGGACATCGATCGGTCAAGTTATAACATTTTCACTTTGCTAGAATTCAAGTTTAGGATGTGCAAGTGTATTATGTGGACTGTGCAGCAATGAAGCCGTGATGTCATACAAACAATTCATCGGTTACTCAACTCTATATAAGGGCGTCGCATTTCTGATAATTACACAAAAATCACACTTCTATTCTCGTGAACTCAACACATGTACGCCGATAAACGCCGCCGCCGATTGTTTCGGCGCGGCGGACACCGTCGCCGATTAAAATTTATCAGCGCGCCGAAAACGCCGCCGCCGATGAAAATTATATCGGCGCAAGGGTCTAGTTTGTACTTAGCCAAAAGTAGCGGTTCCGGTCAAATGTCTTTATACATGGTCAGCTTTGTCACCCTAGGTATAATTTTCTTCATAAACAACAATTACAGCACTGTCATTCTTCTCAATCATATGGAACATGTACATTGTACATGTTGATCACTGAATGCTGGAGTTTCAAACTGAAAGCGAAAGCTATATAAATTTCTTAACAAGCTTCCCGCAGGCAACTCCAGATGCCGTCGGCTTTGCTAATTGTCTACGAACGAGTTAAAAGAAATTTCAATGTAAGGTCATCGATCACTGTGAAATGAAACTACCTGTGTGTTTTCACTCTTCGACTATTATTTCTATGTAGTTTCTTCATCAACGAAATAGACTTGATTTTAGGGATCTTCGTGCAGAATTTTAACTTTATAAACTAACTTAAGATACATGTTTTTCTCACAGCTTTCCCTTTGTCGCAAGAGTGCGTGTAAATTTTGCATTACATGTGAAGCAGGGCGATCTATTTTGAGTACTTTTTGAGCACCGATCCTCGCCCAATCAGAACATGCCGGTGTGTTGCGAGAGAAAGCACTATGAATTATTGTAGAATATACTAGTCACACATGTAAATAAGAACAGCAGAAAAAGATGAAATCACTAAAACAATTGAAGTTTTTGGATGACCTGTCAGGGCTGTGACAGGATGCCCTTGGTGTTATGAAACTTTTCGTTACACCATCACTGACCAATGTCCTTGCCACTGACTACTGCACCACTGACAACATTTAGAAAATCGCCTTTAGATCAGTAAAAAGACTGCATTGAAATTCAGTCAGAACGACGGCTACATTTTTATTCCGGGTAGATGCTAGGTTTTCATAATTTTGGCTGCATTGAAAAATGAAGCTATTCTCTTGTGATGCCGTCTGTTACTCTATTGATTAAGTCAAGTGTGCGCTATGGAGTAAGCATATTGAGGTCAATGATCGATCATGAACAGATTGAATGTAGTGTAATGGTTAATGTACATGTAAGTGTGACGGCATATTTCTAGATGAGAATTTTTGGGGTTTAACTTGGAAGAGACATAGAGACTTGGGAAGAAATTAAAAAAGAAAATACGAAATTTCTGGCGTTCGGTTACAAGCCGCAATTGTTGAAGGTTGATCCAGTCATCACCCAATTGATGTTGTGGAATCATCTGCAGTAAAAAAATTCACTATGATGATTTTCGTTTAAGTTAAGATTTGGAAGCATGCTAGCTTTTCCATTCAGTCGCTGTTCTTTTCATCGAGTTTCTTGGCTTTCGAGTTCTTCTGTTTTGCATGAACAATATAGTCTCATCCTTGAAAGCAATCATTGCAATGTTGATTATGGTAATAAAGATGTGTATTGGCTTTAAATGAGACATTATTTGTTAATTTCTGTTGGATCATTAGAAAGTTATGCTACTTTAAAATTTAGTCTGCACTCAATGAACTCAAGCAAAATCGAGTTTGGTGCCAGATTAGCCACGAGAAGATGATGGGAGTCGAAACGCATCGTGCCAGCCTGCACCACTAGCACAAAATCTTAGGGACAACACGAATTCATGTATGTCCGTTTACTATTCACTACAATTGTAAATGAGCTTTTGCTGAAACTTTTTCAACGTATTCTGCTAATATCACCCTACTCAATTTTCAAATCATCTAGGTTTTCTTATGCATCGAATTTGCTGAGAATTTTGATGTGCCTCTATGGGGAGACGTTGCACCACCGACAGGTCGGTTACTTAATTCTATACATTGACAAGAGCTCAGAAGTGATAATCCTGTGCAGTCGAAATTATGACTATTGGAAAGTGGCTTCAAGACAGAAAATTCAAGTTTTCTGTGGAATAACCAATGTATAATTGTCTGCTTTATATGTAAAGTATAACAGTTGTTTCATTATGACTTATCTATGTCGTGATAAGTTTCAAATGATAAATCGCATTTATCACGTAGGCACAATTACATCACATAATCATTATGAATCAAAGTGATTTAATCTGGATGTAAGTGATTTCTCGGCATATACCGCCGGATTAACCGGAGATTATACCGGCATAAAAAGGCGTGCGAATCAGCCTGAATTCAGTTCTGCCCTAAAACTACCTTATAGCGTTCTTCCCCTTCAGACGACCCTGACACAGACTATCATTAGTCATTCGAAATCATTTTCAATCTGTTGCGGATGTGAAATCAGCACAGATATTTCATAGAATTTAAGCGATGAGATGGCAAGCTGTTTCATAATTCAAAGTCAGAATTTATTGAGTGATAAAATGTCAGTTCTGACTGCTTCTAGTGAATGTTAAAAATCAAGACAATCCTCACAAAACCCGCATAGAAGCGCTATGGGAGCTGTGAGGATGGCCGCAGCACCCATACCCACCCCATACCAATGGGCATGCCCCCAGAATCCCCATACCCACGGTAACCCTGGATATCGTGAAGTTATCACAAAATCATGGCCTTTTTGGTTGCAAATGTTATGTTCTCACTCCTTCATCAAAAATTTTCATTTTTGGTATGAATCCTTGCGATGCAAGTAATTTGAATATGTAAGTTGCAGAGCTGTACGGCTGCTGAGGAATGTTTGCTCAAAGTAGATCAAGTCTGAGCATATGCTTCCATACTATGCTCAGGTGAACTGGCACTCTTTGCAACCATCATGACAATTAACCGCTTCAGTACCAACGTAAAATTAGGAACTACACTCAACTGTCCACGCAAAAATGTAAAAAATGAAAAGTGTGCAATAGCAGAAGGCGGGAGGACCATGATTCCGATGATAGTAATAGAAAAAACTCTCCCGAGTGAAAATTACTGCCGATGTATGAATATGTAAAATTCAATAAAATAATTGTGCCGACGTTTCGCGTCCAGACGCTTAGTCGTGGCAGAACTAGCACAGATAATGAAAGAGTGATTTACAAAACTCTAATTCTCGTTGCAACAGTCTCGTGACGCCTGTTCATCAAAGGTTGATGGTAATTAATGAAACGAGCTTCCACCAAACTTGCCTCAACCGAATCACGCACACGCTTAATTTTAATGTAGAAATTTTAAAGCGTGTGCGTGATTCGGTTGAGGCAAGTTTGGTGGAAGCTCGTTTCATTAATTACCATCAACCTTTGATGAACAGGCGTCACGAGACTGTTGCAACGAGAATTAGAGTTTTGTAAATCACTCTTTCATTATCTGTGCTAGTTCTGCCACGACTAAGCGTCTGGACGCGAAACGTCGGCACAATTATTTTATTGAATTTTACATATTCATACATCGGCAGTAATTTTCACTCGGGAGAGTTTTTTCTATTACTATCATCGAAAAGTGTGCGCTTTGATAAAAGACCATCCATATTCAGCCACAGGCAAGATATCATCATCTCTCGAATCTTCAGAGGATTCACTTGAATTGGAAATATGAAACTCAGTATCATGTTCATCGCTCTCTGACTGCGACTTGTCATCGCTATTAAAGTCATATATTATAACAGGTCAAACTGTAGGCCTGTGCTTATGTTTCGGCCTGTTAGAAGCCAAAGTCACAAGCGCTTCCCAAGTTAAAGACGTCCTGTTCTTCGAACGAAGATGAAGAGAAATGATTTATCATACTGCCTTCAACAATAGCACGCTATGGAAGTTACAATCGTCACATGACTAAAACATTTAGATTTTGAGTCTCCTTCACATGCGTTGTCATAAAACCATGCCTAAACCTCACTGCCTCCACTCTATTGTCTTGCCGTTGCTTGATGCTGATTGGCTATCTCCAGTTAACTAACCAGCCATTTAGAGCGCCAAGATGACGAACCTAAACCTACCAAGCTCCCAAGAACAAATAACATTACATTTTATATCAAGACGCACCCGTGCGTCATGGTACTGAAGGGGTTAATGTTATGACATTTACGCAGCACATTGTGCAATCACTTGTACACATAGTACCCGCAGTAGCCTACATGACTAGTACATAATTGCTTTTACATAGAGACTTTTTTGTTTCAAACAAAAGACCATTAAATGCATTAAATAGTTAGATGGATATATATAGGTCTACTAGTGTGCTATTCAAAGTGAAATGATATTTTCTCAATTATCTGTTCACAACTAGTCTCTGTACGCGTAAATCTCGTTTAGTCCGTTCTGATTTTACCACAGATTCTTCAAAAAAAAACAACAATTTGAGGAAATCAGGTTTAATTGTCAATAATTTTGATTGCTATGTGCATCATTGAATAGAGTTCGCCAAATCTCATTTGATGAAATGAAACGATGTAGTTGATGAGATCTGAGAGCAACTCGGGTCCACAATTATTGCTCACAATTGCCAAAAATCATTGTCGGAAACGGGGAATTGAAATTTATGGAAACGGAGCAGGTGGAATTAGATCATAGTGAGAATGCTTATAAAATTCTCAACTTGGTGAAATAAATTCAGAGATCGTTAAATTGCATCCTTGTAGGAACTTGACAGATCACAGGAGCAGTCGGATGGGTGGATAACACTATGGCAGCATTGAATGAGGTAAGCAACTCGCAACCAAGAGTAACAGCAATCTAGCCCAATCCACCAAACACGAAAGTAACACTACCCTGCACTGCACCACTCTTGGAAGTCCTGATAATTGCACTAGATTAGAGCTGTGCGTTCGTCGGAAATTTGTCCTTAACACGACACGAAATGTTCCAGACATAACACGAACACGAATTCGAAGTTACAACAAGAAAATAACACGACTAATTTTTAACAAAATTATTATTGGTAGTAAAAAATGCAGATACAAAAAGAAAAAAGAAATAGGTCTATCTCTTAATAATACTGGAGGAAATTACACCAGATTCAATGAGAGGTTATTATGGGCTAGTGATACCTACTCAGTTGTATACATATACATGCATAGGTCTTTAGCTGACCTAGGTGTGGAGCTACACAGTGCTGTTTATTTATCCATTACCTTCGTGGACTAGATAGCTTGTCGTCAGCTACTTTTTTGCGTTCAAATTAAAACAGTTTGCATTCAAATTAAAACATTTAGCATTCAATTCAAATGGCTTTCTAAAATAATCGTTTTGTTACTCTATTTATGTTTTATATTCCTTTAAGCATAATTTAGGTATGTAATACACACATATGAGTAAACTATAATGTAATATATTAAGTGTCCCCTTAAATCCCATTTCTGAAGCATAGAGATTTGCCTAGAAAGTTAGTCTAATATTCTGAATTACAATTTGCTATTTAGTCATGGTGTAATGAATTCAAGTTCATAAGTTATTCGTCCCTTTCTCTGCGTTTAAATTTGATCACATATGCGGATGACGGAGATCTCCGTCAAAAGAGCATCACTTACGTTGCTAATAAATTTTGCTGTATGTGCATTCGATCGATATCAAACACAATGCTGATTCAAACCTGTTGACGGCATAGAAATATAAGTTTGCTGACTAGAGTTATATACTATGGCGCGTTTCTCACGACTTCACTTGATTTGAATGATGGCGACAACTACTGAGGTCGATTTAGACATTTCGGATTTGGAGGAAGAAGTCGAATTCTCAGGTGATGAGACCGACTCAGATTTCGAGGATCCAAGTACACAGCTTCCAGATATGTGGCATGAAACAGATCAATCAATGGATCATCAAATTGATGATACATTTTACGGTTTACATGGCTTGAATCCAAAATATTTGCCTGATAGAAGAGAAATAGAGCTGAAAGAGACATTTTTTTACTGATCTATGTTCACCAGATTCCCTCTTTCAAGATTTGGTTGACTGGACAAACACCAGAGCGCGCCTCTACTTAGCAGAAACAGAAATGATCAGCAAATCTAGATGTAAGAGTTGGACTGATGTGACTTTAGCTGAAATGAAGAAAACATTTGCTTGTATCCTTTTAATGGGCATTGTAAAGAAACCGACGATAGCAAGCTATTGGTCAACCGCAGAACTATTATACACAAATTTCTTTTTCGATGAGCGCTGCCTGTCGAGGGATAGATTCATCAACATCATGAAATTTCTGCGTTTCGCAGACTATGAAAATTTGACCGGAGGTGCATTGAAAAAGATACGGCCCTTCATTGGTGAGTTAGCCTTACGATTTTATGACCGATATAATATCTCTAATCAAGTATATTTATATTTCAGAAAATGTGAAAATGATTTCAAAGGAAGTCTACCTACCTTCGAGAAATGTTGCAGTGGATGAGATTTTGCTCCTTTTCAAAGGACGGCTATATTTTCGTTCATATATTCCATCGAAACGAAGTCGGTATGGTATCAAAATTTATGCCCTTGTCGACGAATACGCATACACCTGGAATTTTGTAGTCAACACATCTCAAGCTGATATCAACCTGGCTTCTGATATCGATGGTTGTCAAAACTTTCTCTTCTCAGAAAAGGTTGTGTTGCATTTGACGGAACCACTGTTCGATATGAATTATTCTGTCTTTATCGACAATTTCTTTACATCTGTTCGACTTGCGGAATTTCTTCAAAGTCGCAGAACGTCATTGTGTGGAACTGTTCGGTTCAACCGTTGTCCAAATGAAATCCGTGATAATTATCCGGTCGTGAACGAGATAAAGTTTTTCAGATATGTATTACAGTTGATTAAAACATGTCATGGAATTAATTACATTACATTATTTCTACATTGCTTTTACAGGAAGGGTGCAGTGCACATGAGTTGTTTCACAGAAAAAAAGTCATGGACTGAAGAAGATCACGATATTGGATACCAGTGGGAAAAGTGATGTGATTTTCAAGAATCGGAGAGTGAAAGGTGGTGGGATGGTACCCTCTACAAAGCCTTCATCAGTACAGAAATACAACTCATTTATGGGAGCAGTGGATCAAAGTGACGCACAAATTCATCCGTATGACGCCACCCGCAAAACAATGAACTGGACCGCAAAGCTTGGTATTCATCTCATGCAGAGACTTGTTTTGAATGCTTATGCCATGTACAGAGTCGAGACAACTTCTGATCAAACTTTCATAGATTTTTCGATGAAATATATTTCACATCTGTTTGATTCTACAGGTAAAGAACACAAACCTTGTTCGTGTGAAAAAATTATAATACGAATTTTGAAATTTCAGGTAAAGGACGAACTCAAGGACCAAAGCCAGGTAGACCTCGAATCCTGACAAATGCAGATGACGATCACACACCTGAAGTGATTCCTCCTACAAAAGAGAAGTACCCGTCAAAGAGGTGTGTGGTATTGTGCTCGCATGCGATGCATGCGACATGGATGTCCGACCCTATTGTTTATTGACTGTTTATCTTGATCACGTAATGCATTCTATTGACAAGTTTGTCTTGTCCTATTGACTCGTTTACACTGTCTTTATCTCACACGATCTGTTATCACGATTTGTATTCAGTATATAAAGCCATTGCGCTGTGTAAAGGAATACAGAAATTGGTTGATCGCGAATCTGCTTGTTTTGATCACGACATGTGGTGTGTTACCAATCAAGCGCACAGAGACAAGACTTGAATGCCGACAGTGTTCTAAGAGGCCAGCACTTTGTGCACATCCATGTTTTACGATGTACCATAAGTGAATGGAAATAAAGCACAAATTGGAAATTACTCAGTTTTCAGTTGAAAATTTATTCGCACAGGGTGGTATTGTGATGAAATGTTTCAGCATGACAGACAATGAGCGTTAGGGAAAATCAGATATTCGTTGAATGAAATGATGACGAAGATCTCCGTCATCCGCACATGCAACAGTATAATAGATATATGAAATATGATTTTATGACGGAGATCTCCGTCAAACGCAGCAAAAGGGTCAAAACAACATAAATTCCACTTGCTTTTTAATTCAATATCTAAATGTAAGGAGACAGTTATTTAGTTATTGCACCGTAAATCTTGCATGCGCATCACATCATCATAGAAAGAATACACACGATAGTAACAGTTCTCACACTGATCAGGCTGATTGCTCTCGTTGAGGGCGAGTAGCATAGTTTCTTCAGTTATTCGTAGACGGTGCTCTGTCTGAGTTTAATTTCTAGTTTCAATTAATTGATTGCACAGAATTCCAATTCCAATTAATTGAAAAAATTATTCAAACAGAAACCGTCGATCAAAAATTCGACGTGGAGCGGATGTGAAGTTGTCTGAACCAAATTATCAAAGCAGTCTTAAATAGCATATTAATGAACATCAACAGCACGAATGAATTTGCTTCAAACGAAAATTCTTCTCTTCCTTTGTTACGACGAATAATTTATAATTTTTCCGATTTATGATAAAAACCCGACACACTTCTCTCTGTGGACAGTATCAAGGGTGCCTATAATTAGCCTCCGACATTTTTCATTTTATGGCAGTTTACTGTCACAGATTTGGAAGATTTAGAAGACTCTGTAATCACTGTTTGGATTCTCCACTCGGATTTCTATTCGATGAAAAAATCCTCCGTTATTGGTCATTCTAATAATCGGATTTCTATGTTACATATGAAGCGATTTCTATGGTTCGACTAATTGTCGTGAAGGCTTACGATGCATCTCACACCATTTTCAGCATTTGCATGCTTGTCGTAACAATCAGAAGACGATTGACATCGTTTAGCATGCTTTTCAACATCAGAATGAAGTAATTTATTGATTTTCATCACCGGTAGCTCGCATTGCATGTCTATATCTCATTTACCAATCACATGTAACAAGTCCTGTCATAAAATCAATGCATGTTGGAAATCGGTGTATATATGTCATCTGCAAGCATTTCTTTCTTGGTTAATTCACACTATTGCAGTGCCGTGCTTGTAAGGTATTGTTTTTGTTAAGGTTCTCTTCATTTGATGTAGACAGTTGTGTCAACCTTCATCCTCAACATCCCATTACATGGTGAAGGTAAGGTATTTACGCATGCCTACAGTTATCTCCTAAATCAATGAATTTCCAATACTTGTACATGCGAAATGCAATCAAATTAATTCTACACGACAGTGGGGTAAGCTAAAATAAGGACCTCTAAACGATCATCATATTGTTTCTCTAATTTCCTGAATTTTAATTTGACACTGAAACTACAGTTGCTGTGTTCATAACCATTGCATGGCACTGTTGAATAACTGTCAGATACACAAAGTAACAGCACTATAGACTAGAGTTGGAACCGGACCTACCTTTGAGACCCAAGCCCAATCAGGCCCGTTGACCTCAGACCCACGTCCCGGCCGGTGATAGTTTCGACTTCTCAGAAGCAGGCTCGACTCAAGCCCGTTGATACCGCTAATTTAAAGCCTACTATAAAAAGTGCTTCGAATATACAAGTATATGGAGCATCAATGATAGCCAAATAGTCAATCTATATGCTGATCAAGACGACTGTCATTAGAAAGCCAATGTGGTATATTATATTAAAATGATACTTTTATACTTGGTAAAATACCTAGTACAGTCATGTAAAGCCGAAATGTGCATTATATTATAAATATAAGTATAGCATACATGGAATTCTGCAAAACGATTCTCGTTCACATACTGAAAATAGGAAGGTCAAGTAACTGACGCTAGCTTTATTAATGCAGTGAAATAGAACCAATAACAAATCGAATGGTACATCTCTATAAAAAGCGTTCAGAATTTCATTCATATTCTGATGAAGTTTCAGGCCCACGTACTTTAGACCTAGCCCGTCCCGGTTTCAACTCTGCTGTAGACTGACTGCCATATAACAATTAAAGCAATGACTTTCTAATCAGATGCTTTTTCTGTGCTTTGTCTTATGAGATCTTTCGATCGTGCTTGATTTCTGACGATGATCTCGTGAAAGAAGACTACTGAATGAACATGTACTTTTCGGATTTCCCTTAGAGTCATGAAAGGTACGTGATTAGCTATTTCAAGCAGCAGTTGAAGTAAAAAGTTTCACAAAAATGTCCGCTTTAAGTCTGAAGCACACAGAATAAGCAATAAGACATGAACCATTAGCTGTTAGAGCAAATTGTTGATAGAGATGGCGCGACTTGCAGCTTTCGCCGTGTGTCAGTTCTCATTGAAACAAATGTGCTGGGATTCCAAGATTTGCGCCATATGGTTTATGAATTATTCTGTGTACCTTTGGTGTATATTACATTTCAGATAAATTTGATAGCGTCACAATTTTGGTCAGGAGCATTAAAAGCAGTACTTCTGCTTTGTCTTTTACCTGTCCGATATGTAAGAGCAAGAGCGGTTGCAGGTGCAGGAATATCGGCTTAGCTTGACCAAAGTTCTCAGATGCGTTTTAGCCTATATTATGGATTGAAGACACTTTTGACAGCATTAGAAAATCTGCCCGATTCCGTAGCTTGATCAGAGTTGTCTCACGTTATCTACTTGTAAGCTTATGTGCTTAACAGACTGCACATTTGCCTACAAAGTTCTTCATTGAAGCCATCAACTTGACGATATTTCAATAGCGTTATATACATGTATTCATCTCAACCAACCTGGCTCTGCTAGTGATGTGAACCATTCATACTCGTGGCTTATGGAATTTGATATGTAAAGGCTACAGTCACACTGTCGCGCTCGGTCTTCTGCAACAGAGGCCCGAGGGGCCCCGGTCATACCCCAATAATAGCCCCGATTAACCCCGATATTTTCATCGCCATGAACCATAGAAAAATGTGTGAAAACTATGACGATGGAGCACGATACGTCCCGTTAAAGGCACGATTCGCCCCGATCAGCCCCGATCGTTCCCGACCGCGCGCGGGATGCGCTCAACTCAACGGCCCGCAATGGGCCTCGATAAAGGCGCGATGAAACCACGGTGCGTCCCGATGCGCCCCGATGAACCCCGACTCACCGCGATGAGCCCGATGCCATCACCGCGGTGAAGCAGGGAAATATGACGAAAATGACGTACTTCCTATTTTTAGAAACTGACGTGATAATGCAGACATGAAATTTTATTCATACCGAGCGCTCGTCATAACGCAAGCTTTTAGCACCAAACTAATCATTTGATTGGATATGCTTGCAGACAAACTACACTGAAACGTCAATCGAATCGCGTTTTGAATGAAGAGGGACTAGTGAGTCATCAGTCTCATCACTCACCGACAAGACTTCGAAGCAGCAACACCTGTCCAACACTCCGAGACAACACACTCATCATGGCCAAGACCAAGAAGATTGGCAAGCATCAAGGCAGCGAGCAGGGCAAGCACCAAGCACCGCCTGTCCTCCTGCCAGCACGACCGCCGACAAGGGAAGAGGAGGAGGAAGCAACGGAAGGAGACCACAACGGCGGCGACGAATTCGCAGAGGGACCACGGGATGCAGCAGCAGAAGCGCCACCATCTTCACCATCACGCCAAAGAAGCCCTGCCGCGAAGGCCCCACCGAAGAAATTGAGAAAGGCTGTCAACTTCCCAAAAGATAAAGAAGACGAGGACATAGACTGGTATAAAGAACACATGTGCCTGTACGACAGACAGGACAAAGACTGGAAAAACGCCACCAAGAAGGAGGAGCTGTGGCAGGGCATGGAGAGGTACCTCAACGTAGAAAGAGACACTCTGTTAAACTTTCTACACCACCAGCGCGACATCTACGTGAAGGAGCGCAAGCCCAAACCCTCCGGCTCGGTCTACAAGCAACCTACTCCTCGCGTCCAGTGGGTCCTCGAAAGGTTCAACTTCCTGGAGGGCCACATCCACGAACAGCCCTAACGTCAGGCCGTGCACGTAAAGAAAAAGCTGGGCCTCCCTGCAGCTGCGAGCGGCGCCACCTCCAAGACTACACCCTCCACAGACAGCACAACTACGGCGACGACCGACACCGAGCAAGAAGCTGCTGAAGATCCGTTGAGGGTCGCAGCAATAAGGAAGAAGCTCCTGCGCTCCGAGAACGCATTCGGCCAGTACCATGTCCAGCTGTATGAGAATGCCCTCTTGCAGTTACAAGGCGACGACCAACTCTTCCGAGACTTTACGCAGCACGTCGCCAACGAAGGCCTCAGGTACGTCGGCCGCCTCCACGAACACCAGCGGAATCAGGAGCGGCAGCCAGTTGACGCGTTCCAGCCACCGCCGCTACTGCAGAGATCGATGTACTGGCCGCCGGCACTGTCATCATCGGGCAGTATGTTCGGGCAAGCTCCTCCAAATATCGAACATCTCAGGTACCAGGAGCAGTTCGGCAGCGGAGTTTACTGGGGAACACACGCGTCTCCACAGCACTACTACCACAGCGCGCACAACCCGCCGCAAAGCAGCTTCATGGCTCCGCCGCCACCGCCTCCACCCATGATGTCAACACCGACGAAACCAACCACGCCGGTCAGAAGTGTGACGGCCACGACGGTCTCTAAGGGACAACCAACCAGCCGGGGGTCCTAACAGTTGGACGCACCACAGACGCCCTTCCTCGCCGAACTCCAGAACACCAGCTTTAACATTGATCAATTAGTTGCCGACGACAGCATCCTCCAGTCCATCTCATCGACTCCCTCCTCGAACAACTAGACAACACCAGTCCAAACAGCCTTTCTCTGTGCTAAAAACTCACGGTTAGTTGGTTATGATTATTTTGTAAGAAAACTTTGAAAAGTGTAATTCGATTTTGAAAAAAGAATTTTCATTATCTTATGTTTTTAAGAATATTGTGAAAAAAGAATTAGAACTGATAATGATTAATTTATTTTTGAAAAAACTTCGACAATAAAATGTAATTCAACATATTCTTATTTTTATTTTATTACACAAGGCAAGTTACGTATTCATTCTTTTTAGAGTTTGAGGTCCTGAAAAGGACAGGGTTTTAGCATTTAAAAGACTGTACAGTGTACAGATGTACGGGCATGTATGTAATGTATACACAAACTTTATTAGAATGGCGTTTCGTTAAAAACTTCAAGGCCACTTTACATTAAAAAGAAGTCAATAAAAATAAAAGTAATATAATTTATTATTCAATAAATAATAATATAGTCATAAGTTCTATATCATGTCCAATTGCCAGTCCACTGCACCAACATCGGAATAAAGGTACTTGGTGAGCGTTTCTCTCTGTTTCCGTCCCAGTCGCTCCTCGCGATTACCAGCCCAGCCGCCGGCATCAAAAGATGTGAATTGCAAGCCTTCTCTCCATTTTCCTGGGATAATTTCGTGGGTCTGTTCGTCTTCACTGTCGGCCAGTCGGGCATGCGCCTGGGGGTAGCGTATCCGCATCAGGTTGTGCAAACAACAGGCAGCTAACACCATGGTTTGCACTCGTTCCGGCTTCTGCGTCATATGATTCAGGAGACAACGAAACTTGGTTGCTAGCATTCCAAAGGCATTCTCTACGACCCGTCTTGCGCGTGACAATCTGTAATTGAAGACGCGATGCTGAATATCCAGGTCAAGTCTGCTGTACGGCTTCATGCACCATGTTCGCAGCGGGAACGCATCGTCGCCGATGATGTAGTAAGGCATTGGTTCCGTATCTGCAGACAGAGGTTCAGGGTCAGGGAGGTTTAGAGTTCCTTCTCTCAAACATTCTCGAAGCTCAGATCGCATAAAAATGCCGGCATCATTGTTACTTCCGCTCGTGCCAATGTGCGTCCACAGAAACTTGTAGTCCGCGTCAACTAGCGCCATCAGAATGATCGAAAAGAAGTGCTTGTAGTTGTAGAATTCTGACCTGCCATGAGGAGGGTTTCGTATTCTGATGTGCTTGCCATCGATTGCTCCAACCGTATGAGGAAACTGCCAACGTTCCATGTATGCATCAGTGACTGCTTGCCACTCGGCCTGGGTTGTTGGCGGGCTCATGACTTCTTCTGCGAACACGTCGATGATGGCTTGGCAGACTTCTGGTACAATGCCGGAAATGGTATTGTGTGGCACACGGAAGAGATGCATTAATGAATGGTAGCTGTCTCCCGTTGCGAGGTACCGTAGTGTTATGGCTACCTTTAAGTCTGCCTTCAGCGCCCGTCGCCAGAGGGTGTCTTTCTTCTCGATCCTGGGCGCTAACCGCTGCGTTACTTCCTCCACCAATTCCTTGGGCAATCGCATGAAATTGAAGAAGACGTTCGGGTCTTCGGCGCCAAGTTCTGGAATCAGGTGCGACATAACCCCCGACGCATCTCGACGTTGGATCCACTCTCTCACCCAGACAGAACGTCGCTTTCTCTGACGTCTTCGTTGCCGGGCTTGTTGCAGCTTTCTCTCTTCTTCTTCTCTCTCCAGGGCGTCTAGATACTGGTGCAGCAATCTCTTCTGATTTGGCGTTAGCCTCTTGAGCTCGGCGTCGGTGATCTCTTTCTTGTTGTCAAACTTGTGCAGCAGGCTCTCCATCGTGTTACCGAATGAAGACACAAACCACCTCTCCCCTTCTTATATAATCCCACTTGAAAGGTACTACCACATCGTGCTTTATTGGAATTTATCGGTGCTCAGTGGGGCTATTCGGGGTTCATCGGGTTATTATCGGGGCTACTTGTCATAAATCGTATCATATCGACGCAAAGTTCGGGGTTTGTCGGGTGAACATCGGGGTTACATCGCGTTAGGTCGTGGCTGACATCGGGCCTTGTCGGGGATGCAGATATCCCCGATCCTACCCCGAAAAGCCCCGTTCTTAACCCCGATGATTTCCGATCTGAGCCCCGATGATTCCCGAATAGCCCCGATGAGGTGTTACTCGCCGTCCAGCTAGTTTCCCAAACTACCGCTACTGCGATGTCAGCCCTCTCCCCGATATTTAGGACGATAAGACGGCGATCTGACCACGATAGACCCCGATCATAAACCCGATTAACTCCGATCGTCACGATGACCTCCGATGACTCCTTATTGTGGTCCATCCCCGACAGTGTGACTGTAGCCTTAGACAAAACGAACAATCGAGTCTCATTGGATGAACATTGGATTCCTCCTATGAACTGGTTCAGAGGTTGGACTTGTTTTACTCATCCCTGCCCCACCTTAGGCACGGTGTCAAGCTAGGGGTGGGGCAAACTTCACACACCACAACTCTCACCAGGTTGGGGTTAGTAGCCTCGAGTGAGAGCGTTGGTGCTTCTCGAGGGGGACAGGCTCGAACCTAAGACTTTCTGCACTTCCATACCGAAGCGCGACCCTCAACCAACTGAGCTATCCTACCACCAATGCTTCCTCTGCGGGCTCCGCTACGCCGCTTTTATCAACGAGTCGGATGGCACCTTCTTAGCTGGATTCGCTTCGTTCATCATGGTTTAAGTCGGCTTGGCTTACTTTGAACAAACCTTCTTGAGCCATGCACATCTGCTTCTGACCTCTGAATGGTCGGAACTACTTTTCTCGCATGCAACAGAAGCACACTGAGAATGGCGTCAGAAAGGGAAGCTTTCACCACATAAAGTCTTGTGATGCATGTCGCTAAAGGAATTAAATGAATACACTGATGATCTACAACACTTTGACTGTGTATTATTCGTAATGAAACTCTACAACTGCCATTTGCAAGGGAACAATACTAAAACTTAGATAAAATTAATTAAAATCACGCTTCAGAATTCAAAATAATAGTAGGGAACACCACTGCCTCTTGCCACATTCAGCGATCGGAGGCATGATAGGACTCGACTCGTATAACCTAGTATCTCTTTGACGCCGGGGAAGATGAAGCTATCAACTGTTTTGCTTTCGATTGCTTTGATTCAGAAGTTTTCTTTCATATTCACAAACGCCGTCGCATTTTCTCGGTATTAGGCCTACAGACAGAATGCATTTTGAATTTGAAGTTTACTTCAGGTAAATTTGTGCATTGCAAGCATTCATAAAGATTGCAGAGTGCCAATTCGCCGTGGCATAGAAAGATGTCCTCAGACTTGAATAATTTATAAGCACGAAAATTCCTTTACAGCAGCACACGCTGCTGGTTTCGCCCTACAATGACTCGTCAGTACAGCTCGAAATGGCCCAATCTAGCTTAAAATATCTACAATGGCTGAAGAAGCTGACGGACTGCACAACAGGCTGCTCTGCGTTTATTTACCCTGGCTTTGTCGTGCGGCTGATAGTCATAAGTATTGCAGCGATCTTTCAGCAATCTTTATGATTAGCAGCCGCACGGCAAAGTCAGGATTAATAAACGCAGAGCAGCCTGTTGTGCAGTGCTTCAGCCGTTATAGATATCTTTAGCTAGTTTTGGCCATTCTGAACAGCACTGACGAGCCCTTGTAGGGAGAATCTCAGAGTCTACGGCTGGCAAGGAATTTTCGTGCTTAAATTGTTCAAATATGAGGACAATTTTCTTTTGCAAGCACTGCATTCATTGCAATCATAGCAAATTTTATGACATGAGTGAAGCCCTACGAAACACAGATGTCTTGGATCTACAGAAATTTCTCGGCTTCATGCTGCCAGCACGTGGGTTATGAAAGGGTTCTCATCATCATCTCTCTCTCCTTTGTCTTCCTCCTAATTCCTTCTCTTCTCCATTCTCTCCATTTCTTTCCTTTCCCTTAATCGTTATGTCTCTCAACGACACCTGACAGATAAGCGGGGAAATCGTCAACTAATCCTCGCTCTCTTGCCTTCTGTCTTATCCTTCCTCTTGCCGATAAATCGTGACAAGCAAGCGGATTAGAGCGCGGTGTGGGGCCGTGCTGAGGGATAAGGGAGAAGAGGGAGAAGGCAAGGAGGGAAGCTTAATACCCGTCTATGAACACAATCCAAGCTCGACGTCATGAGATTAAGAATTTAATCCGGGATGAACTCGCACCCTATTCAAGCCAAGGCTACATGCAACATAGTTTGCGGTTGTTCTAATCCCTTCTAAAAACTCTTTACTCTGGATTGAAGGAAACCTGAATTCTCTAGGCAAAACACGCAGCGCGCGCAAGAGGAAGTGTCGATGTTTCCTTGTTCCTGAGCTGGGGCAATCGCAGAATTGCTCTTTTCTCTCCTTCATCTTCGTTTGTGCTGGCCTTCAAGTGAGTGATCATTGGGGTGGGTTTGACACTTGCAAGTGTAAAATCCAAGAGAGGCTTTCACGTGGTTTTAAACTAGATCAAACTATTAACAGACACGATTTCTCCCTTCGTGTGACCGTTTCATGTATTTATGGCACTCCAGAGTTGTTTACGGGTTGCGTACCACATGCGCGGTAAAGGACGTCGTGAAGGGAGGCGCAGGTGGGAACAGTGGACACCCTCGCCTTCAATTTGAGTATGGAAAATTGGCAATCTTATACTAAGATTCTTGCAAATCATTGCACTTCCTTGCAAGATATTTCTTAAATTTGGAATTCTTCTTTTTTAAATTTGGAAAATTAATAGTAACCACTTCATGCATTTATGGTACTCCTCAGTTGTTTGCGGATTGGGTAATAAATACAGTGTTATGGACATCATGAAGGGAGGCGAAGGTCTGTGCAGTTGACACCCCGGCCTTCGATTTGAGTAGAGTAACACTCCGTGAATGGAAACTTGGCAATCTTATACTAAGATTTCTACAAATCATTGCTTTTCCTCGCAAGATGTTTCTTAAATTTGGATTTCTTGCTATGCTGCATGGAAACTGTCCTAGGTTTCGTTAGTAACTTAATAATGTTTGTAACTGGCATGCCGTGGTGACGCAAACTTGTGAGTTTCCTTGGCTATCAAGCTACACACCTAAATTACAAATCCTGAATTCTCTTTACAAGTTTATCAAGATCTGTGTGCAACTGATTAGTTTATTAAGTTTCGATTTACTGAGTAGAAACATCACGCCAATCATTTATTTGTTGGTTTAATAATGTAGCAGACTTCAAGAGAAACATCTTTGCTTTGGTTAATGAAATAGTGATTTCAATGATGACTTTGAATTTCAATAGTGACAGTGACTTCAAGTAAAGGGAACTTAACAATAATAATAATAATAATCAGCATTTATATTTCTTGAATGAAAATCGATCGGGACACAAGTTACAAATATTCATCGTCGATACAAAGAATTGTAAAATGAACACAATATGGGATAAAAATTGACTTCGTATAAAAGTCGACGCATCTCAATTGCGACTGACGAACCGCATCTGTTTCAGCCACAGAATTAAATATTTTGTTTATCTGTGCCCGCAGATGAATCTAATTCTGTGGTTTCAGCGGTTGTCTCTGGCAATTGTACGTGGAAATACTTTCGCCATTTCTTCAGCAGCCAAGTCCGCGTGTCAGCTCCCCTCTTCAAGGACGTGTTAAAAGTTGTAACTGTTTTTTTGTATTTAATATAATTGATTGGTGTTCCAATAAACGTTTAAAAGTGCGATTGTAGTTCAATAAAAACCGTCCAGAGGAAGACATTTCTGGAAGTACATTATGCAGAATATGGTCATCATGCATAACTTTGCTAAAATGTCATTGAAATTTCTATTCTCCGACTTTCTAGAGAAGGTAGACACTCTTCTCTGCAGCTTCCCCCACACATGATTTTGTGGAAACGGCTCTGTAGTCGCTTAAGTCGATTCGAATCAGACACGGATAGTCCAACAAAGAACGACGCACAAAACTCGATAATGACCGAATTAAGCTGAAGTAAGCGGTCCTCAAATTCGGAGCAGACGAATCGAAATCTACGAAATCGATGCGGACAATGCGATTTCAAAAAGTTTCATAACGTTTCCGAATTCAATTAACTTATATACATGTGCATAGGATTTAACAAAAATGATGATGATGTTATTTTTATGTTATTGCATGAAGACAGCACAGAACAAGTAAATTGTGATCGACTTTGTACAGTTAAGAACTAGTTATCTTTATTTCTGCCTTAGTCAAATAATTGGCATTTTATTCTCAGTCAAAGACAGAATTTGAACGAGTTCAGATCCTATCAATTATTTTTAGAACAAAGGCATTTTTGAAAGCTGTTTTAACATTATTTATTCAACATTAGCATTTTCGTGATAACAATTTAAATTGTCTCCTTGATTAACTATAGTGAAAACCATAGAGTAGGCATATGCAGCAGTAGATAGAGTGTCGACTCAAATAAATGTCAGAACACAGTGAAATTTTTGTATCAAAAGATTCAGTTTTTATGTTTCTGCGACCCAAAAAAAATTTGATCAATTTTCAAAAAGCTAGACATTTTTGGAAATTGTTCATGTGCTTTTATGCGATTTTGTGCTTAAGACTTTAATATTTTTTAGACTTTAACATGGATGTAGCATGAAACCTATTAAATACCAAAAAAGGAACTTTTCTAGCAAGTATCCTAATAAAGCGGAGATTATGCTGATCATAAAGGAAATTCGTGAGTCTTCATACAAAAGTTGAGACCATATTCTAGTGGCTTCATGACTCAAATTTCAGGTTTGCTAGCTTGGCAAATCTAGGTAATGGCTTTTTCCACCAAGCTAAATGAATCTGTAAAGTTAAAACTCTTGTCCGAATTATCAATTAACATACTGCATCTATGATCAATAAAAATCACTGTGAAAAATTAAGTTATAAATGGTTAGGATGAAAATACTCTATGCAGCTATAGAATTCAAGCATATTTATATGCAGTAATTCCGTTTTCATAGACTGTGATTATGATTCACGTAATTTATGTTTCATTTGTTATCTGAATAATATTGTGGACCCATTTACATCTTTTAACACAAAAAGTCAATCAATTTCAGTGGCAGGTATTTCTAAGTATTTTTTAGGCATTTGTAAGTTGTCATGACACGAAGGATTTGTGAAGTACTATTCTTTCATCTGCATTGCTATCTTACTTACTGCTTACAATAGCCGTTTTCATCCGTTCAGGAAAATGGCCTCCCTCCTCGTTCTGGACCACAGACTTCTGTCCCTCCCTATTCTCGAGAAAATCTTGGGCAGCTCGTCTCTCCACCTTCGTTTTTGTCTTCCTCGTTTTCTTCTGCCGTCCCTCGGTGTCCACTCCGTTACGCGTACAGTCCATCGATTGTCAGTTCCCCTTAAGAGGTGACCGGCCAACTCCACTTTATTTCCCTCTGTTTGTATTACTTCCTTCACGCCTGTCCATCTTCTTATCTCCTCGTTTCTGATCTTGTCCCTTCTCGTTACTCCCAACATTCTCCTCTCCATTCCTCTGTGTGACTCTCAGTCTCTCCTGTTGGTTTGCTTTTAATGACCATGTTTGTGTTCCTTATAACATTACAGGAAGAACAAATATATTGAATAATCGTCGTCGGTGTGCTAATTTGATATGTCTCGAGGTCAGACAGTTGCGAAGTTACCAAAATGCTTTCCACGCGTTCTGTCAATTTCTTTGTTCTGTCTGTCTTTGAAAGCGACGATTTGTCCGAGGTATGTGTATTCAGCTACATATTCAATTTCTTCCTGTTCAATTCTGATTGGAGTTTGGGCTATATTCGTTATTGTTTTTTTGTTTTCTTGATGTTGATCTTGAGTCCAACTTTCTTGCTCTCAGTGTTTAGTTGGTGAGCCATCTCTTGCAACTCAGTCGGGCTTGAGCTAAGCAACACTAAGTCATTTGCGAATCTCAAAGCACAAAGACGGCCTTGTCGGGGAAATTACATCGACGAAAGACTTCCTCAAAGACTGCCGAGAACAGTTTTGGTGATAGTGAGTCACTCTGCTTTACTCCTTTGCGAACATGAAATGTCTCCCCTGATTTTTCTAACATTAATCTTGCTGTTGCTCGTTGGTAAAGAAGTTTGAGAATATTGTATTTCTTCCCTTGGATGCCTTGATCTTCTAATATGCTAAACAATTCTTAGTGGCTAACGGAGTCGAACGCCTTTTCGTAGTCGATAAATAAAAGATAGAGTGGCCGGTTTAGTTGTATTCTTTGCTTTTCTCAATTACTTGGTTAATCACATGTATGTGGTCGATCGTTGAGAATCCTTTCCGGAAGCCTGCTTGGTCTCGTGATTGGCGGTGATCGAGTGTTTTTTCCAATCGTCTATAAATAATCCTCATAAATATTTTGCTCGGATGGCTAATTAGGCTTAATCATTTAATTTAACTGGGCGATAGTTTCGCATGTCACTTTTAGTCCCTTTCTTGTGTAGAAGTATGATGTTGGAGTTGTTCCACGATTTAGGTATCTTGCTAAAAAGCTTGGTTAAATGTTCTATTAATTCATCTCCTCCGGCTTTCAAATATTCTGTGATAATGCCATCTTCTCCGGCAGCTTTGTTATTTTTCATGAATTTTAAGGCAGATCGAACTTCATCTCTCAATATTGATGGAATTGGTTCTCCTTCCACTTCTTCTCTTGCATAGTCATTATCGTTGTCAATTATTGTGCCTCTCCATCATGTAGATTCCGGTAGTATGTTGTCAAAGCCTTCAATATTTCTCTCCTGTTCGTGACCTCTCTTCCGTCCTGCATGATGGCTCTGATCCATTTTATACCATTCTGTATTACTGATTGGGCCTTTTTCAAAGACTTGTTTCTATATAACTTCTTCAATGAGTTTTTCATTGTACTTATCAATGTCTTCTCTGATCTTCATCCTGGCTAGCTTCCTTGTTTCGATAAAGTCGATTTCGGTTCTTCTTGATTGCTTCCTCTTTTCCACAATTCTTCTCATTTTCTAATTAAGTTAATGGTTTTCTATGCCAGTTTATTTTTTTCTTTCGGTTTTCGATATTTTTTCTTTCAGGTTATCGATCACTTTCTTGATTATTGTGTTCATCTCTTCATTAGCTTCATTGACAGAGCCTTCATTAAAAGTATTGTTATCATATTCAGTCAAATCCGTGTAAATTTCTCCAAAAATGTGCACATCTCACAAGTGGCGGTGGGTCACAGCTCAAGTTCATTTAATAAAATCGAAACTGCATACACATTGGGGATTTAATCAATGCTTAGTTTCTACGCTACCTAATATACTTACTATGTGCAGTTGATTCATTTATCGTGATTAATTTAACATTTTTGTAAAGTATCAATTTTTTGACAAGTCTATTCTTAATGAAGAAGAGGCGAAGGATGAGGAAAGTTTCGATCAAGATGCATCAACTGCATTACTGATTTTCTGCTACAGTCAATTAAAAAAACCTGCGGTGTCGATAAATGAGCCGGCTTCAGAAAGCTTGTCAGGAGGATGTAAAGAATTTAATGATCAAGCGGTACAAGCGACATTTCTCAAAGAGTGAGAAGCTACTGACAGATGTTTGACAACTCCACTTAGGCGACAATTCACCGTTTATTTTCTAGACAAATGTTATGAAAGATACATTTTCTTTCCGATTTTAGATGAGCTGCTATGTAATCTAAAAATGTTCAATACTCAGAATGCGACAGGCATGATAATCGATGCAATTCGTCCATAAAACACTGCCAAACTACTTTTCTAATTGAGCAATTTGCAAAGTTGCATGAAACATTTTTTCTCTTTTTAATTAGTTGATACATTCTTCAGACGATCAGATTGTATTACAATATTATCACCATCTCATCAATATACACGTACTTATCATACGATGCACCTGCCTACGCATGCAGCTTCTTTGATCATTTTTTGCTCTTGTAAAGGTGAATCAGACTTTTCTCTGATAAGACAACATATTTGTATAACATAGAAAAGTGTCTTTTGTCTAGTCATAAGTACACATGATACACAAACGTAGGACCTATGCTAGCAAGACTGCCTTCCCATCGCAAAATCCTGTCGACTCTCCTGCCGCATTATAGTGCTTTGCACAGTTCATCTCACACTGAGGCTGAAAATCAATGCTATCGAAATCTGAAGAGGAAAAAAGAAATTTATGAAAGCTATTACTGCTTCTTGCGACCACAACCTAATGAATTTCGTCCACATTTTTTTCATGATTGATTTCATTGCCCATTGCAAGCGATTTTGACCACATTGACGTTTGATTCTCGCGTATAAGTTTCAAAACTTGTCATCTGCTCTTGTTTACCAAGTCAGTGATTTCTTGACATATTTACCAGCTTGTTAAATATATCTATTTGTTAAGTTTTTTAGGACCAATTGCTCATAGAATATGGTAACACATTTTCCTTTTCTGCTGTTTGAGTAGCCACTGGAATATTATTGGGCAATGCCCTGAATCTTTGAATTCAATTTTCATTTGTCAAAAATCCTTTTTCCTGGAATTAGTGGTTCCTAATTCGTGAAAACTATTAGAAAATGTTTGGCCCTAAAGGACTATTGCCGCTAAACCATGTTTTCATCATGGCCGTGAATGATTTCATCAGGTGAAGAAAGAACATGCAATGACTGTGAAGAACGCTTTCATATTGATTAAAAGAAGGTTTTTAGCATTGTAAAATCTTCAAGTCAGATGATTTTCAGCCGACGCTTTATGCTAACATTCGTCAATGGTGAAAGGTGTGCTTTTGTATCTCAATGATGTGCTACTTAAATCGGAGATAATGGCATGAATCCTGATCTGTTAAACACTGCAGTTATTTAATGGACATCTGAGGTTGCTGATGATCAAGGCTTAGACAACAAATCAGCCTTGTAGTATCTGAGTATGGACTCATTATTGGAAGGAGAACTGAACTTTATGTGAAAGGGAAGTCCAAAACGAGTGATGTTCTCGATGTAATCTTGCTGGCGAAGCCTTTTACCCGCGCTATAGGCTGCATTTATCGTAACAGGCGCCTGAACTATGTCTGGCCCTGTTTTCTGTGAAGGAAAACTTGCTTTTTTTAATCAATGGACGTATTTTGTGGACGCAGACAGTAATATGACTAACATGTGACAAAATTTCCATTATTTCATCATATCGATGAATCTTTTTAATCTATATAAATCTTTGCTGTAAACAGAAGCAGCAGCGACGCCTGCAGCTGAATCCGAGGTGCAGCTGAAAACTTAAATCCATGATAAAAGTAAAAATAAAGAACTACAAAGAAGACGGCTGACCAGCCAGTCACAGATGACTATGATTTGAATTCGACCTGCCATCGCTACAAATGTATGCAGTAGATTTCAGGGGTGCCCTCGGACCAGCCAGTGAAGGACATTTTTGTGGGCTGCGAGGTTAATAAAGAAACGCATCCCGAATATGTGTAGATAAAGTAGGCTTGTAGTTCAGGAAATCCAAGGTGCAAGTTCCCAAAATTTGTCAGATAGCTGTGACAATGGCTGTTGAGGACTCAAAACAACAAGGAGTGCTCTACCGCATTCATGATCGCCCATCCACGTCTCTGTATCACAGAATTAGACAGGTCGTCTCTCCTTCTGTTTGACTAGAAAGGAAACATTGGAACATGCAGCGTTAATGTAATGGCACAATCTGCTGACATTATACCATAGCAATCGAACAATGAGCAACCAGATCAACGTTAAATGCACCAAATTGTGCGAAGCTTCAGTGACTGTTGTTATCAACCGGATCACCCAGCAAAGAGACATAGTCGATGTCAAGTTCTACAGAGAAGTTTGCGAACTATTTTCGTGGGCCTGCTAACTTTTCTAAAAATGATCGGACGGCCCAACATAATCGATAAATCTTTTTCGCAATGATCTGAATTCTTCGAATCTGAAGGAATTGTGGCGATCGGAACATTTTGAAGGAATTCACACCAATCCGCAAGCGACGCACGACAATTTTCCTATCTCTGCAAGGTATTAAAAAATTTTCTTCGCTAATATCGGCAACCAGAGGCTGATGCTGTCGCATCGTGCATTAAGAGCGTTACAGCTAGTCTTCGTTTACAAACTCGATCGAAAAGCGCTTAACATGTTAGATATCAATCACTGGTCGCAGCTTCACGTTGACTCATAGTTACAATCTGTTTATACATGCAGTAGGCCGAATTCATGCGATATGGTATTTCATCAATCGGTGATGTGTTTTTCATTGAATGTGCATGTCCATATGTAGATCTTTATACTATAGCACGACTATTTATTGCTAATTTTTGTCGTCTGCTAATTTTGAAAACTTCCATTGTGCAGGAAATTCTGTTTGTACATGTATGAAAACTATACGGATAGGGGAGATGCATAATTATGTAAGCATTACGTACTACAGATTATGCAAACCTACATTCTGTGAACTCTTCACCCGAGACTGTATTTTCTTAAATTTATATCATCCGCAAATAATTTATGAATGAATTTGAAGTTAAGATAAACGACAACAGCATGGTAAAGCATAAATGATACCTGAAAAATTCACAAATCTAAAATTAAAAATGAAAGTTGGCCATCAATATTTTACTCAAAAAATTGGCCGTTGACAAAAACAGGTTTTGAACCCCTGTTGCAGATATGACTTTCCTTTCGTTGCATCTTCATACAATAAATTGCAATTTAAAATTTTATTTTCTCTGTTTTTGCAACTTTTAAAACTACTTGATTTTTGCTGAATTTGTGTTATGCTATTTTGGCTCTAAATGATTGCCAACATGAATGGCTGAATCATCTTTGAGAAAGGATATAGATAGGATTGATGACTGCATCTGTTCTAATAGATCTACAAATGACATTGCAAGTATAAGTAACAAAACATCAGAAAATATAGACGACCATTTATCAATGAGATTCAGGCTAAAAAGAATCAGGAAAGAGTTGTCTAGTTTTCATTTTTCCTCAGTTGCTATTTAGCCGATTTTTATTACACAACCACTTTCTTTTAAATAGAAGTTGAGTTACAACGAAAATTGATCATGTCAAGATTGTTATGTTTTCTTAAGAATATTTAAAGTGAAGGAACTCGCATAAAAGGATTCTTTTGCATCATAGTGCACGAGTGCTGCAGTTATAGTATGCATATACATGGCTGCTGTCACTTTAAGCATATTATATAAAACATGATTCTTTACTTTTTAGCTATAAACGCATACGAGCGTATTTTAGCCAGAATTTCCTCATCTTCATCTATGGTCTTCTATACAATATTACCTTGCTTCCACACATTTACTATAACGATCGCAAGCGACTTTGATTAACTTTCATGTTAATATGCATCACCTAAGCATCGACATTCGAAAATAGAGAGACGGCATTTCAGTTCAACCTGTTTGCTTAGGAAAATTATTGTATGATTTATATTTTTAATATTAATTTATCACTTATATTCATTTAATACATCACTGATTTAATTAATGACAGTTAAATTAACAATTACAATGATAGTTTATAATAGAACCTACCTAAATCTACCCAGATGATTTGATTGCGGAAAGAAACGGGAATAACAACAAATGTCTAGCTTATTAAATGTTAATATTAGTGCTTTTCAAGATGGAGTCCGCTCATCAGCGTATCACAAGGTTGATGATTTCCCTTTTGCAGTTGTATTGCTCACCTTTCCTGAAAGTCATCCTTCCCACCCCATATGGGTAGTACAATTTTAACAGGTCAAGTTTTAAGATATTTACGCATTTGCTCACATTTATGCTATGTTGTTCATAAGATTAAAATCACATGCCAATTGTTTACAAAAAGAAGCTATCTTTTGTGTGATTTAAGAAGATCCATGGAAAAACTTCTACGTAAGCACTTTTCACTCTTGCTAAAGTTTGGCTTATCTTCAAGCAGACAATTGTCCGTCCAATGCGGTATGATTTGAGTGCATCCACACTATTTTGAGTACCGCTATCTCTGTGCATTTTATTTTTGTTTTACGGGATGCGCCTATGGCGTGGGTCCGCCACTGCTTATTCGTCCAAGATGTTAAAGGACCCGAAACGAGACGAAAGAAGTTGGTCATCTTGCTGATGAGTCCCTTGTATATATTCTTGTAGTGTTGTTTTGTCCAGTTTTATTTTTATATTTTCGTTCTTGTCTTTATGAACTTTTGAGAATCCGTTTTTCCAGCCCAGTGAACGCTTAATGAGTCCTTTTCAGGACTATCTTACATTTTTTATTTACAAATATTTTTTTTATTTTATTGTATGTGTTATCCGCACGTAAGCGAACTTCAGCTACAATAATAGCAATTTAATCAATTTAGTTAGTGCATTAAATTTTAGAAAAATTGATGGAAAAATTGATTGAGAAGACTTGAAAAATAGAAAAGCTGCATTCGAATCGTAGCATGAACAAAAAAGACCATGGCCATTTACATACTATGAGACAGATTGGTATCCTGCTTGAAATAGAAGACTCAGATTGTGAGTTCCTAATTTTGCACTACCTGCTAATTCTCATATACCGGTGCATGTGAAATACCCAAGACTAAGTAGAATCAGCAACGGATGACCAAGAAATTTTTAATTTTTTATTGTTGAGAGGAGACAGTTCATAATTGAATAAGAATCTGTTGTGCATGTATTCATGTATATATTATGCACCAGTTAATTCTGACTATTTTCTGTTTTTCATTCCATAGATATAGAAGCTACCTATTTTCATTACTTTCACTTCCTGTGATAAAGAAGAACCCATTAAGTGACATTAGTGATACTATTAAGCACTAATACCTACAGCATGCAAAATAGACCATTTACAAATTTGAATATTATATTAATTCACATAATTTGAGAAGTAATAAACTAGTATAGCTGTTCTATTATGCGTTTACATGACTAAACTGGATTATCAAGACTTTCACCTTAAAATCAATTGCGTAATTTGATTACTGAGAATGTGGGAAAATCGGAAGTAAATATTGCTAAGCCTTGCAGTAAATTATTGTAAAATTTTAAGAGAATCTCTCTGCATGAAAAAGAAAAGCAATAATATTTGAGCAGAAAACTCATTAAACATTGAAAACGACATTTTCTGATCTTGGAGAATTTAACCTGAAAGGGATCAAGGAAATTTCATGAATGGGATCATGTCTTCTTGGCTCATTATTCGAGTTTGCCAACTTAGCAAATTTAGCTAATAGATCATTTTTCCAATAGGCTATATGCACCTGTTTGATATATTCACTTTTTTATATTATCAAGGGTCATTCAGGGGCAAAAATCATTAAATAATTGAATCATTTTACAGTAAGCGGTTAGAGTTCAACTATATTTATGGAGTAGTTATGTTTTCTGTGGTATGAATTTATGATTCATTAATTTTAGGTTTATTCTTTATCTGAATAATGTTATGTGTATATCCCAAAGTAAATCATTATCAGGGTCTTTGACTATAATAAGTTGATCTTTCACTATCACGCAAGTTGGTACATGACAAGCGTAAGAAGATATTTCTTACTATCAAAGCTGGTCTTGAAGTAGGTTGAAAGCAAATTTTCATTTTCAATATTTTCTCTCTGTTATTTATTTCAAAACTTTGGCTACAAAATCGATAATTCATATTATTATGCAATACACTTAATGCAAGCAAGCAAGCAAAAATTGATGAGCAATTCTCAAAAGAATTTGAACTCTAGTTCAGTTGAAAACGATTTAATTAAGATATACGTACTACTACTTCTTATTTCATCAGCATGTTATTCTACAATAAAATTTAATGATAGAAGTCTAATATAAAATATGTTTCAAGGAGAAAGAAAATAGAAAAAGATGTCCTTTGACACATCAGCGTCAAGCAGAGATATGCACTAAACCATTTTTATGGCAACATGACATGACTTAAACTACATATCTAAACACGAACACAAGACATAAACATGCTGATTGATGGAATGATGCTGTGTATTTAAGCGCAAACATGATACGAAGGCGATCGTGGTCGTGACTTGATCGTGTTCCTGTCATGCATCGAAACCATAGAGTAAGTATATTAGGTAGAGTGGCAATTATATCCCCAATGTGTATTCACTTTCGATTTTATCAAATGAACTCGAGGAGGATACACTTGGATATTGTTACCAAATGTGAGATGCAATTTTTTGAGGTTTTGAAGAAATTACCACGGCATTGACTGATCATGATTGTAATGCAGAAGGAATGATGGTATTTTACAGATCCTCCGTGCCATGACAGCCTTGGAGAGGTCATGCTTGTTAAATTAGAAATTCGATGGTATTTTCTTAAGCGTGATCACATCACAGCTGCAACAGCTGCCACTTGCAGAGCAAAATCACATAGTCAAATACAATGATTTCAATTAACTTTGAAAGATGTAAATGGTTCCACATCACTATTCAGATTCAAGAAATGAAACATCGAATTTAGTGAATCATTAAATCATGCCGGTGAAAATTGAATTAAAAAGTTGAAATTCCAGCCGAGAAAGCAAAATCAGACCTTGACTTTTTCATGAAGACTTCTACTAATGCAGCTCATGAAATTTCTTTATCATCAGCTTAATATCCGCTAAATTATGATGCTTGTTAGCAAATATTCATTCCTTTGATATCCATTTTGCTTTACACTACCTAGATGCAGGACGTCATCTCGGTGTATATAAATACAGAATAATTTGAAAAATTTTGGCTTTTTGAAAACTGCTCAAATAAGTTTTTGGACAACAGGAACGTGATCTCCGCAAAAACTGAATCTGATGATGTAAAAATTTTACTGTACAGATACTTTTTTGAGTCGACACTCTACCTATATATATTTACTCTATGATCGAAATTTAAATCTTTCTGGATGGAAATTCTGCCTAGCTACGAATGTTTGCGGATGAACACTGATTAAAAATGTTTTAAAACATTTGGAAGTCTTTTCAATAAGAAACTCGAACGTTAAGGTGGAGACACGAGAAAGATTATTTAAGTCGTCATTCATCAGCAATGTTTTGCAGTTTTGTTAGTGATGCAATATAGATCACTGAACTACTGCTATCAAGCGAAGACAGCATTTACTACACTGCTTTTGTAGATGCTGGGAAAACTTTCAAAAATTTTAAAATGTTTCCTATTTGAATGGTTCCTTTGAAGCGAAAAAAGTGGCCTTCTGAATAGCATGCTTTTTTGGATTTTTCAACTAGATGTTTTGTTTTCCTTAGTTTTTTGCAGCATAAGTCACAAACGAAAAAGTCTCTCCAGTATGATCTCTAAACAGGCTATCTACTTGACAGTCAAACTGTATTATATAAATCCTATTACAGTTAGCAGGTATAACTTTAGTCTACTTCATTAACATTAAAGCAATAAACTATGAGACCGTGGCGGCTACATTTTGCATATTTATGAAGACAAAGTTCTTGATGTCATCTATCAGTCTATCTCTCTCAATTTGAGTATTAAACGATTATAGTCTGACAACCAGAACAAGTTTTTGTCAGGGAATGAGCCGAAAATGAGACTTTCACAAAATGATGTGCACCAAAAGAAAATACATGGGGCACAGATTGAAGTTTTTTTGGCTTAAATGAAATGTTCTTTCTTTTCTGTTATCAACTGAAAAGTACTAAGTCTAGAGTCATAATTTTTGACATGTAATGTCTTCAGGTCATTTCTTATGTGCATGTGCTATTATCATGCTTCTGATCGACAATGCATCGAGAATGTGGCTGAATGTGGATAAAGTTGATCAAAATGTTTTAGTTGAACAACATTAAGAGGCTCGCCAAATCTAAATGTGTTTAACTTTGTAGACAGGGGTGCATGAACATGAAAGGAAATGACATGGACACATTCCATGTCAAAAATTATGACTCTGGGCTTAGTACTTTTCGTTTAATCAGAGAAAACACAGAAAATTTCATTTTAACCAAAATCTTCAATCTGTGCCCCATTGGACTAACATGTGTTTTTCTTTGATTCTGTCGGACAAGAAAAGGAACCAGCTGGAACTCGGCAGACGTGCCGATTCGTCGTAGGCAGAAGATGTGCATCATTCTGTAAAAGTCTCACTTTCGGCATCGTTCCCTGCAGAAACTCGTTCTGGCTGCCGGACTAGCAACTTTGCGAAAGACCTGTGACGACTTAGATCCAGAAGGTGCTCATCTTGTGAAAAAGCAACAACTCGTCGATAGTCAACAAACCTAGCACCTCATAAAAAGTTAAATCGCGTACTAAGTGTGCTACGAAGCTCCTCAACTTCGGATGCGTATTAATCTTAAAAAAAATTCTGGAATTGAATCGATATTTTTCTTGAATATATGTAAGTGACTTTCGTCTTGTGAAAAACAAACAAATTTTTAAAATTAATTTGGCATCACAACTATTTGCTGGAAAATAGTTCAATGACTGTCTATCAACTGGCATGTGACATCTTCCAAAAAGTGACACGATGGAATCTGTCACATTGTGATTTACGGTGTAGCCTACACGGGCCTTCGACAGAGCATTATCCTACTGGTATTTACCGCTCTCAACAGATAGTTCCTTGGCCTTGTGGTTAGAGGGTGTGCGTCATAGAGAAGGTATTATCCAGAGTAAGAACTGGGCATTAATGACATCGCCAGTGCGATAGGACAAGCTTCGGCTTCTTTAAATGACCTATTTTTTATGTCTAGTCCCATAAGCAAGATGTACTCTTCTAAGGCATCTGAGAAATAACCAATTAATTGACTATCATGAGAGTATTACAAAAGAAAGAATGATATTTTACAGATCCTTCGAATCCCTGAAAATTCTGGTTTGGAGAGGTCATGTCATTTTTAATTACTCTGACACAAGTCGTTATTATAAAAGCCCAGACTTTTCAATGCATGTTAGAGTGCATTCTATTTATCACCTTTGTCCTTTTTGTCACAAATCAGTAATATATCATAATTGACTTTGTATCCGGATTTTGCAGTCGGTTATCCATTAAGAGAGAAGGCTTAAGTCTTCGACCGCTTATATTGATAAAATAAATACAATAAATCTGACGTTTCGCCACTGGCTTGATCACAGACTGAAGTAAAGAGTCAGTTTTGGACATTTATATCAGGCTTGTTTGAACAGATCTCACCTGATTCCACCTTGCGACGGTGATGATAACTCCTCAGGTTGCGGTGCATCACTGACCATTGAATATAATAATAATAATAATAACTGTATATTTATAGAGCGCCATTACTTGGTGAGCTCATGGCGCAACAAAATTATACAACATTACATGTACACAAAATAACATAAACACATCAGCGATTGGAAGAAATAAAGTGTGTCTTCAAAGACTTTTTAAATGAGTGTAGGGATGCTGAGTTCCTCACGTCTCTGGGTAAGGAATTCCACAATACTGGTGCAGCATAGGAAAATGATCTTCTTCCGAATCGAGTCCGATAATTGCGAGACTCCAGAATTCGGTCATCATCAGATGAACGCAACGATCGCCTAGGAACATATACGGATACGAGATCTGACAAATAGGACGGACAAGAGCCCTGAAGAATCTTGTACACAGTGACACAAATTTTAAAACATATCCGTTGTCTGATACGAAGCCAGTGTAAATCAGAAAGATGACACGATATATGATCATATCTCGGAATACGCATAATTAACCTCGCCGCATTGTTTTGAATACGCTGTAGCTTATCCAGAAGATACGTCGGATAGTTGTATAGAATTGAATTACAGTAATCAATTCGAGAAAGAATAGTACTGCACACCACAGTTTTACACGCATCCGTTGATAAATAGCGTCGGATATGGCGCAAGCGGCGCAACTCACAATTTAAAACACGAATCAAGTTGATAACGTGACACGATGAATCGAGGTTTCGATCGAATGATATACCAAGATTCCTCACTTTCCGAGAAAAATCAAAATGCGGTAGTGGCTCAGTTGGCATTCTTATGCTTGGAGGATATAACATAATCACTTCAGTCTTCCGTCTATTCAAAATCAGTCGATTACTTGCCAACCAATCCTCCACTTGATGAAGACAATTATTCGCAGACAGCAACAGCTCATGTACTCGCTCAGAAGTCGTGCTTTGATAGAATTGGCAGTCATCCGCATACATATGGTATTTGAAAGAGTGGCAGCCGAACACTTTCGAGATTGGTGAGAGATAAAGCGAGAATAAAATAGGTCCTAGGACGGAGCCTTGCGGTACACCACATGAAAGAAATGATTTTTTGGATGTACTGTGAGACACCATAACAGACTGAGTCCTTTGAGATAAGTATGATACGAACCATTCATGAGCTGTTCCTATCACGCCATACGTATATTTCAGACGGGATTTCAAAATATCATGATCAACCGTATCAAATGCAGAAGTCAAATCAACAAGCACAAGGACAAACACTTGACCATTGTCAAAAGATAATAGCAAGTCATTCATGATTTTCAATAGCGCCGTCTCCGTGCTATGATTCGACCGGTAAGCCGATTGATAAGATTCAAATAAGTTATTCGCAGTCAGATGTTGCATCAACTGTTGAGAAGCTACTTTCTCTATCACTTTTGAAAGAAAAGGTAATTGTGACACCGGACGATAATTTTCAAAAGAATTCCTATCCAATGTGGCCTTTTTCAATAGGGGCTTGATAACAGCATGCTTTAAAGCAACAGGAAAGACACCAGTTTTCAATGAATAATTGACAATTTCAGTAATCACAGGTAGCACATCATCAATGTGATCTTTCAGTAGAGCTACAGGGATGGGATCCAAAACTAATGATGTCATTGACAATTTAGCTATGACTTCACGTATGTCAGACTGTGACATTACTTTGAAAGAAGACAATGGAACCCCGGAGAAACGCAAATCAAAAACATGACTATCATCAGTATCACTATTAGTGGCACCAGTGATTTGTCTCTTTACGTACAAAATCTTATCAACGAAATAATTCAGAAATAAATCAGGCAAATCCGTAGAACAGTAAATTGTTGGAACTTGATTCCGCTTCTTGTTTGAGGTTAGATCATTCACAACTTTAAACAGCTCTTTACTGGTTTTAACCTCATTGATCAATTTGTTATAGTAATTTGACTTTGCTCGGGTAACAAGTCTGATTACCTGAAGCTTAGCATTTTTATAAGCGAGCATGTCTACAGTTACTCCGGACTTGCGCCATTTGCGCTCAGCACGACGACGCGTACGCTTAAGGGAAAGAAGTTCGGTGCTAATTTACCGAAACCAAGGCGAAGATCTTCGTTTACACTGACGTTGTTCTTCAGGAGCATGAATGTTCAATGTTTTTCTCAATGTGTTATTGTATTTTGTAACATCAGAAGGGTCCAAGCTTTTTAATCCATCAGATAAATCATGACCAAACGCAGAATGATCAATACGCCATAAATTGCGACAAGCAGCGGTAGAAGTAGTATGTAATGTTTCTATGCAAAAGTTATTAAGAACAACACGGTGATCAGATTCCAAGGTATCAGAAGTTTCCACAGTGAATATCAACTCATCTGACTCACGTAAAATAATCAAATCCAGAATGTGACGTTGGATGCATTACAACTTGCTTCAAATCAAACATCTGCAGGAATTTTAAGAATTTCATTGCGCTGGTATCCTTGTAATTGTCAATATGAAAATTAAAGTCACCAACATTACAAACATAATCTTGAATCAAATTGACATAGTCGAGAAATACTGAAAATTCGTCAAAAAATGTTGAAACTTTTAGCTGGTTCTTAGAGCTTGGAGGAGGACGGTAAATAAAAAAGAATGTTAGAGAAAGCTTTTTTACCATTATTGATAATTGCATCAATTCAAAAGTTGTGTGCACAAACGGAGACGACGCAATGAAACTCGCATGACGAAGACTCCGTTTATATATAATGCCAATACCACCACCTCTTGATGTCGTACGAGGAAATGAATTCATTAGATGGGTTGAAGAGGACAATGCTCCACAAAAATGTTCATCTCCTACAGAACGAAGCCAAGTCTCAGTCAGGAACATAATATCTATATCAGTGTCATCGATGAACAGGGAAATTTCGGAGCATTTTTCAAAAGAACACACGGAGCGAGCGTTGAATAATCCAATCTTAAAAGTATCGGAACATTGATCTTGAACTTTGCGACTGCATTTTGCCAAATCTATTAATGAAGTTGAAAGGGAATGAGACGTTTCAATGTAATAGCGATTAACATACGAAACATACTTCTGAGCTAATGAATACACGCTAACTGTGGCAATTTGTCAAAACAGTTGTTTAGAAATATCAATACGATCTAGAACTTTACCATCTTTGAACAATCTTCCTGATTTGATGAAAATTTTACTTCCATCTGAATTCGAGGCTCTCAACTCCTTGCAAACGTCTCTTAATCGTTTCTCCTCTTTCCGCTGTAGAACTGATAAATCTTTGACAAAGAAAATATTTTGTGAAGAAAGTGATGCATCTGCACGGGTACGCTTTTGGTTAAATAAAACGCAATTCTTTGCTTCGCGTTTAGCAAAAGTTATCTTCAATGGTCTTACTTTGTTTTCATCGTGACGACCAATTCGAGACGTAGAGACTATGTCAGCCTTGTTAAAATCTGAATCAATTTTATTGCAAATATATTGAAGCTTTGTAATGTCCTCACTCAACAAAACAGAATCATCCGTTAATAAACCAGACTCTGGAATTCCATGTGCCATTAAATTATTGGCTCTGATGCCATTCTCTTGCTTTTCTATATACAATTGTTGAGAGGTGATTACATCTTTCATATGTTTGATATTGATGTCAATTTTCGCTTGATTAAGAGTCGTAGACCATCAAAGTTCGATTCTATCTGATCAATTCTTGACGTCAAGGCATCAATTTTGGCGCTAATTCGTGATTCAAATTCGGAAAACAGTAATCTGATTTTATCCATCATAGATGCGTTTTGAGACCCAGATCGAGAGCTTCGCCTTTCAGACATTTGCTATTGTGCTAGAAGAGGAGGTGGAGTAAGGTCACAATTTATCGGTCACATCTGGGCTGTTTTTATGCTGCAATAGATGCTGGTACACAAGTGACGAACCAGTTGTCACATGCTCTCGAACCCTTGTTCGCATAGTCCTTTTTGTCTCGCCGATGTAATGTCTACAATTAATTTTGTATACGCAGTCTTTAGTCCAGCAGTCGACCACACCATCACAGCAGGCAATACAATAAACGCAATTCTGTGTGGTGCACAATTTTGTCTTCTTAGGCCTTAATAATGTTGATAGCTTGTTACTCTTGAAGGAAACAGTAATATGCTTGTCCAATCCACATTTGAACAAAGAGCTGCGTATGGCTCTGGTCTGATGCTCTGACATGTACGGCAAAGTAAGATATGTCCTGCCACCATTTCTGTCACCATTCTGCTTCTGCGTGGGCCTCTTCGCTTTACTGATACACTTCTTTAGCACCTTCGATGGATATCCATTTGCCGCATACCTTGATTTGATCAGCTTTTTACCTTCTTGTATTTCCAAGGGACCAGATCCATGAGAAAGGGCTCTCCGAAATTCATTCGTCAAGATTCCAATGAGTATGGAACGAGGGTGATGTGATGACCATGGTATGGTATGGTTTGAGTGCGATGGCTTCGTATATAATGTAAATGAAAAATGATCCTCCTTGCGACGAAGCATAACATCCAGAAACGGTAAGGCACCATTTTTGTCCTCCTCCACTGTAAAATGGATTGCTGGATGGATGTCGTTGCATATCGATAGTAGCTCCTCTGTCGTCTTCCCCTCAAAAATGCAAAAGATATCATCTATGTACCTCAACCATAATTTGATCGATCCATCAGACTGAGTAATAATTTGATTTTTTATATAGTCCATGAAAACAATTGCACATGCGACTGAAATATTATTTCCCATCTGTATGCCAGAACGTTGTTTGTAAGATTCATTGGCAATGGAAATTGTATCAGAAGTGATGGCTAACCTCAATAAGTCACTGAAATCAGCTCTTGTTTTCCCGGAATTATCACGGTGATGACAGACTTTATCATGGCCAATAAATCGAATACGATTTTGAGTAGCATTACAAGAGCTGATTTGTGTACCAGCATCTATTGCAGCATAAAAACAGCCCAGATGTGACTGATATTCAATGGTCAGTGATGCACCGCAACCTGAGGAGTTATCATCACCGTCGCAAGGTGGAATCAGGTGAGATCTGTTCAAACAAGCCTGATATATAAATGTCCAAAACTGACTCTTTACTTCAGTCTGTGATCAAGCCAGTGGCGAAACGTCAGATTTATTGTATTTATTTTATCAATATAAGCGGTCGAAAACTTAAGCCTTCTCTCTTAATAATTGACTTTAAGTGTAAAATGGGTCACAATGTTATTCATGCAGAATATAAAAATGTTTGATTTATTGAAACCATATTATAAATTCATACCTAATAAAGTTTAATTAATCTGCACATGTAATTAATTAGAATGGCCTTGATGCTTGCAGTAATAGTTGTTGAATAATTAATGGACTCTTAGATAATAAAGGATATGGGTCAGCGTGTGTTGTGTCATGTTGCCAAAAGTCAGATAGGTCCATAGGTGTCCGCTAGAGCAGTCGACTATTAAGAAGACAAAACATTGTTCAAATAGGAAAGAACTCTCGCAGTGCATGCATCTGCAGGCTGGGATTATCAAAAATTGATTGCAACTTAATTGCTCTTTTCAATTTTGACATTCAGGAACAATCAATTAACTGTAATTGAAATTCTATGCAATCAATTAATTAAAATTAGAATTAATCAGTACCCAATTAATTGACATCAACTAATCTATAGATTGAAGAATCCTATGAACAGATATTGGACACCGCAGATTGCCTTGATCTGTACTGTAATAGTTGTTGAATAATGAACTCCTAGATTTTAGAAGCGCGTGCGCGCGTGTCGCGTCTTGCTGTCAAATACAGGCTTCCGTGCGAGTAGTGGACTATTCAGTAGCAAAAATGTCCTGATACTAGAATTCTCTGTGCGAAATTCTTCGTGATCAAGTGCCACGATTCGGATAAGTCCTTTAGTTGATATTAGAGAGGTTTGAAAATTCTCCACTGAGTATCTGAAAGATGTAGACCAAATTTTGACATGATTAAAATCAATCACATCGAGCAGAAATTTCTCAAAAGAAAAAACAATGTATTGTAATAGGAATTTGATTTAATCAGTCAATTGACATAATAACTTGATGCAATCAATTAATTGAAATTTGAATTTGAGCAATCAATTGATTAACATCAATTAATTAAAATTCAATTAATGTTTGATTTTTCCTGTCTGCAGTGTCGAGTGCCACATGTCGATTAAATCCTTCAGTCGAGTGATGTATCTGAATTATGTAAACCTATCTTAATCATTATTCCGGACAATCACATCACAGCGCTCATATGTAGCAGGAAATTGATGCAACATATTGATAATTGGAGTTTAATGCTATCAGTTACCGTAATTGAAATTGGAATTCCTAAGCAATCAACTAATTGAAATTAATCAATTTTTTTGTCAGTTCATAGGCCTGGTCTTCTGACTCCAAAGTCGCTGTTTCAAGTCAATCAATGACTGATATATGTCCCGTGTTGGTTCTGTCGAGACTTGTTGAACTGTCAATAACCAGGTTTCTTATAGAAATGAAAAATGACAACGATATACTCTGGAATATGCTGAAAGCATCTAGAATGTGAAATAATTGTTTGGATGATGGAGGTGTTTCCTTTCTATAACAACAAGCTGTGTCGCTAACGAGGAAGAAAGTGTCATACGAGTTTCTCTTTCTCCAAAAGTCGAGGATTATAGAATTTGCGGATTCAGAGGATTATGAGGTTGCACGCTCAACACGCGTGCTTTAGGGGAAGCGCGAAAGAAGGGAGAAATTTCAGCCAGCTCGCTCCATTCCCTCCCAGCGTTGTGAACGAACACTAATCCCTAAGCTCGCCGATTATCGTTGTCTGTGGAATGCTGAGATTTCAAACTGAACCTGATCCTCTCTGAATCAAAATACCTTTGTTAGAAAGAGGTCGCCAGATGATGTTCTACCTTCTTCCCTAACAAATGTTTGTCATTACCAACGTTCACCACCTAGTTTCAAAGCACGTTTCGCAGATATCTTATGAAAAGTAAATTCATTGAGCACAATCTATGATTTAATGTAGGGAAAATAAGGCAGCAATATCTCCCGCAATAATGTGACATTTAAATTAGTTGAAAAATGAATGTCAGCTCAATTAGCAAAGCTCATATCACTGTCTGCCTAGGTATTTCCCATTTTGTTGCACGAAAGGATGTTGAAAATCCAAATCTAACGATCTATGTACCAGCTATAGAAATCCGGCACCCTACAATATTGAAGGACTAGAGCGGACATGTACACGGACAACAATCATGCGCCGTAAACATGCACTGCCGCGACAACGGTACATAAACGATGATGGCTTCCAGTGATGAAAATGGATTAGTGCCGGTACCTTGTCAGCATACTTCAGGCACGTTAGCAGAAAATCATTTCGGAGTGGGACAAAGTTTAAATGCAATTTTATCTGCATTTTTTCGATATTTGTTTTTGCAAAGATCTATAATTCAAATTAATAACAACTTCAATAATCGGCTGATTATGGAATTGTAGTTGTTTATTTCATTCCTATGTTGCCTACTTTTCATGAATGATTCTTGTTAGTCAGTAGTTATACAAAGTAGGTACATGCGTATGGTTCTTTGACACACTAAAAGCAGCGAACGATCCCTTTATGTGTGAAGACGCCTCGGCCAAAACTGGCCGCCTCACTCAATATTCATACATAGGCCCTAAATGGTTGGCAACACAAGAGTGCTATGCAAAGACAATTATGGAGGGATTGAGATTAAGACGATACTGTCGAAACTTTTCAATGAATGAAAGGTTAGAACGGACTACGAGCATGGGACTATGAAAGCACGGAGGCGGTAACACCATATCGATTCTTGAAATTTGAAATTCTGCTTATATTTCATTCTGAAGTTCACTATGCCTTTATTTTCATTTTTATGAATAGTAACTGAGGCGGCTTTACTTTAAGAGAATCTTTATTTTTGATATACATCAAAGAACCATGTTTTTATTCAAATAAGAAAGTAATGATAATCACACTGTGAAACAATGTAGAACATAAGATTCATTTTGTGGACGCCAACAAAATCACAGCAAAAACTTTGAAAGTGAGTTATTTTCAAAACTATAAGAAACCTGGGCGGCAAAAGTAGGCACCGATCGCGTCCTTGCATGCGTCTCAATGACAAAAAACATTGAACTTATTTAATGAATCAACCGGGAACAGCAGATTTGCTGCCGACGATGTTGATGTTATTTACTTATTAGCTCTAGTAATGAATTTTTGCCATCTCTAGCCAAATAACTCGTCAAAGAAATGGCATAATTTATACGTACACAAACACCATGTAAACGAAGGTTCAAAACAAGACAATTGGCGCAGGCAGGTATTTGTTCTCTCGTAGCAGCTGCCAATTGTTCACCTTCATTGTTTGTGTACTTTTGCGAAAATGAGAAAAATGTTGAAGAAGTTTTAAAAAGAACTATTATAATATTGGAACTATAATATTTAACTATTTGAATATAACTTACATATTGGAATTCCTTGCATCACAAGGATGCAGAAGATACCAAACATTTTTGATGAAAAAGTGATAATGTAACATTTCAGCCGAGAGAGTCATGATTTTGTGATTAATTCACGAAATCACTAATTTTTTATTAGTCCATTGACTTTGATTACAAGCATATCAAAAGAGAGCTCAGAAAATGCTTGTTCTCCACGTGTCTGATTCATTTTCATACTCACAATTTTTGTTATTGAACAATTGCGATTTGTAAATTGAGGGATTTTTAAATTTTGAGCACTGCTCAGCAAATGCAATACCGGATGCAAGCCTATCATAGCTCATTTGAAGAAGGTTGAGAATGATGTATGGCACGCTGTTTTGCGACACGTCTGGAAGGCATTGGAATCGATTGAATCTCAGCGAAATTAGGCGTTTTTAGGTCTTAGGATGCCTAAATAGTTTAGTACTATATCAGACCGTTTGTATTTATATATACTTGTGATATGTAATTGCATTTACACAATTCGTGTTATTCACTTTGTGATTAAATCAATCCAAATGGCATTCGCATTATAATGCAATGTCCTTTCCTTCTAGTGTCATACTGTATTTCCACTGTCGTCATTCATGTTGTGGAATCTGTTTGAACCATTGTTACTATATCCGTGTTACCTTGCTGAGAAATATACGTTTTTGACTTTTGACTTTCTTGACTTTATGTATCCTTTTCGACATGTATCAACATTTAAGACGAGATTTCAATTGATTTGGTATAATTGACAACTTTTTAAATTTTGGATCGGATTGGACTTTCGCACATCGCGGGTTTGATTCGGATTTCCCCTTTGTCTTGAATCGCTTTTTAATTAATTTCTTTTCATTCTATTCAATTTCAATTAATTTTCCTAGAAGTTTCATTCAATTTTCTTTACATTTTATTCAATGTTGATTCCATTTTCATTCCATTCAATTTAATCCAATGTTTGCTCATTTGCATTTCAATTTCATTCAATTTTTCTGCAATTTTCATTTAATATTTATTTCAAACATGATTAAAACGCTCCATTCTCGTTCTATACAGCTGATTTCAGCGCATTTCGTCTCTCAAATTGATTGAAGATGCTCCGATTCAAGTGAAAAGTTGACTTTTTATGGCACACTCAATTTTCATCACGAATTCCAATCAAAGCCGCTCTGCATGAGGTAAAGCATATTCTTAAAGCAATAATAAGTCAACATTAATCCCCGCTACTCATTCCTATAATCCTTTATAGGAAATCGCGGCTTCAAATCTCTTTGTCATTAATCGTGGTTCTACACGATGAACAGATGGTGACCTAGTGAGAAGTGTGGATCTGACCTTCGGTGCCATATGCGTTGGTAAAGCGCTCATTGTCAGAGCTACGGCTTGTTAATCATCGACTGTGTAGAGATAGTTTGTTAGGAGCTTTATTATGGCTTTATCCTGTTGGCATCGTATCGGAATTTTTGCGGTTATCGAAAACTTGCTCTTATTTATGATGTTTTGATCAAGACATGAATAATAATAATATATAATGCATGCAAGTAAAAATGAGATGAATAAAAAATACCGTAAAACCTGTATGAGACCCCATGGCGGTCTATTTTTCAACCCTCTCTCGTGGATGGCGGTCGATTACCGGCGGCGTTCTATTAGGGTGGTGGTCTATTTTCAACATCTCCGAGTCTAAAATTGCTCAGAAATGTCGCTTTAAAAAACTTATATTTGCGTGTATGTTTCATCTATATAAAACTATTAAATAACTGGATGATCTGCTGAATGCCCAACAATATTATGAAATTATTTACATTTCGGCTTACTAGTGTGATTTATGATGTTATAATTAAAACTCAACATGACTCTAAATGGACATTTGATCGATATTCAATAAATTGACTTATGGGTATTATTGGCAATAATCATCTAGACATAATTCTCAATACTATAATAAAGGCTCAACACTCAGCAAGATGATATACTATATCCATCTTTTATATTTTGCAAGTAAGATGACTGCCGGCTTAGAAAACAAGATGATCAGCATCACAAATCGTGATTAACATTAGACACTTGATGATTAATTCAATGCAATTGCTAATAATGACGAAGTCAGACACACATTCAGAAGACACAAAGGCACACGAAGAAGTACATATCCAACACTTATCGAACAGGCCCTACACAAACAAATATATCTTTAAAATATATTCACTGCTTAGATTGGTGAAATATAGGAAGTGGCGGTCTGTTACACGGTGAAGGGCCATCGCAGGTTTTACATTATATTGTAATTTACGATGAATGAAATTAAAGTTATTGCAAATTCAGACATACAAGTCCTGCTGTTAGAACTCGAACTTGTGAACTCAGGTTATCGGTAACTCTAACCTACTGCAGCTGTACCACGGTTGCACAACGGCCACCGGTCCGGCCACGGCCATAAAGTCTGAAGACTGGCTGGCTTCTCTTTGCACAGGGCGACTTTTAAAATTAGACCTATATGTATCGACCATTAACTTTCATTCTAAAATTAAAAGTCAAATATAGGAATTACAACATTGTAAGAGCATGAAAATATAAAATAATTTAAGTGACTTTGCCTGGAATCGTTGGCTGTTACTTAGACATACAAAATTATCGAGACAAACCAAAAAACCTACCGAGTGATCGAAAAATCGAATGATGTCTAATTGTTTAAGTTGACCTGTTGCCAGCCTTAACCGATAGACTACACAGAGAAACCGTACACATAATATACACTTACATGGAATAATTCATTGAGGTGCACCTTTGTTTCTTCAGCAAATTGGAAAGGAGGCAAACTCCCCGTTTTTTGTCTGAGGGTGATTTTACACACAGTTGACAGACCTTCGGCGTCAGCGCCTTCTATAATCGATCTTACAGGAGGCCATCTGTGATATACATAGTCCTACTTGTGGATGTATCACCTTCTGTTTGACACAACAACTAAATTATATACTTCGATATTTCTCATCTTATTTTTCATATATGAATGTTTACAGAACTGAATAGACCACTACATATATCAACATTACTATCATGGACATCAACACTGAATAATATATGAGTCATGTGACGTCACGTTAAGTTCAAGCCAGTCCTTGAGGATTAACTTCACCGATACACCGAGCATCGAATTAAACCGAGTTTCAATTTTCACGATAAAAAAACTGAGTATATTTGTCATAAAACTCAGTTTGGTGGAACCGAATTTTGTGAATATTTAAAAACTCAGCGCCACATCGTACAAGCCAAGTGCCCTCGATGAGAGGGAACACATTTCTTGGAAGTCCCACATCAAACCGCATGATGAAAGGAAGGATTCCTGATGAGAATGACTGTTCTCTTTCGCTCGCATTTCTTCCGGCGGTCGAAGTGTGCATTAAAGCCAGAATTATTGGAGGTATCTGTCATGTTGCAACATAATTGGACTTTCTTCAGAAATTCCTTTTGTTCTGTCCGGGTTTTGTTTTTGAAAGTATTTGTCATGATAAATATGCTTTTATTCTGATTGAATATTATGGAAGCGCAATTGATGATTTATGCCTCAGTTAACTCATGCATGACATTGCAGCAGTGCATTCGAACGAGGCCATTTTTTCAGTTCGCTCAGTTCCTCGTTGATTTGACGAATTCGGTCGCTCACTCAGTTCGCAGTTCATTCAACTTTACACTAAGCCGTTCAGTTCATCGCTCAGTTTGGAAATGTCAGTTCGCTCAATTCTTTTCCGTTCACTTGGCATGATGGCATATTTATGGTAATGTGCTTGTTGAATTTTCTGCAGATAAGGTAATTGTTCTTTTCGACCGTATTTAGTATCCCATTTTGCTTTACACTGTCAATCACTATCGTTTAGTAATGTCATTTTCAAAAACAATTTCCTTTGTTACAGCCAGAACAGTTAAATATACACGACTATTTAACTATCCACATTTACACTTGTAGAAATGGTAAGCTGCTTTAAATTAAGCGAAGCCAACTTTAACTTACATTTGAAGCTATATGCAAAATAAATTGCTGCCGCATAGTCACCATTACATGTGGGCTTATATTGTGCCATCAGAAGCCAACCTATTAAACTAATGCTAAATTCACCTAGGTAGTGATCAAATTGTTATCTATTCTCGCCAATTTGAAAACTAAATCTCAGAGCTTTCACTACTAAATTGATCAATAGACGAATTGTGAATGTCAATTGTTGTCGACTTTTCACAACTTTTCAATGCTATTATGCATGGCTACTTTTGAAACGAACTATGAGTATTTTTCCTGATTTTCATCTGATTCGAAGAATAGGGAATATAATGCCATTTAGTCAAATGCAATTTTTTTCTGTTGCATGTGTTAGGCATGAGCTTGATGTGCCAATGAGATCGAGAAGTCTATGATTTTAGGTAGAAAACATTAGATAAAGATCAAAATTTAAACATAAAAATGCACTTTTCTAAATGAAAGTTAGAGACTTTGTGAACTCATAAGAAAGTATTAGCTTAGTAAGTACAAGCTTTACTTGATGATTCCACGTTTGAAAATGCTTTAACTCAACTAGCAACTAGAATTGCAGCAGATAATCTTGTCAACTTGACTAGCTAGCATGCGTGATAAATATTAATCGAACAAAGCGCTTGCATAACATGCATGTACAATTCTTTCCATGCAAAAAGATAACTAAATGAAAAATTTTAGACATTTATACCTTTAGTCACTCACTCTATAAGTTTTTTCCACTGAAATTTGAAAATACCAAGAAGGACAAGCTGTCATTGAATCAAGTCATGAATTGTGTATACATAATTATACATAATTTCCTGTCAATTATTTTCTTTCACTAAAATGCTTCAAAATTTGTTTTAAGTAATGCATAAAAAGCATCTTACACACAAGTTTATTTAGATTTGGAATTTCAAACGTCTTCGCATGATTGTTTATCCTTTTGTGAAGTGGGGAGACAGTAACGAAATTCGGTTATTGATATCATATGAACGATGTCCCGGAAACAAGCGGACATGTGCTTTTATTCCACTTGTTTTCAGATGTCAATTTATCATTCATATACATTCATATATATTCATTCTTTTTCGGATACTTGCTGAAATACGGTAGTAGTGCATACCACCGGAAGTCACTCCGAAAATCTTGTATTGTGCCACATCGGATTTAGAGCATTTTAGTGAATATATTCTGCACAAAGCTGTCAAACTTGTTAACGCACCCTACATTTTGACATAGGCCTAGACACCTCATGCATTCGCAGACCTTCACAAAAAGAAAAAGGTTGCCCAATGCCTCGCATCAACTTTAGCATAACGGCGACCACTTGAAAATGAGACCTCAATCTCATTTCAACCTTCGCATATGAAAAGTGAAATGCCAGTAGGCCTATGAGAACACACTTCCCGCTAGAAATTGTAGAAATTTGATAACTTCAGTTCAGTTCGTTCTTCAGCTGATGAACGGCAAATTCTTAATTCAGTTCAGCTCAACGGCAGTCACCAAAAAACCCCGTTCGCTGAGTTCACGCGTTCACTAGTGAATGACTCGAAACGTCGCTCACTCACTCAAAAGTTCGAATACACTGCACTACAACTACAAATTTTGACATCCAATTTTGGCCCATTTTCCAATTTAGATTCATTAAATTTGAGTTGCTTTGAATCACTAAGAAGAATGCATTATGGCAACTGAGATGGCATCCCAGCTCCACAAGCCATATCTTGCTTAAGAACTACCGCAAATAAATTAAATGAAAAGTAGCAGCGGACCTTACGGAAGTGTGAGTTGGGTGGAGGCAAAGACACTGTTTGGCATCATCAGAGCAGCATCACACTGTCTGCGCAGTGTATACTATATGAACATAACTTATATCCCTTGGACTATATGGACATAACTTCATCCCTTTTTTGCTGATTTTTTGCATTACTTTTAGGTTTCTTATGTCTTTTAACAGGATTTTTTGAGCATTTATGCTTTGTTTTTACCTTTTGTTCCTTTGTTGAAAAATATTTCGGATGCTAGTTGGAGCAACTGAATGCCACCATTATGTTGCTATACTTTGAACTTCATGGCATTCGGAGTGATGCTACTTTAGAAGTTTAGAAGGGAAGAAAACGCACATCCCCTGCTGTCGATGCCTGGATAGGGTTAAGAACAGAAATCCGACACTTTATAATAATATAGGACTAGAACGGCCAGGGACAATGAAACAATGGAGAGTCATGGGCATGTACTGTCATTACAACGGCACCTAAGCGATGGCGGCTTCCAGTGGTTGACAGTAGGAAGCTACCGGCAGCTCATCATAGTGTACTTTTAAATATTCACGATTGCGTGTATTATCATTTATCTTTGCATATGAAAGCATTTTCATAAAATAGCTCACAATAAATCGCCTTGCAACAAGAATCTACAATGATTGCATGTTTCAGCAATTCGCTTCTTCTAAAGATCTAGCAATCGGCGCAGTAGTCCGGCAGCCAGAGCGAGTTTCTGCAGGGAACGAGGCCGAAAGTGAGACTTTTACAGAATGATGTGCACCATATGTTTACTACGAATCTGTACGTCTGCCGAGTTCTAGTGAGTTCCTCTTCTTGTCAGACAGGATAAAAGAAAGACACATAATCCAATGGGACGCAGATTGCAACTTTCGGCTAAAATGAAATTTTGTATGTTTTCTCTGGTCAAATGAAAAGTACTAAGCCCATAGTCATAATTTTTGGCATGGAATGTCTTCAGGTCATTTCCTATGATATGCATGTGCTATTATCATGCTTCTGATCGACAAAGTATGTGAGAATGTGGTTGAATGTGGATGAAGTTTCTCAAAATGTTTGTGTTTACGGACATTGAGAGGCTTGCCAAATCTCAATGTGTTTAGCTTTATAGACAAGGGTGCATGAACATGAAAGGAAATGACCTGAAGACATATCATGCCGAAAATTATGACTATGGGCTTAGTACTTTTCGTTTAACCAGAGAAAGCATACAAAATTTCATTTTAGCCAAAAACTGCAATCTGTGTCCCATTGGATTTACATGTGTTTTTCTTTGATCTTGTCTGACAAGAAGAGGAACTCACTAGAACTCGACAGACGAGCCGATTCGTAGTAGGCATAGGATGTACATCATTATGTGAAAGTCTCACTTTCGGCCTCGTTCCCTGCAGAAACCGGACTACATAACCGATCGCCGGAATACCATCAACAAACAACTGTTGTCCATTCTAATCTCACTAACTTAAACAAAGCGAAAAGTCGGATTTCTATGGGGCTAGTAAGGTTGAGTTGAATAAAATAGGTCCAGTAGTTAAGTAAAAAATTGCAGTTAGCTGGCTTTCCCAACTATGCACATGTATTTTAAAGTAAATTATGTCGAACCAATGGATCTTTTCACGCTTCATTTTGCATGATTTTATAATGTTTACAACACCTGTAGATAGAACTGTATATGATTGGGCATTGCCCAGATTACCCAGCGTTGCAGAGATCTAAATTTAGACAGTGTATCGCATACTTCTCTAGCAGTGTCATCAGGTTTTTCATTTACTGTTAAGAATGAAGTTGATATTTTCACAATATTTCAGCCTGATTTTACTTTTCCTTTGGTTTTTCGATTTTTTTACTTTTTTACTGTGTTGACAGCATCTTTATGCATGGTAAAAGTAAAAGGTTTCCATAAATGCTAAATGAGATGTAAAGAGATGGATTTAAAGATTTTCAAAATCCAAACAATTTCAATCATGCGGAAACTTGGAAGCATTACAGAGTCGATTTAAACTGTCAAGATTGAAATTATTTCAGCACCAATAAGTAAAAGTGTTGATGTGTAAAATGTTTTGTATGGATTTTAACTTGATGACATTCAGTCATGTCTTTCCAAAAAGACAATATTCAAAAGACAATTTTTCCTCCGCAGTTGCATGGTCGGTCCACTGTTCTGCTACAGTCAGACATGCATGGACCTTTTTCAGACAGTTCCAGGTTGACATTTTTGTTATTAATAGTGCTACCGCAAATCATGATGTCCTTGAATAATGATATCCTTGTCAATTCTAATAACCTGGATTGAGTAAAGATTTTTGCACCTAAACGTTTACTTAAGACAAATGATGGAACTGAGTTTTCATACCTCTTCAAATTTACTAAGGACAATTCGTTATTCATTCATAATATTTCCATCAAAGTTCTTACTGTAGGAGAACGGTGTGCTTTCATTTAACACCTTTCATCATTAGAAAATCAAGTGGATAAGTTCATTCCCTAAGCGACTATAATGGGGATGCTTATTATACATGTCGAATTAAGCTGCAGGGCATCATCCTTTATGCAACAGCTTCGGTAATAGTTAGATGTAATATCAAGATGAGCACAGAATCAAGAACACATGCTACTCTTATGTACAGTTATCAGGCCACGGCCAAAAGTTTTGAAGACCGACAGGGACTAAATTTTAAGTCGACTGAATAGTGAATTTTTGCTACTACATTAAAGATGATTAATGATTATTAACTTTATTTGTCTCACAAGTACAAAATATTCAAAGAGAACACGGAGACATAATGAGGAGCAAGGAGTACTAGTGGATAGAATATTGAAGAAGAGAGAGGTCACGCGCCAGGGTTTGGTACCATACGGCCGGTTTTAGTAGCGCCGGTTGCCGGCACGGCATCGGCCAAAAATTTTGACCGGCCGGCTGAACACTCATTACGTCGGACGGCTGGTTAATCAAATCAGGCTTATGTCGACGATTCACGATATTCATTATAGGATCAATTGCGTAGTCAGTTAAAAAAAAATTGCAACATTATACAAAAAGAAATATGATAACATGATTTTTATGACGCAAATATTGCGAACCGTTCCTTGAAAATTATTCTTCAAATTATTATTCATAGTGGCCGACAAAACCATGCAATATTATTGATTAATAGAGATAATAAAAAAGTTTCGGCACGCATGAGTAAAATTTATCAGTTTTCGTGTTTTAAAGGGGAATAATGCTCAAGACACAACCACAAGTGCATTAATAAGTTTATGTAATCAGTAGACACCGACATCTTTGTTGAATATTATGTCATTTTAGTTTTTTTAGGTGAAAAATTTTACAAATTTAGGATGTTTATTTAGGTGAATCAAAAATCTATTGAAATATTTAGATTCATTGAGAGCAATGGTATTTTTTTGTTTATTTTCATGATTGTGCCTTTTTCGGCAACTAGTTTGTAAAAGATATACCGCGACAATGATCTGCGTATAAGTTTAAAAAAAGAATGAGAAAAAAGAAAATGACAAGTAAGTCCTAGATTTAATCGCGATTCCGAACGATTTTATTTCAAACTATAACAACTGTACAGATGAAACATCAACAACTAAGCATATATGTTTCAAAATGTGTATTGATAGTTCAACTGTACAATTGTCTATGTGTCAAGCAGTTCAAAATTGCGTGTATTTCAGATGCAATATAAACTCTAAAAAACTCTATAAATGGATATAAAATAATTAGAAACTGTGACAAGAAACGTGTGGCACTGCCCAGAATCACTCATCAATGTCTTCATTATTCCGATTATAAAAGTAATTCGTTACCACGATTTTCTCAATGTTTTCCAATGTGAGTAATCAAATAGCAAGTTTTTGTCTTAATGACAATATTTAGGTGATCTAGGTGTCTTTACAAAATATCCGGAATTTAGGTAAAAAATTAATTCATTTTAGGTGATTCAACTAAATTGTCGCTGTCTAGTGTCTAGCAATCAGTCTATCCATTGCTGAATTCATGACTGTTTTTGCTCGAGGATTCTAATTGCAACTTAAGTTTGGTTCTTCGTATTGAATGCTACGAAGCTTTCATAGTTGGCTTGACGTCAGTGAGGGCACGTCGATGTTGCTTAAGTACTAATCCATTGAGAATTATTTACTTCTACTCGACTACTCGTACATTTAGTTTCAAGCCGCACTCAATCTCAAGTAGAGTTCCGGAAACGCAATAGTAGTGAAAACTGTGCCCTACTTGCCAGGAATAGGTACATGGATAGGTACATGTAAAGTTTAGTGTTATCAATAGGTACATGGATAGGTACATGTAAAGTTTAGTGTTGTCAATAGGAACATGGATAGGTACATGGATAGGTACATGGATAGGTACATGTATACTTTAGTTATCGATAGGCACATGGATAGGTACATGTATAATTCAGTGTTATCAATAGGAACTTGTATGAGATCTGTTTTACTGGATAGGTACATGTGTTTGGTACACTGTGTTTCGGAACGTCTATGATCGAACTTGTGTGGTTTGGTTCTGAGCACTTGGGTACGTACCGATAGACGTCCGTTGTTTGATTTTGAATGGGTTTGCTCAATTGCGACTATTGTGACTATTGCAACCATTGTAATCAAGATGACACATTGATTTTCCTTTTACGCAGACAAACTATGCTATAAATATGAGATAGTTTTTGATAACATACATAATGATGACTAGTATCCCAACGTCGTGGGTTGTCGCAAGAGACCTTGGATATTCGTTCAAAGCCATAGAAACTGTAACAAATCTCAGTGAAAATATCAACGCTGGTGATTTAGTTGATCGACTAATGGATCTAGATGAGCATGCTATGAATCACAATTTGGATCGTAGGTGGATAGAGGATTTCTCCATGCTACACTGCAATGATAGTGAAATTAGGAGGATCAAATTGGAACGATATGGAAAGAAGGAGACATCTGACAGTGTTTTAATAAAAAGTTCTCCCAATAAAAGTGACTTCAGAAGGAAATTAGAACAAGAGACATTTAAATTATTATGTGAACGGAACTGCGTTAAATGTTTTAAACAGGAACGATCACTTCTCTTTTTGCCATGTTCTCATAGCGTTATGTGTTCTACATGTTATGTACCCTTTGAAACTTCATCTTGTCCCCTTTGCGATGAAGAAATATCTTCAACAGTCAATGTATATCGTTCATGATGAGTCATCATGCAGGTCTGTGATTGGTCACTATTGTGTCTTTGTGTGACTTTTCTATATAAGGAGGACATTGTACCGTTCTATTTCAAGCATAATTTGAGGCTAATACAATGTCAATCAGCATGTCGTTCACTGCCAACATTCCCATTTCAATAATTTACCGAAGTCAACTCTTCACGGGCAATATATTTTTTTCTGCCGTGAATATAACTGGCTATAAAGCGGATTTGGTGGATCTGATGGAGGAAATAGTGAAGTATTTCCGCTGCGGAGAGGACGTTGTGGTGCAGAGAATGCTAATGAGAGTCGTGAACAACGCTCTTACACGAGTTGCAAGATTCTGGCTCAACGAAGTATTTCGACCACTATCTCAAACGGAGATTGTACCGGAATACTCTCGCTGTTGGTGCAGCAGTATCCAACGGAAACTCAACACATGTCTCCATGACATTATCACCTCCAGCTACTATGATGAGAAGGGTGAGAAGTGCAAACTGGACTTGTTCAGTGGACCGCCATCAGTAAGCATCAATGTGGCTGCTCAAGGACATTCTGAGGTGATCAGTTTGCGGGCATACTATGCCAATATTTTAAAGACTTTCCATTTAAAGCCTTGCTGTATGTGCTGTCCTATTTCAAAACATCTAATGAAAGACATTGAGCAGCTCATAACTGCTACAAATGAGACTCTAGCCGATGTGAGTGTATATCAGTTTCCCTCTACAACTTGCTAAGTGTTTTATGTAATTTTATACGTACCAGCAACAAACTCTGTGAATGCTTGTAAACTTTTGTATATAATGTTGTAAGTACTAAGCAAAAATTGTAATTGTATTATCTATTTCCATATTAGAATAAAAATGTCTGTAAAACGGAAGGCATCTTCTCGTCAATCGAAACGGTCCTTCAAACCTTCAAGTCAGTTTAAAAAGGCGTTGCGAAAGTTAAACAGGATACATGATAATAAGAAGAAGTGTAAATTGATTCAAAATTCAAGTGATGATTTCATTCGTGATTTAGCTTTTGCAATACACAAATGTCTACCTATTTACAAGCCTCTGTTGAATGCTGGCTCTTTGAATAGCATAAAAAAGTTTTCAAATCCAAGGAGTAGTGATAAGAAAAGGCGAAACTTAATTCAGCGCGGTGGTGGTGGGTTTCTAAGTATGTTAAATGATATTGGAAACAGTATTAATGGTGTAATCAATAGTCCGCTTGGAAGGATTGCAGCAACTGCTGCAATGTTAATATAAGGTTAGCGAATCATAAAGTGACACGTCATCACTTTGATTGATGAGTCATATATAGGTGTATATAAGGAAGACGCTTTAATGATATTTTACCACTTTCAAGTGACAATTCATTTGCGCTGGTTGAAAGCTCCGAATTAGTACTTGTTGAAACATGACTCAGAAAATGTATACAATCAGAGAGGAAGGTGACGCTTTTGAGCAAGATCTCTTGAAGCTTCGTCCGACACGAAAGGTGCAAGGGATTGGAAATACGTTCTACTTTCAAACCTTGAATTATGGTGATGATGGCTTTTATCTTCAAGTTCCATTCTTCCACAGTAATGGTATGTCTACATCAGGGTATAGCAATATGAGACAAATGCGAGTGACTTTTCCAAAATGGCAACAGGTGATTCTTAAAACTATTGACTCTTTCGCGAAAGAATGTGTTGAGCTGCCTGAAAGTGCTCCCACTCATTGGAGAAAGGCATTAGAGGAAGGAGTTGGTTATAAGGAATTGCCGGAATTCGATACACTGTTTTTAAAACTATCTGATCATTTTCAAGCATTCGATCTCTTTACAAACGCGATGGAATGTGAGGATCTCAAACGGGGCCGCTATATGGGCTTAGTTCACGTTACCGGACTTTATATTGGCTCACATGGTTCGACTGGTAAAGTCGCATCTTTACAAATGAAGGTTCTTCAACTAGTCTATGAACCACTACCAATTGATAAATGTTTAATTAACATTGATAAGACTGCTTCAAGTGATGGGAAGGAAGAGAGCAAAAAGCGAGGTCGGAAATCTAAAGATGGGAATCCTAAATTGAAGTTGAAGCGCCAAGATGCTGACTTGAAAACTTTCTATAATCCTAATTGTGATGAGGAAACACAAATGTTTTAATTTGTAAATGTTTTAATTTGTAAATGTAACTTGAAAGTTTCTATTCTAAATGTAAATAAACTTGATCTGGAACATGTGTCTGTTTTGTTGTTCTAAGCAAAATTAGCGGGATGATGAGTTTAATGTTAATGGAATTATAAGATGACAGATTTTCGTCTATTCACTGATCGCACAATGTGTGTCGCTGGACCAAGTCAGTCCGGTAAAACTACATTTGTAACTGAATTGCTACAATATAGAAATGAAATGTTTAACAAGGAAATTAAGAGAGTCAAATGGTATTATGGAATATTTCAACCACAACTACATTCTGCACTTCGCCAGAAAGGTTATGAGGTGAAGCAAGGGTTGCCATCAACTGAGGATATCAAAGCAGGTGACTTACTAGTATTAGATGATCTATTACGAGAAAGCAAATCTTCAAAGGATGTAACTGAAATGTTCATTCAAACTGCACATCATAGGGAAGCTTTTATTATCTACATCACCCAAAACATCTTCGATGGAGGGAAAGAGCAAAGAACTAGAAGTTTGAATACACATTATTTGGCAATATTTAAAAATCCAAGAGATAGCAGTCAGATACATCATCTCAGTAGACAGATATTACCTCAACAACCTAAAGTACTTTCAAAAATATATGAAGATGTAACAAAGAAACCACATGGTTATCTATTTATTGATCTAACCCAGGAATGTCCGGAACGACTTCGATTTCGAACAAATATCATACCTAATTCCGCTGAACCAATGACAGTTTTCTCGGTTCACAGTTAGTTTTAAGCAATGTACTTTGTTGCCTTATTATTTTCAAACATGTCGTATTCAAAGATGGTAGTCATTCCTCAAGAGGAGTATGTACAATTGACTACATTACAAAGTGCACAGGAAGTCAAAAATATAGATCAACCTATTACGAATCAACTTAAGGAACTAACACAAAAGGATATGGAAATTCAGAAGATTAAGGATCCCTATCGACGAATGCAGTTAGCAGCTGAAAACATTGACGAGAGGCGACAGATTCGTGACAAGTTGCGACGATTTATAACCTTGTCAACACCTCGACCATATCGTGTGCGCGCTGAGCGATTATTTGACTTCATTGATCCACATGTGAAGTTCAATGAGAGAGGGGAGATAATAGATGAAACAACTGGTGATGTTATTAGAAATAGTCACATAGATGACCTTCTACAATATGCTGTCAGAGATGTAAGGCGAAAACTAGGTGCACCACAAGGGTGGTCATATTTTCAGAAAATTTTATCTGATCAAAATGTACCTCACAATATTATTGGAGGACCGACTGTGAATGAATTGGATAAGGGTCACTTACAAGATGGATCAAAGAGTAAAACACCCACGATGGCGGTCAAGCGAGAGCTTGCAGATCCCGATGATCTGCAACCAAAAAGAGCTACTAGGCGCTCAATGCGTGTTGCGAAGGAGTATAGTAAATATTAAGCAAATATGAATTAAGCCTTGCCTCTCTCATATTATGTCGTTACAAAAATTTTGCTGTTGTTTGAAATCTGCGCTCGAAGGCAAAGGAGAAGAGGGCATAGAGGTTGATATCAATTGTGTTAGCAGTTGCTGTGCGAGTAATACGCGTGCAAATCAGAACAAAGACGATGAGTACAGCAGTGAAACTGAGAAAGATTTATTACGACTTAAATCATCCCGCAAGTTTCAGTCGTCCGGAGGTTCTAGCTCGTGCAGCAGGTGTGGGAATAGAGAAAGTCAAGAAGTGGTTGAGGAGTCAACCGACTTACACTCTTCACAAAAATGCGAGAAAGCGGTTTCCAACAAGAAAATATGTTGTTAACAATATAGATAGTCAATGGCAAGCGGACTTGGCTGACATGCAACAGATATCACAGTACAATGATGGCTATAAATACATCTTAACCGTAATAGATATTTTATCTCGCTATGCTTGGGCACGTGCGCTGAAATCTAAACGAGGACCAGAAGTTGAAGCGGCTTTTCAGAGCATTTTCGATGAGGGGCGTGTTCCGCAAAGAATACAGACCGATCAAGGGAAGGAATTCGAAAACTCTCATGTTCGAAGTCTCCTTAAAAGTCATAATGTGGAATTGTTTAGTGTCAAAAGTCCTTATAAAGCTGCCATGGTTGAGAGGTTCAATCGCACACTGAAGACAAAAATATGGCGCTATTTCACTGCAAAAAATACACATGTTTGGGTAGGTGAGCTGCAGAAATTTGTTAAGAATTACAATGAAAGCTACCATCGAATCATTAAGATGAAACCAGTTGATGTTACCCCAGATAATGCGATGGATGTATGGCTTCGATTGTATGATAAGAAAGCGAAAAACATTTCCAATGAAAAGAAAATTAATGTTGGTGATAGAGTTCGGATTTCAAAGGTTAAGTCTACATTTGAGAAGGGGTATCTACCTAATTGGACTGAAGAAGAGTTTTTTGTGGATGAAGTAAATACAAAATTTAGACCCACCATGTATAAATTAATAGATTACCATGGCAATCCAATTGAAGGAAAATTTTACTCTTATGAATTGCAAGTAGTAGACAGAAGTGAAGAGGTGTATATGATTGATAAAATAATTAGGAGGAAAGGTCATGGCAATCAAAGGAAATATCTAGTTAAATGGAAAGGATATCCTGATTCATTCAATAGCTGGATAACGCACCAGGATCTACAAAATGTGGAGATGGGAGACACTCGTAACTTTTAAGCTAATATAGCATGTGACTTCTTCCATATATGACTTTAACATGTCTACTAACTTCAATATCATTCTTCCAAGCAATAGCAACCCCAAGATATTCCCAAGTAACAAACCATCTCTATACTCTGTTGAATTCGCTAATCCAATTACTCTGCATGGACCCCATGAAGTTGCTCTAACTGAAATTACTTATTACAACGATATCAGTTTGCTAAAGAACAACTATTTTGAATTACATAAAGAAGTGCGAGAGAAGGATGATTGCTTTCGCATATTTCAAAATAGTCTACATGGTACATGGGCTTTTCATCATCTAACTTTACATCCTTTTTCAACATCTTTACCATCTGTTCAAAACATGATTAAAATTCAAAAGGCATTTGCAACGTCAACTTTTGATTCTAAGGTTCCCACAATGAGCTTGCAAGATACAGAAAAGGAAATCGGTAGAATGTTTGAACGAATAAATGATCTCTTCAAGCTGACTTTGAATAAATTCTACAAACCAGTCATAAAGGGGTCAACAAAATTGATGAAGGAAGGGAAGCATGTTCTTCTTGTATTAGGTAAGGATTTGAGTCATACTTTTGGGTATTCCAGAACAACTTTCTCATCAAGGTATTGGTACAATGGACGTGGGTGGAATTCGGAGAGGAAAGTCACTGATTTTAAATGTAGAATTGTGCCATTGTAAGCATTACAAAAAAGGAGCATCCGAGTAAAAAATAAATTTGAGGTCATTAGAAGTGTTGAAGACTTTGCAAGAAAGTTTCAAGGATCAGTGCCAGAAACGTTAATGACTTGTGAATATAAGAAAGAGAAAGTAACTTTATTTACTGTTGAAACGGAGGCAGAATTTATTGTTTTTACTAAAAAGACACCATTGGAAAAGTCTGAGTCCGCTGTTATTGAATTTGGATCTGAAATGATTGGGATGTTTAAGGGCCTTGAAAGCGCACCTTGGTTGACAGAATTAAATGATACATTCAAGGTTCAATTGTCCTCTTCTAAACTCAAAGCATCAACAAATGCTTCATGGGATATCCACGTATACAGCGAAGACATATCGGGTGATGAATTGTCTACTTCCAGTGAACTTGTAAAAAGAGTTAATTTGAACATTGAAAGCTTGAAAACGCCATCTGAATTGTGTACAAAGTTAAATGAGTTTGGTGTAGATTACCTTGATGCAGATGAATATCACTTTTCTTATGACCCACATAAGAAACGCATGATTCTAAAGGTAGGGAAGAACTCTGTTATCAAGCTGGATAGCGTGTTAACGACCACATTGGGATTCTCAAAATCAACTATTTATGAAGGTACATCAATAGGCGATACAGCCCCATCACTAGAGCGTGATATAAGTAACTTATACGTCTATTGTAACATTATTGAATATACAAGGGTTGGCGACATTGAGGCCCCACTTCTGCGCACATTTCCTCTCTCATCCGTAAGGAAGCAACTAATCAATCGAGAATTTTTTAACACAATGTATCTACCAATCAGCCGAAATTTCATCAATAGAATTGACATATCAATTCATGATGATGCAGGAGAAGTAGTACCGTTCTGTGGTGGTGTTACTGTTTTAACCCTACATATTAGGTCACGAGAATAAGGCTTTACGCTATTGTGACTTCCATAGTTATTCAATAGTCATAATGACAGGCATTTACAGTAGACCATCATATCAGAGCGGTTATCCCGTGTTTGTTGGAGGTAGACGACAAGTTGGAGGAGGCATATTTGGTGCACTAAGACGTATGGTTCTTCCAACACTCAAAAAGTATGGCGTACCAATCATGAAGCGTGTTGGAAGCAGGGCTTTAGATTTTGGTGCAAATGTTGCAGCTGATGCGCTTCAAGGTGAGGATATCGGTGAATCTATGAAAATGCGCGCGCAGCAATCTGCCATAGACGCATTAGATGATTTAACAAAGACGAGACGTACAGTTCAGAAGAAGCGTAGGAAGTCAAGACAAGTTGGATCAGGCCGAGTTACTAAGCAAAGACGCAGGAAAAGTAAAAAGCCGACTAGAGCAGCACGTTCTAAATCTAGACGTCGAGTGAAAACAAGAAAGCGCAAACGAAATTCCACAGCTACTAGAAACAAGTCAAAACGAAGGAAGACAACATATTTGTAGAGCTAATACGATGCAGAGTATCAATTCGGCTTTGTGTTTCTTCGATTCTCCCCCTCATCAGACAGACATCATCTCCTCAACAATTGTAGACATAGTCCCCACAACAAATATCGATGGTAACCAGCAGCCTATTCAGTTTGATATACCTGCCAATCCTCAAGATTATATTGACTGTCAATCCATTGATTTAGAGTTGTGTATACAAATTAAGAAGACTGATGGTACAAATATCGATTCATCCAAGGATAAAGTGGGGTTAGCAAATCTTCCTATTGCCAGTCTGTTCTCAGATGTGTATCTAATATTGAATGACAAACAGATTGAAGGAGGGGATCGAGCATATCCATATGGAGCATATATACATACAATGACTCAATTTCAAAAGCAAGCTAAACAGTCACACTTGCAAGTTTCTGGGTGGTATGATGATCAGCAAGGGAAATTTGATGATGTCTCAAATACAGGGTTGAAAAGACGAATGGATTTAACAGCGGATTCAAAGGAATTATACTTGAAAGGACCCGTCTATCTTGATTTCCTTCGTCAATCTAGATATCTGCTATCACAGGTTAAAATGCAAATAA
>CAJQUW010001428.1:0-87508 GCA_907163375.1 Prostheceraeus crozeri | reverse complement strand
CCATCTCTGGCGAACCTCTAAGTGACTGACGCCTTAGCTTGAAATAAATCAGCCAAATGAAATTTATCCTTACATGTCGGTTTTCTATGGAAGCAGCGAAACTCTGGAGAATTTGGAATGTCCGGAAGCTATCCATCGGAGGCTCAGAGTAGACACTGAACCTCAGCCTCTGCGACAGTCGTTTCATTCTCTCTAAAACAATGACAAGAGCTCTCCGTTGGTCTCCACCCAGCCTTCACATATAGTGTGGTGTGGCGATCCAGCTAGATGAACGTTAATTACCCCAGCATCATCCAAACACCTAAAAAATCTCCGTGCGACCTACACACTCTCGGATTCTAGTCGCTCCCGATTGTAGCTGGAAATTACACCAATTTCTCATGTATCGGAATTTGCCCGGACCGCTGATAGTACCGAATCTGGCCTCCGTTTTCCCATACCGAGAGCCTATCAGTCTTTGGCTCTAGCTCAACGTAGGCAGCCCAAGATCGCAAAAATTCCTAACTCTGTCGTTTTTTTCTTTCCGAAAATGTTGAACATTTTTCTTTCACCTCGCCCGATTGACCTTAGAAACTCTCCCGATTGACCATGAAACTCAACCAGTATTAGATACATGGAATCTGACGCTGATTCCAAATTAGCTGAAATCCGTTTTCCAATCCGATGCTTCGTTTTGAAGCTACAACCCAAAACGTCCCAAATTCTAACTCTGTCGTTTTTCGCCAATGTCCCAAAATCTTAAATGGCGTCTCACATCTAAACGAAGACAGATAGGAACAAGCCGATTTTTCCAGTGAATTTGTCTCACTCTTAGCTTTTCAAAAAGAGCTATCGCACGCACAATAATATCGTCCACATGGAAGCATAAAATCGAAGCAAGCTTGTCTGAGGGGGGGGGGGCGTCCAGCGAACAACAATTTTTATCGTCCGATTTCGCTTGGAAACATCCTTCCGTAAACTCCAAAATTAGCTCACGTCTCGCACGATTCCCGAATCTGGCCTCCGTTTTACTCATCCGAGGGCTTTCGTTTCTGGGCGCTTATAGCACCAAAACGTCCCAAATTCTAACTCTGTCTCTTTTTTAACTCGAAAAATGTATGACAAAACCTTCCTTTTTGTCTCGATTTGACTTGGAAAACTCCACCATAACGATCGCGATACAAGTAAATTTCCACGCGTAAACTTGGACACCTCTGCATATCTTCCAAAGTCGTGAAATCCGTTTTCCAATCCGATGCTTCGTTTTGAAGCTACAGCCCAAAACGTCCCAAATTCTAACTCTGTCGTTTTTCGCCAATGTCCCAAAATCTTAAATGGCGTCTCACATCTAAACGAAGACAGATCGGAACAAGCCGATTCTTTCAGTGAATTTGTCTCACTCTTAGCTTTCAAACGAGCTATGGCACGACAAAATCCGTCCACTGGAAGCTAAATCGAAGCGAGCTGTCCAGAGGGGGGGGGGGAGCGACGTCAGTGAAAATTTCTAAATTTCATGAAAAATGTTTTGGTGACGGTCCCAGGTCGAAATTCCACACTTTGGAAAATTTTCAAAATTTTACCCATACAAAGTCACTCTGACACTTAGGATTTTTTCAGGTAAGCGAGTTCCGACCTAAAATCTTGTAACCGCTCTAACTTTTGAACGAAGACAGATAGGAACAAGCCGATTCTTTCACTGAATTTGTCTCACTCTTAGCTTTCAAACGAGCTATCGCACGACAAAATCCGTCCACTGGAAGCCAAAATCGAAGCAAGCTGTCCAGAGGGGGGGGGCGTGAGTGAAAATTTTTTCTCTCCGATTTCGCTGGAAACATCCTTCCTAACCCAAAATTTCACGTAGATTCCGAATCTGGCCTCCGTTTTCTCATCCGATGCTTCGTTTGGGCGCTACACACCAAAACGTCCCAAATTCTAACTCTGTCGTTTTTTCGAAAAATGTTGAAAATTTTTTCTCTCCGATTGACTTGAAACTCACCATACAGATAGAGAATTTCACGCTGATTCCAAATCTGAAATCCGTTTTCCTATCCGATGCTTCGTTTTGAAGCTACAGCCCAAAACGTCCCAAATTCTAACTCTGTCGTTTTTCGCCAATGTCCCAAAATCTTAAATGGCGTCTCACATCTAAACGAAGACAGATAGGAACAAGCCGATTCTTTCACTGAATTTGTCTCACTCTTAGCTTTCAAACGAGCTATCGCACGACAAAAATCCGTCCACTGGAAGCCAAAATCGAAGCAAGCTGTCCAGAGGGGGGGGGCAGGGGACGTCAGCGAAAAATTTTTTATCTCCGATTTCGCTGGAAACATCCTTCCTAACCCAAAATTTCACGTAGATTCCGAATCTGGCCTCCGTTTTCTCATCCGATGCTTCGTTTGGGCGCTACACACCAAAACGTCCCACATTTTAACTCTACCAAAATTTTGAAGAAACAGTTTTTCTCGCCGATTGAGCTGGAAATCACATCACAGATGCAGAATTTTACGCTGAATCCGAATCTGGCAGCCATTTCACCATCCACGATAACCTAGACGGTCGCCCACGTCAGCCTAGACGGTCGCCCACGTCAACCTAGACGGTCGCCCACGTCAACCTAGACGGTCGCCCACGTCAACCTGGACGGTCGCCCAAGTCAACCAGGCGGTCCGACCAACTCACTCGAGTCTCACACTCTGTCGTTGCAGAGGGGGGGGGGGGAGTCAGCGAACATGTTGTGAACCAACCTGGTCGGCACACCACGACAGACCTCTATCGTTCCAGAGGGGGGGGGGAGGGGGGGGGCGCGCTGTGTTTATTCTGGACCTTTTGTTACTACTTAGGTATATTAGGTAGAGTGGTAACTCTGCATTTATTAAATCCCCAATGTGTATACACTTTCGATTTTATTAAATGAACTCAAGGGAGATGCAGGTGGCATTGTCACCAAATGTGAGATGCAAATTTTTGGCACGTTGCGCAGAAATTACAGCGGAAATTGAGTGATCATGATAGTATAATGCAGAAGGAATGATTGGCATTTCACAGATTCTCATGACAGCCTCGGAGAGATAATGTTTGTTAAATTGGCAACTCGATAGGTTGCTATTACTTTCATGCTCAACCTCAAGAGTATTTTCTTAAGTGTGATCATATCACAGGCAACCTGCCACTGGTAGAGCAAAATCACATGATCAAAAACAATGATTTCATTTAACTTTGAAAGATGTAAATGGTTCCACATCGCTATTCAGATTCAAGAAATGAAACATGAATTTAGTCAATCACAAAATCATGCCGGTGAAAATGGAATTAAAAACTTGAAATTTCAGCCAAGAAAGCACGAATAATATCGTGACTTTTTCATGAAGACTTTCATTATAATACGGATCATGAAATTCCCTGGATTATCAGCTTGATTTCTGCTTGATGCTCATTAGCAAATATTCATTCTTTTTGATATCCAACTTGTTTCATACTACTTATTTAGGAGAGTCATCTCAGTAGTATACAAATTGGCAAATGTTGACTTTTTTCAAAAGTGCTCAAATAATTTTTTGGACAACGGGAACGTAATCTCCGCAAAAAACTGAATATTTTCATATAAAATTTTCACTGTATACAGATACTTTTTTGAGTCGACACTCTACCTATATATCCCTACTCTATGCCGGTAATTATTGATTCAAAAATCATCGGCAATAATTACCGGACACTTTTCAAAAAATCGGTATTTTTGAGAATCATTTTCTTAATTTGGGCACTTAAAATTACCTCAGACGCATCCCACGCGGCTGACTCAGGGGTTCGATCCTGTTGCAGCTGAGTGGAGACGACCAAGAGGTGGACCATGCACCCGGTTTTTAGATGTAGTCACCAAACACCTGGAGCTATGCGGCATCTCTTTGGACGAAGCGGCTCATCAGGCTCCCGACAGACAGCAGTGGAGGTCCGTGTTGTTACGTGTTGACTCGACGCACCGAACCGGTGCATTAGGATTAGAGCCGAGAGGGAGAGAGAGAGAGAGAAAAGCAAAAGTTCTACATATGGAATTCCTTCTGTTATTTCAATGAAGCTACATGCGCATTTGTGAGCGAGACTACAATGATCAGTACTTTATCAACATTCAAAATCTACACCTACACTTTATGCCGTGTTGACGATTTCATTGGAGAAAAACAGAAGGCAGGAGGGGAGGGGTAATTCAATAGCTCTTCCTCAAATTTTGCAAACTCAGTCTTCTCGATAATTTAGGATTTGCATTTTATTGGATTTAGGTGACTTGGAGCAATAAGATATTATTCAGATTCCAAAATTTTTCAAAAGTGACTAAATTTAATCAAAACTGTTTCCATGTAACTTCAACAAATGTAAAATACACTACTAATGATGTTTTGTAAAGCTAACTTCGATATTCATGCATGATCAGAATGGCTTTGGACACGAACTAAAAATGAAATTGATAATGTAAGTCAGTTTTCAAAAGCATTTCTGAAAACTCAGAAACAATAATGCGAAAATTAATGATATCATGCATAACATTTTCAACACAATCTACAACGGATCAAATCAGCGAATTTAAATTGGGTTTAGGATCTAAGAATCCTTCAATAAAGTAATGTGTTGCTATATACTACGCCTACACTATCATAGTGTTGTTCAAATGTTGGAAAAGTTCAACATATTACCTATGCATAAGCAATGTCCGCTATTTTTATGTGGCCCATCTAAGGCTTGTTTTAATTAAATTCTCTTTCTTCATTAATATGACATTAAGAAAAAAGTTGGCCTATATTCAAACTTGTGATGGGAACAAAGACACACTGCATACATGTAGGTTGCATCGCTCATGACTAGATTTTTGAAGAGACGACTCCGGTCGGAGTTTTAAATAGTCTATGAAATCTTCAGTGCAATGTGGTTTCACAATCAATGTGAAGTCATCTGCATATAGCATCATAACTGATTTCATAGTAACCATCAATGTTCCCATAAACGCAGCAAATAAAACCGGATCAAGTTCTGATCCTTGCAGAATACCGAAAGGTAGATTCTTGTCGAACCAAAAACACCATTCAGCTTTTATCCTTTGTAACCAAAATCAACATGCAGAATAAAGGTAAACCGATGTGCAATCTTATAGAAAACTATATTGAATCCTTTCAATAACTGATGCAATAGATGCGATAAATGCATTCATACGAATAGGATACGTTCCTAAGAATAAACACGGATACGAAGATGATTTCCATGATCAATTAGCTTTGTAATCCACTAATGGAAAATGCATGCGAAATAGCCAATATACCGACATATGAATTGAATATCAGGCATTAAACGCAAGTGACTGCTTGCTGACGGTGATCATGATCGCTTTCTAACTGACTATTGTGCTGATCATTCTCATGTCAAAGTTTGATAAAGACATACCGATGCGCCTTTCGAACGTTTGTGTTGAATAAGAGGCATTTAACGACAGATGAATATTTTCAGATCCAGAGGAATTTAATTAATTAGACTTGAGAGTGAAAAATATTCAATGTTAGTGACCGCACATAATAAACGATGACAATCCCGAATAAAAATGATTTAAGATGTTAGTAAGACGCTGCTGCTACAGCTCCATAATTTCATCCCATTCTACCATGAGATATGGAATTATGATCGCAGAAAAAAATTGTCATTGCCTCATCATCAATTTAACTTTGGAATATGTTGGTGTTTTTAATCTGATTTAGACTACACAAAATACAAGGCCGAGATGCACTACGTGACATTTACTGTATAAGTGAGAAATACATGAGAATCAGGATGATATTCTTATGCAAATGCCATTCTTTATAATTTCTATTTAAATGCAAATGTAAAAGATATTGAATTCATGTAAATAAACTCTGATTTTGTAAGAAACTCAACACTCGGTAGGTAAGATGCGCCGGAAGGTGTCATGTTGATCATACCGAAGGTGCCCTTCGAAGACTGAGTTGTGAATTTTTGCCGCAGTGATAAGCGGTTCGACATTCAGAAAATAGAAATTTATTATGTCCAATCTCCAAATTAAACTTAGTAAGATACATGATTTATGATACATGATACATCATCGGATTCATCAGATCAAGCGAGAGTTTCTTCAGGTATGTAGCTTGGATTATATTGATCGTGTATGTGATATTGCAAATAATGTAAACCTCATCAATCTCCTTAGTCAATACATGCATGTACATTTTCCACATTTCATGGAATTGAAATTGTTCTATCAACACACTGACGGTTGAGCAACGCCAAGAAAACCAACCTTTCCTCAAATGCGGGCATAATATTGTTACTGTGTGATATAAGTTATGTAACAAGCGACTTAATACATGCGTGAGTCCACATGCAGTGGAAACCTCATTCAGTATTTCAGATACTTAATATCAAATTTCTAACGTTGATAATGCGTAGAATAGCAGACAATGATAGATAAGGACAGATTGACAATGAGTTTCGTGCATGGCTCCATATTTTGCAACATTTGGTATGTTCATTCTGTCGAAATCTGTGTATGTCCTTTAGAGGTTGAAAGCAAAGATTCCTCTCTAACACTTCGTCAATAAAATAAGAAAGCAGATAAACACCCGGAGAACAACCAAAGGTTTAATTTTGTTATATTGTTGATGTTTAGATGTCATAAAAATCATGTACAAAATAATATATGAATTCCTTTTATATGTTCCATAATTAATCTGAGATCTTGTTAAATAACCACTTAGCATGTTATTGTATACATGCAAATCATTGCTTCAACGTAAAGGATTTGTGCAAATAAAGTGATTGCTTTATTAGCCTATATCAAATAGCATCAATTAAAATTCATTTGGCGATATAAACGTGGAATTGTGCTGCATGCATGTGATCAATGAAAACAATGTGCACAATAATAATTTTTCATTATTTGTAGTTTCTCTAATTCAAAATTTTGCTGCCATTGTAGGATTTTCATTTTAAAACCTTTCAGAAAATATTTGGCTGAAAAATGGCATTGCCTCATTCCTTTAATGTTGTTGAACCGAATTCAAATACAGGAACATTTATTCGTTCAAGCATCTTCAATCGGTAAGCAGAGAAAATTGCTTATTTTGTCATGTTTCATGTATTCTTTATGCACATCTGATATGAAAAAGTTTGTGACAGATTGTATATCTTAAGAGAATGAGAGCTATTAAGCCAATACAAGACACCAACACCATTGATTCCCCGACAGCACTCGCCCGACCTAGGAATCGAACCGAAGTCCGCGGTAGAGACGAGCTCGCACCTTCTTCACTAGGCCACGCTGACGGTTCGAAACGAATGCGAGTGAAGGTGGAAGTCATCTCTAAGTGATATCAACAGCATATTGTCCTGTTATTATTGACAGAACGTTACGAGCGTTCATATTGTAGAGATACAGCATATCAGGTACATCAATTCTATAACAGCATATCAATTCTTCGGTCACTGATCATGCGCTATGACTAGTGACAAGTGACAACTAATAAGTGATTTCAATTCTTCGACATGATCAGTTGACAAGTTGACAAGTTTATTTTGATCAGTAAATTTTGACCAGTAACTAGTGGTATGACAAGTGATTGAATTCTTCGACTTGATCAGTAATAAACTTTCACTTGTCAAAATCAACTTGTTATGAATCACTGGTCACTTGTTACTGATCATAAACCGAAGAATTGATATGCTGTCATACGACTACGTCACTGCGTAGATTGACAACAAAGGTCTGTCGTAGCTCATTGAATATCTAAAGAGAATGACAACTATTAAGTCAATACAAGACACCAACACCCTTGATTCCACGACCGCACTCGCCCGACCTAGGTGAGAGATTGCCGATGAATACCATTTTTACATGAATCTGAACATTGTAACTTTCAATTCACTAATGAAAAGTTGCTGTATTCAGAGGCCATGAATGTGACATTAACGACTAACAAAGCATTTTTTGAGTAATATATCCCTTAAATTCAAAAACATTTTTTGAAATGATTTCTCCAGAAAAATCATGCATATAGCTACAACGCTTGGTGAAATTTCGAATAATCTCAGTGAAGGTTGAAATTGCACCCAGCTTTACAGATCTCTTGCCACTTTCTTCTGATGCTAAGTAGACCTGCACAATTCAAATGCTTTAGTCAGCATAGTTTTGAAGTTCGGCTATATATAGTTTGATGCAAACCGCATCTTCATGACAATTTGGTAGTTGCTAGCTAGCTTGGACAACTTTAGTCCATGGGTCAGCGACTTTCCACCAAATGCAATGCATGAACCCCTCTGGTGCGGTCCGGGGTTCCTTTATTATGAAGAACACTTTTGACAACAAACCTATTGACATATTTCCAACAACGTGGAAAATAGATTCAACTTCGGAGTACAACTTGACTTGATAGAGTAGTGCTGTTGCTACTATTGTATTCAGCACATCTATATTATTTCAGTTAAAATAAAGCAATAGGTAGCAGGTGTAGCGCATTCTAAAAATAGCTTCATTGCATTTTTGAAAAAATCAAAAGCTTTTAGACTTTGACTGTGTAAAAAAGAGGAGCATTTGGTAAGAAACAGACAGGAGATCTGAAACCAGAGCTATTGATTTATGTAGAAATAATTTCATATATCCTTGCAACATTATTTTGTCGCCCATTTGTACCGAGAGAAATAAAATTAAGTGTACACAGACCTGCGAAATCATGTAGCAGGCTGTAAAACCGAAACTAAGGCGAATTTAAATTTAGCAGCAACATCGCGGCAAGATATAAGTGAAATGTTCATCGTCAGAGAAGACCATGATCATAAAAGTTTTCAATTCACAGAAATCATATGATAAAATGCAATGTATGCATTTCTCATGCTGAGAAAGGTTAATGATGAAAGCGACATTTACACAGTGTAACGCACATAACCCAATCTCGAAAATCTTCGAAAATTATTTGCTTGACACTAGTATACATGAACTCAATCTTAAATGCGCAGAATATCAATATGAAGTGCGCCTCATAGAAAATATACCGGGTACTATCAATAGTTCATGGTTATCCATCCCAAACCAAATAGAGTCCAATGGCGCAATGCAAATATCAATAAGATAAACGCATTTTATTTATTCAGTTAGCGGTTTAATAATTACCTACAACGCATGGTTTAGTGGAGATATCTCTGGTCTTCCAATGATATCAGTGTATTGCATGAAAAAATATCACACGGAAATTTTCATGAATTCCTAAATGACTAAATATTGCATATACATAGTTTGAAGAGCTGAGGTTCAACGGAAAAGGTCTGTTGCTATAAGCACATGAAAAAATTGTTTCAAAATTTTACGAAATGGAAGCTTAGATTGGAGGCTTGCTTGTTTCTTGTAATAGGGTCCATCGACGAATTCCATCTTAATTGGGCGCATACTGTAATCTGCCACTGTCCATGGTGTTGTCACCCTCTGCGGAATTTGCTTGGTGGTACGAAATCCTCCATAATCTGCAACAGTAATATTTCACGATTTACTGTCTTGTGCATTGATTAAATAGCGCATAAGTCTCTTCAATCATTGAGCAATCCTGGAGGCCATGTTTGATTCTTGATACTGCTATAAGTTCACTTATTCTTCTTCAGAGAGGAAGTCACAAATAAATGCACAATTTTTAGTTCACTAACTTTGAATACCATCAAAATTAGATGGATCAATGAACCATTTATGCATTTTATCAAGCCTGAGTCATGCTATCTTGAATATGATAATATGTCAATAATATAATACATTAGCGAGACTTTATTTGCCAGTGGAGACCTTACGTGTAAAAAGATCTTCAATGATGTTATATTGAATCCTGACCATCCACTTCGTGAGCTTTTTCTTGACCGCAAAGTCTGCATATCTGCCAGGAACAAATGTCAATTGAAACGTCCTAAGAAAAAGACTGAACGCTTTTTAAATTCTTTTATTAGGTATGTCCGTGATTCACACCAAGATTTTATGTATCTTTGCATTTTATCTATTGTGTATTATTTGTTATGTGCTCACCGCCCTCGTGAGGCAAATAAAGATATTTCTATTCAATTCTAAGTCATGCTAAGTTTCAAGAATGTCGAGATTCAAAATTTTCTTGCTTTCCATGCCCGTCATTGGGATCTGAGTAGTAAGTTAGAAAACAACAATTTGACACCATTGATGAGGTGGTAGGCTATAAACAGAATTGATGGAAATTCACGCCGTCTTCATGCGCTAAGTGACTCGAATGGAAATGAATGGACTTGGATATTTCCATGGACTTCTGGATGGATTTCCATAGCATTTAGAAATCCTATAAGTAAATTTCTAAGTTTGATGTCCTATAAGTAGATTAGTCCGAAAGTTATGCTGTCATCATTAATCTAAAGTAATCAACATGTGACACCTGTGATTTTGATAACCGATTCCAATATTCGATCTACTGAATTGAATTAATCATCAGTTTATACGGTATTTAAAATTGAAAGGCGACGAAGAAAATTCGGTGCAATTCTGTTACGTAGATAATACGGTAGATCACGCGGCTAGTAGAGCTTAACAATACTGTCATTATCAAGTTTAAAGCTCCATCACTATTTCAATGCTATCGGCAACTGATTGTGTTTAGTAGTTCACTGATTACACAACTGCATGACAGCATGAGCTTTTCAAATAGTCGTGAAAAACTATATGGATCTACAGAAAATACCAATTTACTTCGGAAGCAAAAGCAGTAAGTTTTCACTATCTTTTACTGTAAAACTCACATTAATTTTATTTATCACCACCTACTTATAAAGATGCAGTATTGCCCGAAACTTCACCGCTATATCACATTGGTGATTTCGATTGAGACATAGACATCATTCCTTGACCTGATCAGGATTAGCGACAACATTTGTCATTAATGCACTGAATCATGACGCTCTATCAGGTGCATTATGTTATTTGCTTCGGACTTCTCAGTGCAGGGAGAGTTAAGGCCAAGCCTTTGCCGGGTCAAGTTTAAGTAAGGTCTGAATAAGTTCACTTTGCGCTCGCGCATTTTTCGCATCTGGGGATTTCGGGATTGCAGAAGTTCGATCTTAAGAATCCCGGGATTTCAGAAAAAGAATTTACATAGGGAAAAGTTTTCTTTCTGCTGTTCTTTTCTGCCAGAAATTACATGACTTCACGTATCTGAATATCATGTGATGAACAATTATTGAATTTGACGAATTGCTTGAGTAATCTGGGGATGCGAGACTAAGCTACAACTTAGATTTCCAACTAACATAGTATTCTCCAAAAGCAGGTCCCATAGTTTTGAAAATGTGCCCGGGCTTTTGAAAGCGCACTCGTGAGTAGAATGAAGGATTTCAACCCATTGAAAGTGGGTTTTGTATGAAGTAGATAGGAAATTGTATGAGTTTTACTCACAGAAAGCATCAATTTATGAATTATTATATGTTTTTATTTGATATTATTGCCGGTACTCCCGTGCAGCAATCAAGAATTTAAATTTTGCAGCAATCTTTCCTTAAATTGGGTCTTACCCAGAACAGACAACGCGCTTCACCTTCAGGCATCGAATATGCATATTGCAGCATGTCGTATTTTACTGAGATATTGTTTCTGATATTCATTAAAAGCCGCATTGTTCGAAGTACGAAAATATCAGCTTAAACGAAATGTCTTCTTTTAAGCAATATTCCCAAACTGGCTTTTAACCGGGTTTTTCTTGAATTTAGAACCAAGTCCGTTGCTACTGTTAAACTGCATGTATAATTTAGATCCTACTGATTGATTATCGTACCATAGACTTGTTGATAGGGATCTTGATGATGTCTTACCCCAAACGAGAGCAGATTGACTCAAGTAAACCAGCCATCTTACTGTGCATCCATGGCTTGTTAGAGAAGCGATCCATGCGAAGGTTCTGAAACCCGAAGTGTCTTAGAATAGGGCCAAACTCGAATTTAACTATAGCGAACTACTCCAGCTTGAAAGAAAAATATCGTGATATACGAGTACGCTGCTCTAACTATCACGATTTTTTACTTGATTTCACAGGTACGAAAAATCGCTAGTCCTTTCTCAGACAAGACAACTGAAACTATTTTTGTTACTGTTGCTGTTATTTACATGAAAAAATATCAACATGCTTCTGTTATCGTCCAGCTTTTTGCTTCCAATGAAAAGTGGTGAGAATTGAGAACCCAAAAAACTTCTAAGGCTATGATTTATTTTAAATATTTGTCTCGCATGTAGTATTGGCAAGCACGGATTTATGATTTTTAAGTCAAGATGATTTTTTATCTGCAGCCTTATCGGACAGACATTTACAACAAAAAATAGAGCGACAGGGTTCCGTTCCTCCATGCACAATTTACTAGAAAATCATTTAATTTTGGATTAAATGACTGATATGGATTGGACAAACTTTTACAAATGATTGTGCTCCACTTCCACGTACATAAAAAAAGCTTAATTATGAGGCTAAATGTGACAAAATTTTAAGGGATGTTTCGGCGCTGCATGCGCCTAATCACTCTTTTGTAATGAGCTTGACAAAAATACACCGAAGGTCGAATGTCATCAACTCAAAAGTTCAGTAGTTAGGATCTCATTTAAGTTGACACACCTATCGACATAAATTTCTTGTATCTATATTAGTAGATATGAAAGCGCTAAAATTAGAACGTTCGTCTACATATATGTACCTCTGCAGTTATTTATCAGTCTATCAGGATCTGTTTCTGTGATATTCATAGCCTCCAGTACTTGACGTTTTGGATAGTTACTAATATAAATGATGGAAAACTTGATTCTCAATTGGAGCCCCACGATGAAGTAAAGTATCGTCACGATTGTGTCGCTATAGGTCCTATGTGAAAGCATCTTCAGGTTGGATGCTAGATATCCAACATGTGTCATACTTTCTGGGCATAGCGCTTGGCATCTATTTAGGCCTATCTAATCTCGGAATTATCATTTTTGTGCTTAATTGCTTTGAAGCTTACTTTTCATTGTTTATACCGGTTTCTACTTCTCTTGAGGTTTAGCGTAATGTCATCTGAAAAACAACAAGCAAAGCTTCCAGAATGAAAAGCAGAAAAATTGACTTTTCGTTTTTTTGCTGAAATGAATCCATTGCATAAGACAAGTTACAAACATAAATGAAAAGAAGATATAGACTTCAAAGACTGATAGATGACAAGTGTAACTGAGTGACTCTTGCGAATTTTTATGCATGTGATTGTGTTTTATCACAGTAAATAATGTATCTAGAATCTAAGCACAAAGAGCGGTGCAACTACTCATCTCTGATGACGCGATGAAAGTCTACCTGTCGATTTCAATAACTGTTGGGTATCACGTGTACAGGCAGACTTAAATCACGCTCCAAATGAGCAATTGAATACAAGTGCGTTTCAATGCATAAATGAACCAAAATTAGGAGAATTCTCAATATATAATTCAATCTAGAGCTGAGTATACTCCGGAAACACTTTTTGGAGCGGTGCCTTCTTCCCGCTTATCCGGAACACCTTCTAAATCGAAGTGACGCATATTCGTCCGAAATTCAGCTTCAAATGGTGCATTTATTGTCACGAAGTTATCAACTATTCTCTCATATTATCGTTGTGAAGACCCTCTTCAGATGGGTGCTATTCCTATATAATAACCCGAAGTTCCTTTGAGGTTTAATGCCACCTGTAATATCATCCATTGAATTGCTCAAAGTCTCCCCGAATAGCGAGCAGATAAACATCTTTATTAAGTAACGTCGCCATCAAGGTTCCCTGCTTGTAGGTTACCATCAAAATTGTTGTTGCTAAGTAAGTAGGGTTGTGAGCCGATATTTCAATCGTTAGTTTCTATGAAAGTCGCTACTATATCTTCAATTCCAAGTTAGATGGCCTTAATAGTATTAATAGCAGAATTAAGTTTATCATCACTCATCACCACCCATCTTCGGATTCTACGTGAAAATGGTATTGAGGTGATTCCAATGTTTCATGATATTTTTTACTTGAGAAAAGTACATAAATCAATATACGAGTATATGTCAAGATTGGCTTCAATTATCGGCAAGCTTAAAGCGTATTCCATCGCAAATGTCCTTGTGCACAAAGGAGATGAGTTTGCGATGTTTTCTTTATTGTATGGAAGCAATTGAAAAAATACAAGCGAATTATACATAAACTGATGATGCAAAATTGCCTGTTCAACTATAACTTATTCACAAAGTGACCGAAATTTTCTAAAAGAAACAATAAAAAGCAAAACCGATGAAACACAACGGAAAGAAATTAAGATGGGAGTCCTGAATCGCAAAGATCTTGGCCACCTACAATGGCCCCTAGAAGCAATTTGTGATGTTGCCTTTCAGATTTCAAGAAACCATTTTTTAAAAAATGGTGGCATAGAGTGTGGTGGGTAATCGCCGAGGAGTAAAGGATAACTATCCTTCAAAATTACATGGGAAGGCTCTACCAAAACACAAAAAACGATATATGTAATTTGCGTGGTATCTGGATGTTTCTGTGTTGTTTCCACCATACTGTTAAATTTGTGTAAGCATGATTTTACAAATGCAAACATGGAGTTCGTGGGGAGCGCCAGTTTTCCTTGTGAAGCCAGTAAAAGGACTTCATTATTTCTGTCCGATGGTACTGCATTTTCCCGACTTTCGCTGCTACATTTGAGGACGTCTCTTTACAAGATATATGTACAATAGCCACATACTGTACATGGTATAGTGCTCTCGATGTCTCGACAGGATGACATTAGTATCACCCAAACCAGTGGTGGGCAACCAAGTTGAGCTAGAGGGCCACAAGTAGTGGCCCGCGAGACGGCTCGTGGGGGCCACTAATTTCAAAAGGCAGAAATATGTTTGAATTCCTTTATTGCGTACTTTTGAGCTTAATTTTAAGGACTGTATTTCACATTTTAAAATCTATATGAATAATGAAAAGTGAGCAGCCAAACTAATTGCGGAACCTTTTTCTTTGTTGTATCAAATGATGTTAATGTGACCATATTGGAAAATATGACCAGATTTCATTGAAAAATGAAGGTCTGGAGCTATATAGTACATCTATTCGCTTACATGTCGTGCAATATGAAATAATACAGATAAAGACTGTTTAAACTACATGCACCTAAGTGTGCATAGGCATGTCACCCAAGTCTAAGCAGATTTCAAAAACCGCGCGCTCCCCTAAAGATGCTCGTGCGATAATGCCATTCTACTACAAAATTGGTGCAGTGTACAAATAAAATCCAGAAAGATTGCTTGACTTATAAAAATCACACGTCCTCATGTTGGATTCCTTCATCCGCAATCTACCTTTATGTATTTATAGGCTATTGCAGATTACGAAACATACTCAACAAGGTATAGAACGAACACCATGTAACTTAGCACTCACGCAGTTGATGGTTATGTCCATTACCTTCATGGTAGGAAGATATTCATTGCGAACGGAGCATGGTTTGAGCATTCGAATGAATACTTTTGTGTCATCATGTTGCTCAAAAGTCACTAGTCATTGCCTTTGCAAAGTCTAAAGAAGATTGACCTCAACCTAAGAAGCACCTTTATAGGTCAAAGTAGGAGTCGGCTATTTTAGCATCACCGATTCAAATAATGTTTTCGGGCCACTTTGGATGTGAGAATCGATGGCGAGCCACCCAATATGCGTCGGCGAGTCACGCAGATAAACGCAGACTGATGATTTGAGATTTCTTCTGATGCATTTGAATAAATGGACTATATCGGTCAACAAACAGAATTCACAATGTCCAAATTTACCTAGAAATGGCTCATTTCCTCTTAATTCAGAATAAAGCGCTGTGAGGGTGATTATCGCACATGAGTTTCAAAACAGAATCACAAGCACTATGAGTGAAACACTACAAAAGCCGGGTTCGGGATACTCTGTGTTAAAATACACAGTCGAAGTTTCAGCTAACTGCCTTTGTTCCTTCGACCAGTTAAAAAAATGAAATGTGCGTTAAAATGAAATCAAGAAATGTTCGTTCCAAACGAGTAACCCTCAGACCAAGACACGGAGGTCAGAAAGATTCATGGAAAGTTCTATCAAAAGTTCTAAAACAAACATTCATGACAAACTTAAATCAAACTTACAAATATTCTCGTTAATTATGCTATAAAGCCTTCTAGCTAGGGATAATTTGTTGCTATATATATATTGCATTATTTCCTACCCAATAATTGAAAAGCTGCTCTATGATCAAATTAAATCACGGCACAGTTAAGAAATTCGAAGAATCCAGTAAGCAGAAGAATGCAAACTTAAAAAAATACCGTAATGGAAAATTTTGCAACGAATTAGAATATTTAAAGTTCAGTGCGCATATTACAAATCAGTGCCTAAAACATAGAGATCCATGCGCTAGTATAGTGTAGGATGCATTAAGTTAGTTAGGGCGGTCATGCGTGCTACTAGACATCTAAGAAATAAATATTTGTCATTTAAAGTTATAGCTTTGATGTTACTTGATGAATGAAAATAATTGCTCCAGGAATTCTAAGTGTCAAGATTTTTGACGCGCAGTATATTATATAAAAATATATTTCTCTGCTCTCTGCTGTACTCCCTCTGTAGGAATGTTGCTCTATTGGCTTTATATCAAACTTACCAATTATGCTGCATGTTTCTGTTGCAATCTTCCGATTGCAAAATCTTTTGTAGAGCTAATAATAATAATTGCAAAATTCTGCATAATATTTTATTTGTGAAGGCACTGATGCTTCAAATGCATTCTTCAGCATGCTTCCGTTAACCTCTGCTAAGTCTTTCAAAGTTCTGATTGTTTGTGCTGATTTTTATCATTTTCTCTAATTGTTGAATGTGATTTTTTACTTTTTGAAGACGTCCGCATACTCATATTCGATAACAACATCAATTTTGTTTCTGCGACTATGTACTCTGATGTCTCGTTAATTCAAACACAACGCTTAAATAAAAGCTTTGATGACTCGCATGTTTCACACAAAATTTGAAAGTAATATACGGTCTTGCAAAAGTTCCCGCACACCTTGAGAAAATCACAGCTAGTGTCCGCTCTAGACTGCGTATGAAGTTCACGTCAATTGTCGGTTAAACTTCATGGAAAGGCGAATAGGACTATAATAAAATTATTTGTGAGAGTCCTACAATGGTTCATTGAGAACAGTTTGAAAAAAGTCAGAACCAATTTCAGTAGCGATTAAAGTCAATGATATCGATCAATCGATGTCTTTGACATTGTCTTACCATGAATTTTTTCTAATGGAATGCATAGTGACAAGATCTACTTTCCGAGACCAGGTGAAGCGCCATGCTGAAGCTGGCAGCGTTGAAGACAGGTTGAGATTAGGACGACCCCTCGCAATGGATTCTGACGATACAGATCGTGTCATAGCGACTGTTGAAGGCAATCCATTCGCCATCTTTCCTGAACTTCAAAAAAAACTCCGCAATAATCTTGTGACAGTCTCACAGTCAACGATTTGTCTTCGCCTCCGTGACTCAACAGCTATCGTCCACTTCAGTTTTCGCTGCTCACCAAAAGGCACAAAGTTGACTGATTAGAGTGAACTCGGCAACATCTTCCACGGTCCGTGGATCAGCGGCACGTTGGTTTTAGTGATGAGAGTCGTTTTTGCTTACGTTGGACTGATGGAAGAATTCAGGTACGAAGGCTTCCAGGAACGAGACTGATTAATAAGGCTGCAGTGCAATGGTGTGACAGAGCAGGAGGAGGCGGAGGTTCCATAATGGTGTGGGCCGCTATCAGCTGGAGACACATCTGCCATGGTGCTCATGGACGATACTTTAAATGGCCAGAAGTATTGTGATGAAATTTTAGAGCCAGTCGCAATTCCGTTTGGCTTGGAAAGAATTGATCCTGGCTTCATCTTCCAAGACGACAATGCCACACCACACTGCATAGCACTTGCCAATGCTTTTCATGAAGGGCGGACAGATTACACCCACATGGAGTGGCTAGGCAAAAGTCCGGACATCTATCCTATTGAGCAGTTGTGGGATCAATTTAGAAGAGCAATTTCCAGGCAATCGATCCAAAATCTCAAAGCAACTCGATACTAACTTTTTCTTTTTTTTGACATAAGTTTTCTATAGTTTGCATTTTCTAATAACATCAAGTGCTTTCTGATGCCAAATTTGTTTTTACGCTACAATAAAGTATACCAGACTATTACATAGTTGTAGAATCGTATTTCAGAATCCCTTCTATATCTGATAAAATTTGTTCCCAGGGAAAATCTTGGTAGAGAGGGATTCTATCGCGGATATCTATGGTCCTAATAATCTGACATACTTTATAACGGATAGAGGATAGCTATGCGATTCTCTGACATAGCTCGTGAAATTATTTGATATATCCCTCGGGCTAAAGCCCTCGGGATTCATGAAATAATTTCCCTCTATATATCCCAGAGAATCGCATAGCCATCCTCTATCCATTACATGAATGTCTTCATTATGTAATAGATATACGATATCATTCTTCAAATTCCCGAGGAATAAATAGCAATCTGCCCGAGCGTAGCGAGGGCAGATTCTTTATTCCGAGGGCTTTTGAAGAATGATATCGTATATCTGTTATATACCATGATAGTGGAATCTAATAATCTTCCCCGGGAAGTTTATTTTGCAGCATAGTGGTTGAGAGTGATCTCGTGCTTCGTCATATCTATGATGTGTACATGTACATGTCATATCTATGATGTCCACACTAAACTTATATTTTGTAATCTCAGGGAAGTTTATTTATTTAAAATTAGAAAACAGAGGTCTATGGAGTAACTTCTGCAGTAATTTCAGAAATTGCATCGTCTGATTCATTCATTCACCGATTCAATATGGCAGAAATTGATTTAGACTTTGATGAACTTGCAAGTTTAATGGATGATTACAAGCAACCAACAACATCTCGATTTGAAAGAAGTATGAACGAAGAAGAACTAAAGAAAAGAATAGACAGCACAAGATCCAAGAATTCAAAGAAGAAGGCCAACTGGGCAGCAAAGATGTTCAAAGAATGGCTTGCGGGAAGGCAAAGAAATGGGATAGTCAGAGATGATCATGTTTTCAAAGCATTTGAAGAAATGAGCAAGTCGGAACTGGATTCCCAACTGAATTATTTCATTTTTGAAGTAAGAAAGAAGAATGGGGGTAGATATCCAGCAAAGACCTTAAGAGAAATATTTCAGGGTCTAGGATATTATCTAAAGGATAATCTCGGAAAAGGATGGAGATTATTCAATGATGAAGAATTTGAATCTGCAAGGATGGCTTTGGACGCCGCCATGAAAGAAGCAAATTACCTTCAAGTTCCTTGTGAAGGACCCGGTCCCTCAAATCCGGTGTCCAAAAATCAAGAAGATGGGTTATGGAACAAAGGCATTTTGGGTGACAGTGATCCGCAAACTTTGTTAAGAACCATATTCTTTTGCTGCGGAAAGTTCTTTGGATTGCGAGGAGGAAGAGAGCATCGAGAGCTCAAATTTGGGACACAAATTCAATTAACGATGACTGAAACAAGTGAAGCATTAGTGTACACCAACATGCATTCCAAAAATTGCACTGGTGGCTTAAAACAGTGTCGTCTAAAGCCAAAAACCATAAAAGTCTTCACAAACCAGGATAATCCGGAGCGCTGCTTTGTCAGGATTTACAAACTCTATGCCAGCAAGCGTCCGTCGAGCGGGAAAGTTTCAGCCTTTTATCTAAAAGCTAGAACGAATTTCACTGACGATTCATGGTTTGAGGATACAGTGATAGGACACAATAAGTTGGATACTTTGATGAAAGAGATTGCATCACTTGGACAATTGAAAGGAAATTACACCAACCATTCACTCAAGAAGACAACAGGACAATTTCTCAAGGGTATGACCGAGGTTCAGAGAAAAGCTCATACAGGGAACAGATCGCAGGCGCAATCAATTTATGAGGAAGTCGATGATGAAGACTACCAGTTGACATCTTCAGTTTTATATGGTGCTAGACCGAATGCTTCCATCGATTCAACTGCATGTATGTCAAACAATTCAACCAACATGAATGCAACAAGAATAGTTATGAACAATGAAACATGGCAGCTACAAATGCCCGCAAGGAAGCAAATGAAGATGGATGTGAACGCTGAGACAAACCACATTTCATTCCATTTCTTTTGACTTCATATTCATATAGGCCTACTTACCGCTTTATCGTTCCTTGTAACGTACTGTATGTAGAGATGTGATGTTTTGACTCTACATATACATGTGAATTACTAATTAACTTGAATGAATGTAATTCATGATATTGTTCAATTACAGATATCGTTAAACCAAACGTAGGGATATTCTCTGAAAATAACTCCCGGGTTATTGAGGGGATGTCTATGTACATCATGGCATATTGTATGATAAGAATGTTAAGCAAATCCAATCGTCATAGACATCATGGTCAAGATTACATAGTCATCTGCATTCCCACAACACATAGCAATGATATATAATTTTTTAACTGTGCGGGAACTTTTGCAAGACCGTATATATCTTCATTCATGTCTACATCTGTGGTAAGCAGAATTTTCAGGGCATAATGATTTTACTCTCAATAAAACTACCATTGACACAAAAATCTTAACTAATGACGGTTCTAATAATCGCAGTAAATTTACCTGACCATATCCGATTTTAAAATTGCAATTTGAACCATTTTGAATAATTGAACTTTAAAAGAGAAATATCGAAAATTTGAATGCTTCTCTACACATAATGCCCTCCCACAATCTTACAAAAGAAAAAGATAACATGTGTTGATAGTGAAAACGTGGACAGTTCCTTATTGTTAGCTAAGTTAACGCAAGGATCAATACTATTACTGGATTAACTGGCGATGAATTATCACTATACGATCTACCGTCATTGTGTTGCTTGCATTCAAAATTGCGCTAACAATCGCTTCAGTTGTCGCTGCTTAAACCTGCTCTTGTCTGTGATTTTGTCTTGCAAGAAGACGCATAAAATGTTTAAAATCGTATAAAAAGTTGATTTAAATTACAAATTCTTCGAACATGTCAAGCTATGAAACTGACGAGTCGGAACACCTGGATTTATTAGAAAACGAGGACGGAATCTATCACAGCAGGCGATCTGGGACTACGAAAAAGAGCGTGCATCCGTAAGTAGTTGTCTGAGTTGTCATTGTACTTAAACTATGCCAGATTATTTCATAATGCAGCTCTGGGATCTGAAAATTTGGTTAATTTTCATTGCTGCCCTTGCCTGAAAATCCAGACAAGTTAATTAAACATCGAAATATGTCACGAGCAGAAAGTCAAGCATTACTTAATTAAGTGAGAAATTCCAGGAAAAGTCAATGAATACAAAGACCCTTCACATTGCACTCCAGAACTTTCCGAATGGTCAACCCTTTTTAGTTAGATTAAATCTTGATACGGTTGAAAAATTCGAACCAGGAAGACGAAGTAAACAAAAGTAAAACCACTACCCTAGTGGAAAATCGTGCAATAAAATAGGTTGCTTAAAGTCCAGAGTGTATTAATACAAATTAATACTTTAAACATAGAATCCAAAGCAGTATTATTCAAATATGAGCAAAACGCCAAATTCGAAAGGGGATCGCTCCTTTTACGATTGCCGTGAACTCATACTCTGAATGTTGAATTAACTTGTTGGATAACAGTTGATGGTGATGATGAATTTCAAAAACAATCTCAATGCTAACTTAGATCATTTTTTACCAACCCGACCTTACGTGTGCATCAATGCACTCCGAACAATACTCAGCCAGGTTTTGCCAACTCGTTGACATTTGGAAAGAACAAAACTCAGTAATGAGCTTTGGGAATGGACAAATTATTTTTTCAATTGATAATCAATAAACATTTAGAAAAATTGATCAATAATATTTTGTGTGACCGACAGTGAAAAATCGTATAGACGTCTTTGATACTATTATTTGTTATGGTATTTGAAAAGTTGGTACAAAAGCTTTGGGAAATTTCGGGGTTTTACCGGAATTAATCACAATTAATTTTGATCATGATAATTATGAACAACAGAGGCGACACAATTTCGATTAGTAATTGCATTTTTAAAATTCTTTAGGATCCGTAGACATTCATGCTAAATAGCTCATTGAATCATATTGAATTTCTTTTTAATGATGTTTCAGCATTTGTGTTAAAGCCGATTATTAATATTTTGCTTTCATTATCATGTGTCCTACGTATTAATTAAATTTTTCAATTCTGTTCTGAATTGTTGAATGAATTGCTGTAGTTTTTATGATAGACTTTTTAACTTTTATGTTGCATTTTTCGTCGATCACTTTGATTGATGTACGTGTCGTCCCGATCGTCTTCCTCGCTAGCAACTTCATAATATAGGCAAGTGAAGTAAGTATGACAAATGAAACGAGATTTGTGTTCTTGCATTTGACGGCTGCTTTTTTCAACACATTTCAGACATGAGCAAACCCCACACATCATGTATTGTAATCTCCAGCTGTTTTACAAATATCAAGACAAAACATTTCTTTAATTATCCAATTCATTTTGTACATTTTGGGTAGAGTTGACCGTCCATATCCAGAAAAATGCAAGAACTCGGATGAATCAGTGGCAAGGATTTTTACAATGCGCTGACTAATGCAGTTATCAACGTTTTCCACTTGATTAATTGCTTGTATGTTTAACTGTTTCAAAGATCTTCATGACTGATGGCCGCCCTACTTATCGATTAGGAATGTCCTCATAAGCTTGTACAAAGTAAATTAATTGTTTTGTGAATAAATTATGTAGAACCTAACATTCATTTTTATCGTCAATGAAATTAAAGTTTTCAAGATTTACTGACATCTCCGGTCAATTATAATTAAAATATAAGTCAAATGTTTATAAAAAACACAATTATAATAAATGCAGGAGATAAGGAAAATAGCTAAAGTCAAGAAGCTGCCTTAGTACCTAAATCAAATTGTCCTCGTTGTTTCTGCAAAAGTAATTCCCCGTTTAGCCATTACATATACTAAAAAATGAAAATGCTGACAATGCGAAAATCAATAAATGCAAAAGTCGGTCGTTCCTCAGATTTCACCTTCATCAGTCAATTTTACAAGTATATATTACAATAATACGTTGGATTTCAAGGAATGCCCAAATTAGCAGCAATTATTTAACCATAGGTTTCTTTAATGATGCAAGACTAATTCAACTGAGTGCTTTTTTGGCATAACTGTATGGGCTGCGTGATGCATCGTGGTAGATTTTGTGTATTAATATTCTCGGCATTCCTATGATTGAAATAGAAAATATATTTGACACTGCAATATTATAGCTGTTGATATTTCGGTCAACAATATACATGTGCAATATTCATGTACGAGCATAAGCAACACCATCAAATTACGCAGGAATGAAAGCGAACAATTATGTGAAAGCAGCTGTTGTCATTCATTATCTCTATCGTCATTCTATTCGTGAACTCAGCATGCAGATATTGCTATTGTTATCAACAACATGCAGCAATCAACTAAAAATAAATCTTAAATGTAAAATCATGAAATATGAGACGTGCAAGGTTTATGATTTCATGGATTTTAAGTGAAGGATGACTTAGGTGGACTAAGGGTCCATTCACAGAGGACGTGGCGTGACGCGCGGGACCGCGCCGCGTCCGATGTGAATAGCCTCATACGTTTATTAAGGTTCTGAACAAAAATTCTGGACGCACGAGGACGCGCACCGCCACTGGTGTGAATGGACCTTAAGTATCTCCCTTCATCAGGAAAACATAAATCAATTGATGGTAGGCGAGCTCAGTTGGTTAAGGGCCACACTTCGGTAAGGAGACCTAGAAAGTTCAGGGTTCGAGTCTTTCCGTCTTGGAAAGTACCAGCACTCTCACTAAACCAACCATAGCGTGGTGAGAGTTGCGAGAGTACGATGGCTCTCCTACCAAGGCTTGAAAGCATGGGTGGAACACAGACGCGCAAAAAATACAACAATGGAAAAACATGCTTTTTTACATGCCAATTATTCAGACAAGCAGCTGAACGACTTCTTCATGCATTTAGCCGTTTCACTAAGATGTTGATGGAAAAACAGTAGATCATATTCTATTTCCTCAAGCAGTCAATAAACCTTTGAGGAGAACTGATTTGCCGGGAGTTCATCCGGTATTTCTCTTTACTATCATGGGGGAGACGCACAAGCTACATGGTTCTTCGTGAGGCACCATTTTAATAGTAGATGACATTCACTCATCATTTGAGCAATTAACTTGTAAGGTCTGAGTAGAAATCCATTCCAGTAAATCTAAAAGGATTGATGATAATCATTAACACATGGATGTACATGCCGTAAGAATTCAATCAATTTAACAATTTTGACAAATTTGGCTTGGCAAAGAAAAACGAAATAATAAATTGAAAAGTACTATTCTCAAGCAATTTGTTGAGTAAGTAATAGTCTTGAGTTCGTGGAAATTCCATTTTCTTGAATTCTTGAGATGTATGCTTCTGCATGTTTTGGCTAAGGAGCATTTAATGAATATTTCAAGTTCAAGGCTGACTCTCAGATCAACTAGGATTTTCCGCAAGCTTAACAACAGCAAAGCATTTTTTCAGTGCGGTTTTTCGGACTGTTCATTTCGAGTACAAAGCGGAGTTGAATGCGGCGTGATGCAGTCGAAGAAATGACGGTCCGAGTGCCGGTCTGTGTCACGCGCGTCTGATTCTCAGCCTATACAGGCCTAATAATGTGCATGTACATATACAATTAAATTCAATCGATGATTTTTCGTAAGAGACGTTTACCAGTTACGTAATAAATTAAAAATTTGCTTTGATGACTATAATTTCTGCTTTCGTTCCAGGACGTCGAGAGTTCTCCTTGTTTTGACATCAGCTCTTTTCTTGGCATGTGTGGCAGCAATAACAGCATTCGCTATCACCAAAGTTCAACTTGATGAAGCCGTCAATGTCAAAAGTAAGATTTCCTGTTCTATCATAAACAAATAAGTAGATTCTGGCGACAGATTCGTAGCATACTTGCAGCCATAGAGTGAACAAACTGTACACTGTACATCATTATGTGAAAATTTGACTTTCGACCATGTTCCCTGCAGACAAACTCGTGCAGGTGACCTGATTATAAGTTCCTCGTGCTTATTGCTTTATCAATACTCGCATTATTGTGATTCTTGTGATCTTGTCTCATGATTCTGGTGTCTAGTCGTGTATACATTTTTCATTGTCTTTTAGATTCAGAAAGTTTATGGAAGCGACCTGTGACTTCTCAATCCCCACTGGAACATTACATTAAAACCGCAGTTGCGCCAGATTCAGATTTCTGCGCAATTATTGGCAAGTAAAGGAATTTCACCTTGTTACACTATTTTCCGTTTGCATATCAATGCATCATCTCAATAATAAGCTTAATGATTTCTAGAGCAGATAAGACGATGCTTGTAGCGGCCATCTTTTATGAGCATAGGCTACTCAAATAAAATCTATTTCAATTCGAAAATCAGAATAGAACCGAGTGACTCACTTTCCCAAAACAAATTTGCATTAATATGGGGTAAAAGTCCTTACATTTCTTACGGAAGAAACCGTTATAACCCTGAAAATTAAAGCAATTAAACTTTCATATCCGTAGAAATTAACAAAATCTTCAATAATTGAACGAAGACGACATTGTCTCTATTTTCGACCACACTCCTGACAACCCAATCTGTGAGATTCCATTTTGAAATCTATAAAGTTAAGAATTTTCGGTTAGGAAGAAGCATGGTGCAGTACCGGTATTCTGGCCAGCCACAATCGCGATTTACTCTGCTGCGTAATGATCCGATTTTTCAAACCAAGAAAAACACGTGGGACATTAGCTCCTATGACTTTTCTGCTTACTCGAATTTTCAATGTTTTTTAAACATAGTTAGATATAGCGTGAGGGTCATTTTCATAAACGCTTCTGAAAGCATTTTTCTCAATGGTCTGAAGTTTCCTACATTTTCAAGTGTTCGATTCAACTGTTGATTAAATGCTGAATAGATTTTGCCTAGAAATTTAAAATATATATATTTTGGAAAGAGCCAAATTTATTTGATTATCGATGACGATATATTTTAGCTGTCACCAGTAGCTATCTTCAGGCAACTATTGAAGGAATATCGATACAAGCAAAATTTGAAATTTACACTGATTTACTGCTGGATAGGAAATAAAAAATTGAGATAGATATAGAAGTGCAAGAGAGAGAAGATAAGAGAGCTATGAGGCAGGCTGTATCAGGTTCCCAAGAAAAATAATAGAAAATAGTAAAATAAAAGGTATGGCCTAGCTTCTAAAACATGCAACCCGATACATGGACTCCTACATGCTATATATCTAGGAGTCCATGCCCGATGCAACTTGCCTCAAAGCTATCTTATCTTCTCTCTCTTGCTCTTCTATGTCCACAGAAATTAACAATACCATAGAAAGTTCTAGAATGGAAATTGCATAGTCTGAACAATGTAGAGTTGTTGTACGAAAAATGAGCACAGCAATCGAGTCCGCGTCAGCGGACGAGATTGCTGTGAGAATTTTGAGTACAACAACCCATTGTTATTCATTGCTATGATGTGGCATCTGTGAATGGTCAATGCATAGACTTCTATGGTCAATGCTTCAATCACAAAAGTCTATGGCTTCAATCAAGCTAAGTTTAAAAATGCTGTAAGGATTTCTATTGCTTTCATTGATGGACAGTAATTGATCAATTCAAATTTATTTATGAACCATTCATTTTCAATGACGTCAAGCAGTGATCCTGACGTGTGGCCATTACAGGTAATTGATCTCTCCAAATTTGAAAGCAATATGATCACTGGCTTAACTCTTGATGAATTTAAGCAGCATGCATACTCAGAGGTAGACCTGGATGCGAGAATTGATGTGCCATTACTGTCTTTGGAAGAAATGAACAGACTAGAAGCTGAATGCAATTTTGATATGCAATTAGTTGATGACTTGCTCTGTGATGAAGTGAATACAGAGAATGCAAAATCAGCTATTATTCCAAAAATGTTTTTGAGGATCTTGATGTGACAGAAAGTAGCATGAAGCCAAAAATTACAGCTGATCAACAGAAGCAACACACTGCCAAGTTGGAAAAGTTCATAAAGGATAAGAGCTTGAACTGCAATTTGATGACTGTAAGCGAATCGTCACTAAATGATGTTCTTCGTTGGTTTTACCACGAATTGCGCAAGAAGGACGGAGGATTTTTCAGCCCAACCAGCCTGAAATGTATCAGAGCGGCCATTAACAGGCACATTACGCAAGTTTTGAACAGACCAGAGGTTGATATAATTGAAGGGAAACTGTTTTCCTCTGCAAATCGCATGCTAAAAGTTATGACTGGGCTGTGGCTGTCAAATGGAGGCCAGTCAACACAGTATAATACAATTGAACAGTCTGACTTGAACAAGATAACCGGTTCATTCGATCGATCAACAGGAGAGGTTCTACAAAATAAAGTTATCTTCTCTCTTTTGTATTACCTAGGAGCTCGTGGCAGAGAAGAATTGCGGAAGCTTCGAAGAAATGACATAGCATTTGATATTGACTCAAACACTGAGAGATACGCTTACATACCAACTTCATGTACATCTACAAGGGATTCGATTGCATGTGCACCCAACAACATTCGGAAAAATGTCAAACCAAGCATGTCAGAAAAAGATTACACATCCAACCGCTTAGGTCGGATTTACAACAAAAGAGCCATTGAAGCCATTGAGCTGTACTTGTCAATTCTGCGAAGAGAATGCCCAAATTCTGATGTCCTATTTCCCAGACCAATGCATGGGAAAAAAGCAAGAAAAATGTATTGTGATATTCAGGTTCGTGGTGAACACTATCTTGGAAATTTTATGAAAAAATTGTCAGAATCTTTGGGACTTTCTAAAATATACACCAATCACTGCATACGGTGCACCACTGTTACAACAGCGAAATCCAAAGGGTTGTCAAACTCTGATGTGTGCACTATAACTGGGCATAAGAATGAAGGCAGTATTCCAAAGTATGATCGACCATCGGACCAAAGAAAAAGAGCTCTTTGCGCGGCCTTGGACTTGCCAGGGACATCAAGTGATGAACGCATTCTTCAGCAAACTGATGACAGCGACGATGCATGTACCCCCATGTTGAAATTGGCTCTGGATGAGAGCAAATCGTTGAGAGTCAACAGAAGTGGAGCAAGAAATCAAGGAGAGGAAGAACAGAGGGAAAGTGAGAAAAAGAAAGCAAGACTTATCACGTCTTGGGGCATATTGGAAATTGACTTATAAGTATCATTTTTTAAAATTGTTCTCTTATCCAATTCAGCAATGAAATATTCCTATAAACATTGTTTTGATATGACATCTTTATTGCTGGACAGTTATGGTTCATTGTTGGACAGTGATGGTTCATTTCTGGAGAGTACTGGACCATTGCTGGACAGTAATGGACCATTCGCTCTATTGCTATGATCATTTTTGTCATTGGGGCAATGAAAACATTCATAACATAGCAATACATCAAAATGAATAACAATGGAAATTATGGCACACACCGGGGGAACTTAGTTGGGGCAAAACGCAAATTGTACGAGCTGGTTTCCATGTTTTCTGGTTGACATTTATATTTATCAAGCCAATTTGTAATCTGGATTGTTGCCCAGTGTCCAAAGATCATGTGCACAAAATCAATAATGAATTTACAAAATACTGCGGCGACAGGATGAAAAAGAAGGAAATCCTTTAAAACGTTCTGTACGTTCATCATTTTGAAATATCGCTCCTATGATCTATCAAGAGTATAATCAGACACATATGCAACTTGTAATATCGATTTACAGAACATACTGTATATTACTCCAGCTTGAAATCAGAGGCCAAGAGATTTTAGAGTATTCATTTTGTTTTAAAGGGCTCCCCTGTTGACTTCATTTGAACAATTTTCAAAATATTTATATGCTTTCGAATATCAGCTTCCAAAATATCATCACGCTATATCACATTAGTAATTTAATGATTAATTGAAGATTTCCAGCGACATTCTATTTATCTGAGAAATGATTGTCGTTAAAAAAGCTTTCAATGTGCTTATTCCAGAAAAGCGCTAGGTTTCTTAACTACTTGAAGGAGAAATTATCCAATAAGTAGAAATTCTTACAACTAGTACACCGACCACTTTCAATTATGACTCTGTGAACCAAATTTTAATTCGTATTCTAGTGTTGAAAAATTGGATGATAGTTGTCAATGACTGCTACAAATAGACACAGTATATTAATCCATGGAATAGTGGGATATTTCACATGAAACAATGCCACCATCTCACTTAAAATTCTCTTAATGAAAATCCTGTAATTTGCTGTCAAAAAAACTTCCACAACCAACTTGGCAAATAGCTTGACTATGATGCAATGTTTTAGATCGAATCTGATCTATGTACAAACTATAGATTTTCCATGTGCCATCACTGTATATAGGCAAGATATCAAACTTCCATTCTAGTGTACTATTATCTACTTCCATGTCTATATCTATCTCAATGTTCTACTTTCTATCCAACAGTTGAATCAGTGTAAATTTCAAATTTTGCTGAAATTCAGCGAGCTTATAGAGACGCAGCAAAGCGCATTAACCTTCACATGCATCCGCACCTTCCGGAATTCGTGAATACGTACAGCCACTGCTGATGACAGCTAATGCACGATATTGTAGACATGAAGTTCCCATTTTAAGCTATTATTGAGGCGAGCACCTAGAATTTTGCGCTTGATCACATCCTTCATCGTATTTTTGAGTAGTCGAGATCGTAGATCCTCCAGAGTTTGACAAAGCATCGATTCTGTCGAATGCCAATTGCAGCAAGTCTTTGATCATATGCTACTCACTGATCATATTAGTAGTAAAAATAACACTTTGATGACTCCAATATGCTCATTATGCAAGGGAAAAGAAGACTCTAGATATCGTCTTCCGTTTTCTATTCACGCTAGGAAGTTGCTTCCCCAAAGCAAATTAAATGCACACAATGAACTCTTCAGTATTTAAAAGCAAATTCACAATGAAACAATTTACGGCAAAAACTTCGTAATTTTAAAAGTCCGCATCTTTGCAATAAATGTGATAATTCGATTTTCATTGTAAATGAAAAAGACATTATTATTTTTGAAAGAAGCAGACAAACTAGCCGTCAATACTCACGTGTAAGGCAACCTGGCAGTTATCTTAGCAATCAATATCAAAGATGTCGAGGTCAAAGAAGTCTTTATACGGTACCAGCAATAATTTTGATATTTTGCATTATTGCATGCTTGAGCTAATGACATGACTTAAATTTCGGTAGTAATCTTCCATATCACCGCTTGATTCGATTTAATACCAATTTGTTTTCGTCTATTGTTTGCGTCAAACTTTATGAAAATGCACTTCTTCTAATTCCTTTTTTCTTTCATCAACTTCTGCTACGGCATATTTCGGAAACCTAGTTGTTTTTTCTCCTCGCTTTCTTCGGAATTGCACATTTGAACGTAAACAAATTCTACAACCGCCTCAATGCCTCTCACGTGCAAAAGAACATGAATATATTCATATATTCAGAATATATTCAGCTATATAGCTGGTCTTCGTCTTAGGACAATTAGTAGATTTACAGGAAAAATTTACGTTTGCACCTATGAATGAGTTGAATGGAAAGTGTCAAAAATTAGCAATTCATGTAAAGAGCCATCGTGTAGCATGACTTATATTTAGCTGTCAATGTTGACAAACTTATTGGTGAATAGCACAATAGTTTACGCATTGAACTTTATGCTTTTGATGATTATACCTGACTGACCTGATGAAATATTTCGTCATATCTTTAGGTACTAATGAAACAACAATTAATCAATTGAAAATGAGTCACTCCATCAGGATTCAAAAAGATATAGTTGTCATCTAAAAATGAAATATGAGATGTGACTCCTGAAAACGTGACAGTTTTCATCATAGAGTAGGGATATATAGGTAGAGTGTCGACTCAAAAAGTATCTGAATACAGTGAACATTTTTATATCAAAAGATTCAGTTTTTTGCGGAGATAACGTTCCTGCGGTCCAAAAAAATTATTTGAGCACTTTTGAAAATAGTCAAAATTTGTCAATTTATATACTACCGAGATGACTACTCTATGTAAGTAGTATGCAACAAGTTGGATATCAAAAGGAATGAATATTTGCTAATAAGCATCCTGACTAAGCGGAAATTAAGATGATTATCAAGGGAATTTCATGTTCCGTTTTATAATGGAAGTCTTCATGAAAAAGTCGACATCTTATTGCTTTCTTGGCTGAAGTTTCATATTTCTAATTCATGAAAGCAATAGCAGGTCATCGAGTTGCCAATTTAACAAATATTACCTCTCCAAGGCTGCCATGACACTGACAATCAGTAAAATAATATCATTTCGTTCTGCAATGCTATCATGATCAGTCAATTCCGTTGTAATTTCTTCAAAACTGCATAAATGTGTATGTCTCACATTTTGAAACAATTCCGACTGCATCTCCCTTGAGTTCATTGTATAAAATCGAAAGTGTATACACATTGGGGATTTAATAAATGCGGAGTTACCACTCTACCTAACATACTTACTCTATGGTTTTCATCCTCAACTACTCGTATACTAAAGATTGCATAGTGTCAGTTAGCACAGAGATAGAAAAGGGATTGCAATATAAGCACAAATTTTTTTATCAGACACAGTCGCTGCATTCACGATTTATATAATTAAGGCCATTTTCTTCAAGTAGCGGGAGTATTGTCATTCTTCCGACATATATAATGTCTAAAAAATATGACCTGCGCAAAAAGAAAATGCAAATATACATGCCTCAAGTCTCAACCATGTAGCACAAAATCTAATCGGGGACCACAAGGAAGTCCATCTGCGCTGCAAGAATGGCCGTTTTAATCTCCTATAAAGATCTTCAACGCTTTGTTCTCGTAGTTTCCCATGAAAGCATAATTCCAATGCCCATTGCGCAAAAAAAACGCAATTTCTTTGAAACTTTCACTTTATGAAGCAAAATTTTAGAACGAAATCTTTTAATCTTTTCTTGACGTAAATCAAAGTCCGTCATTGCATTCTGTTTCAGCTATATTATGACAGTTAAGCATGGAAGCGCTGTTGATGGAGCAATATCAACAATGTTGTGCAATGGAATGTCGAATATGCATAGTACAGGCATTGGAGGAGGATCGTTCATGCTGATCTATAATTCGTAAGTATTCATCAAATGCTTCTTATTTAGAAAAATAGAGATCAAGTTAGCAGAATATATTGGGATTAGAGGAAATTAACTGCAATTAATTGACATGACCGATAAACCCCTGTTCCTTAGTTTTTTATATACATATTTAACAAACAGTCAATATATACAGTCAATATACTTAAGCTTAACATAAAATTTCTCTAATTTTCGATACACTAACTTTGTCTGATTGTTGAAAAACCTAGCTTATTTAGTATCTCTTAGTATATCAAGTTTGATTTCTATATTGTATCTAGCTATCAAGCTCATTCATAGATTTTCATAAAGTTATTGTACCAGGATTTGATTTTGGAATCAAGTTAGCCTGTAATATAGTTTCACCTATTTGCCCTGAAGATGGATGCTGTGGACTATAAGAAGCTATGGCTGTGCAGTAATAAAATGGTTTGCAAGAATTGCATTTCAGTTTTCCAACAATGAGACAAAATTCTTTCATCGAAAATTAGAGAAATTTTTTGTTAAGTTGGATTATGACTGCGATATTTTATATAATAATCATTGTTTATCAAATAATTTGCTGACAAATTTCACAAACTTCAAATATATTTAACAGCACATCTTAGCCACAGCAAATAAGGAGAGAAAAGCATTTTTTAGACTGACTAGCGCACAGCCCTAGTAATGTCATTATCATCTAGTCAATCTTTGATTTCACTTATCATTACATTTTTATCATAGATTTTTCTATCAGACATCGGAACAACATACATATCATACCTTCTTTAACCTCACTTCGATTATTGCTGACATTCAAAGCTTAGTATTGCCGTGCATTCCTTGTAGCTTTGTAGCATCATGCAACACATCCGAATTGATAAACTGTGATGTCATCAGCAGTACCTATTCATTAAAGCTAATTGCAACACTTCGTCGATATGAGACAGACGATAAATAACAACTTTGAAGGCTTCCGGCTATGTGAAAGGAAGATAAGTTTGAGATAATTAGTTGTATTCACATAAAATTTATGGAAGACAATGTGCTTGAAGCCAATAATCTTCTTGAGAGGAACACATTAGTAATCAGTTAATCGGATTTGGGAAACAATCACAAATCGTGCACATGAACGCTGAGGTCTCGAAAGTTGCCACGAAAAGAAGATTTTGTCCACTTTTCGTGCCAGACCGTGCTCAAAAGTTCGCGTCGCCACGAACAGCCACAAAATGCCCCTAAACGCATAGCCAATTAGAGTGCCGCTTGGAGATTACCTAATCATGCGCAGTTTAGTTATCATAGTCTGAAACAGTTCTCATTATGTTCCCTATGGAGATTTCAATCATAGCTTCTGACTCCAATACCATCAATTAGCGTTTCAGAGAAGATATCTACATAAGATCATTAATGACTGCTCTGAATAATAGAGATGAAAACTGTGAGCCCCAGACATTTATATTTTGCTATATCTTTGACTTTTGAAAATTTTTGGGTGATCCTTTTTCTGCAAACAGGCCGTTATACCGGCAAAACTTAGATAAATTTATATTTCAGCAGCACGGCTTTATTTTGACTACTATTTTCATCACAGAAAAGAAAATGCTGCTTGAGGCTAATAGTGAATCATTAAAATATTAATGCTCATCAGATCTATGAGAAAGGATGGCCTTTGATATCGGTGTTGTATGAATAGTTCACTCATAGAGAGAGCAATCTAAAAAATGTTTGATCTCCATAAGAGCTTGATCAAGCATCGATGGATGCAGCACAATATTCCGTTGTCCTTTGAACTTATACATTTATGTACAATGCATGTAGGCTGCACTGCATGTCTGCTACAACACATTGCTGTCGCTTACAAATAATAGTAGCCTATATGTAGCAAGTCTAATTCCATGAAAAAAATGTCTTCTGCACTGTTGAAATAAATCGTTTTTACATTGCAAATGACAATAAGTACGCTTTAGTATAATATTAAAATAAAATGTAATGTTCCAAATTAAATCAAAAGTTACAGAATATCGTATATTTTATGGAAATACGATAAATGGTCATCTATCTCTTATATTATTTGTGCTGGATTCCTGCATTTTTGCATCCTTTTTGACTTAGAAAATCGACATTATATATCGCAAAAGACGAAAACGGAAATGTAAACTGAAAACAGTACCACGCTGCGGATGTGCGCTGTCAAGATATCCATTGTCCTTAAGAATTTGCGACCCCCAGCTATTGGCAAACATTTAGAAGTTGTTGTGAAAGTTTCAATATTGGGCCTATCTACTGGCAACTTACTAAAAAAAAGCGAAATATCTAAACTCCATGTTTCATGCTATTAAATGGAAATGCGATCATAATGCAAAGCTTTCTCTCCCTGATTTCCACCAAATCATTTGTGAAATTACAGGACAACAGGAAAGGCTACAGGAATTGATTACCGAGAGACAGCTCCTGCAGCAGCTACAAGAGACATGCTGAAAAAGGATGGTTCTACGACAGTTCTTGGCGGAAAAGTAATCGGAATACCAGGAGAGATCAGAGGATATCATGAAGCTTGGAAACAGTTTGGAAGACTTCCTTGGAGTGAATTATTTCAACCAGTCATTGAACTATGTCAAAATGGAATGGTAATATCAAAAACGTTAGGAGGCGTCATTCAATCACAGGAACAGAAAATTCGAAATGATCCAGGATTGAGGTAAATGAAATATGAACGATATTCACTTCAGAGTTCAATCTGATTGATTGCTTGAGATTCAAGGAGTTAAAAAATCATTTTTCTGAATTGTTAATTGCAGGGAGCAATTGTGATATGCGTTCGTATTTCATGTGAAAAGAACATGAGGTTGACATAATTTGCATGTCGTTAAATTTCATGAAGTTTTAATCTTGAACTTGTAATTAATTCTGGAAAGAAGATAAGAACTAACAGTATGATAAGACCATTCCAACACCCAATGTTGGTTTTTGAAATTGTTGATGACAGAAGTAATATATTCCAATATCACATATTTACTTGAGTAAGCAGATTCATAATGACATAACGAACATGACATATATTGAATAGTGAATCAAAAAACATTAAACTAGTGCAGCAAACACAAAAGAATGAACATCTTCAATTGTAACTAATTCCATATAAACAAAATATTATTGACTTTGCATTAATCGATTGTTTTAATTATAACCAGAAAACATCAGCATCATTAAAGCACAAAACAACATAGAAAAATAAGCCACTTCAAAAATGTAGAAAGATAAGATTTCATAGTTGAAATAAAGAGGAAGAGAGACATAGATTGGTGTTTAACATGCTCAATGTAGGTAGGCTAAATACAAACAACAACTTCTCGCTTTCATGTGCTTTTGAAATTCAAAGGTTCTCATGACACTTTCAAAAAAGTTCATGCCAATCTGACACATGAGAATCCCACATCAAGAATCCTACATGTCACTCTTGTCTCTCTTGATATTTTGACTTCTAGCGGTGCAGGCGCACTACAAGGAAATATCAGCGATTTTTGATGCTTGCTTATTCCGTCTGCTTGATTTAGAAAAATGCATGTTTATATATGCATATGAATAAGTAACATAATTGATAAGTAATTAGAGCAGATGAATAATATACATATATATGATAACGTGACGCATCCAACGTACAGATTACGCGTGCACTCTACAACTTCCATGGGACAAATATGACAATATTAACTCATTAGCGCTGTGGAAGAATGCAATGTTACAGAAGGCCACGATGATGAAAACTTAGGTGATACTGAAGTACACACACGCATGCATATTTGCACGAAAGTAAAATTACAGTGATTCGCACAATTATTGATTAAATACTAGATGTCACGAACCTTATATAATAATATCAAAATGTTATATTCACCAATGAAATGATCTGATATTAAAGCATTAATTATCATGTAATTAAATGGGTTTCATTGCATAATTGGCTTTCATGAAACAAATTGAATGAAGTTCATACATTTATGTAATGATCCACAATTCTATATTTTTTGAAAATATCCGATTAAATGGTTTGATGCTTTTTAGAGAGCTTTTGATCAATCCTACAACGAATAGGACCTACAAAGAAGGGGAAGTCTTGAAAAATCCAAAATTGGGTGTCACGTATCAAACTATAGCAGCTGATCCATTTGCTTTCTACAACGGTACCTTGGCTGCTACAATTGCAAGTGAAATTCAAGGTGCTGGCGGAATTATCACGGCAAAGGATCTACAAGACTATAAAGCAGAGTGGAGAATACCTGTCAATGTGTCACTGCCGAATTCAAAGATGGTTATGTACGGTATGCCTCCACCAGCCAGTGGTGTAGTTCTTGGATTCATACTCGGAATACTTGATGGTGAGAAGCTCAATTTGTATGTCAAGAGGCGTTCTGGTACCTGTTCTCATGGTATTGGAATTTGTGGAAACCTTGAATACAATTCGATATCATCTTTGCTTTTATGTATTTTCATTAAAAAACCCAGAAATTTCAAAACTTTTATAGGATTTGGATTAAGCATTTTGAAATACTAGTTAGAGTAAGAAGATTAACGTTCAAGAGCAGATGAATGCCAAGATTAGAAAATTCACATACCAAAAAGCATTTCAAATAATTCGGAGTAATACTTTGAGCTAAGGCGAGAGCGAAACAACCCTCTCCCTCTCTCCACCCGATCTAGATGCACTTTAGTGCCCGGTGTCGATGGGATGGCCCAGTATTGACATCCTAGTGTTTCAAAGCCATCAAAACGTCTGCGTATTATCTCTCTTCTTTTTCTATTCAGGATCGAGTAGTTTATGAGCAATTCTACTGCTGAAATAGCGACTAAACATACAGAATAAAAGTAGGTGTGCAAGCTTTATATTAACTGTTATTCTACTTGACCTCATGCACAGACGGTGAAAAATTGCAGCGTTTTTATCAACGTCATCCACCAATTTGGCAGCTATACGTGCAGCTTAGTAAATTCATTACGTCTACAAGCCGATGTACACTGGATGATCGTGGATTGATTTTGAATATTTTTCATACCTGTCACTGCATGCATTTCAATCTTGATTTCTGATTTTCAGGATATAAAATGGATAAGTCAACAAAGGAGGACCTTCAGTCTTTCGGGTTATATCACCACAGACTAATCGAGAGCTTCAAATATGCTTACGCAAAGCGCAGTGCACTCGGTGACTTAGCATTCAATAATGACAGTGTCCGGCAGGTAAATGAAATTGCCAATATCACTGAACATTTCTCGCTTTCTTGTAGAGAATGACGTACATGCTTATTTATGTCATAATAGTCAGTAGTATTTACAGCATACTCGTAGGACATTTGTAATACGTAGTTTAGTGCTATGTCTTCATGTAAAATGGTTCTACAGATAGCATAATGTGGGAATGTCTTGAAAATCATTAACAGAAATTGGTTGAGCACTATTTTGAATGTTGGGTTGATCCAGCAACCCAATGCTTCGAATCAAAAAAACACAGATTGCATCAAAGAATGAATGAGCACATAAGAGATAACTCAGGTGTGAGTAGTCATCTGAACATATGACATTCGTCATTGCTTTTTAGTTAAAGGTCGCAGCGAATTTGAAATTCGTAGAAGCTTGTCTTAAAAGTAAATCTCTTTTCCGAGGAACATTTGGATAGTTGCTTTTGATCAAGAAGAAGAAGAGGAAGAATATGCATGTATTTCGCAGCATGGACAAGCAAAAGAGGCCAGGTACAAGCTCAAGAAGCCTTGTGATAGTAGGAAAAAAATGCTTCCAAGCCTATCAAGTAGCTGATTAGTCTCAATAAGGAACCGGTTCAAAATTTCAAGTGGTCTAACTGCAAAGTAGCTGGACCATAAATCAATTAACTCTGTTAGTACCCAACGTCTGCTAACGTCGTCCAAACTCATTGGAAGGGGCATAGATTTGGCTATATACAGGTTTGGGCTGCTGTAATAGAAGTCCCGACCAGCCTCTACAAACATCGCTTAATCACCCAATTCAACGATGCAAAATGTAATATCTTGGGATATGTCAAGATGATCCAATCCTTGCGTTCACCGATCTCCCTCTCAAAAATCCACAAATCGACCCAACCAATCCGATCATCGAACTGATATGAATGTATGCTAACTACAAAGTCCTTCAAGACTTTTATATGAATCAGACGTTGCAAAATTCATCATATTCACTGTGGATTTTAGCAATGCACACGTAAATAAAAGTGACCGGGCTGACCTCAAATTGCCCTTGTACAGATGAATCGTATGACTATCGGTCTATCGTACACAATGCTTATTGTTTTGAAACGTTAAATTGATTTAGATGTATGCTGGTGAACTTTCCTGAAACATGAAGCTCTCTTAATCACGCTATTTTCCTTTCCATAGCTGGCACAAAAGCTGGTTGATTTGAAATACATCGATGAAACAAGAGGAAAAATCGATGACAGTAGAACATACAATGTAGCGCATTATGGTCCAAGTTTTGATTGGAAACAAGATTATGGAACCAGCCATATGTCCTTGATGTCTCCTGATGGTGATGCAGTTGCAGTTACATCAACAATTAACACGGTGTAAGTTTAATGATACAGTAAATGATTAACTCTCTATCTCCGACGAAAAAAACTCACGTTAATAACCAGCGGGGTTCCTAGCGACCCTAACCGTAATTCTATTATTATATGGAATTAATTAATCTGAAATTTCTCATGCATGTTTAGTAAAATCTGTTCTACTATTATGCCATATAATTACAAAACTTTCCCAGTACAATTTCTCGAAAACAAAAGCTTCTAGATTGTAATAATTAATTAACTTGTAATTGCAAAAATAAATACAATTACTTTGTATTTGCAAAATCTCATAGCTACGAACGTACTTGATTCCGCCCTGCATATTTATTTTTACAAATTTTTACAATATAAAAACTCTCCTGAACGTATTCTATGGAAAACACATGCACATCAGCAGAGACAGCTTTCGCAGACACTGCTGCTTGCAGACAGCGAGATTGCACTTTCAACATGTTTCCGAAGTTTTCCTGTCCGCTTTCCTGGGACAACTCTTGCAGCGAAGACGCTTTTGAAACCTGGTCAACATCCGATCTACAGAACCAACTGCACCAACTGTAGCATCTCTTTCAAACACTGGCCATCTTCGAGATTTTCTGATGGTCGAATATCTTCGAACAAGTTTGTCAATATTGTCTACCGCTCCCTTCGTCCGTCTGTATTCCAGGATAAGTTGGGACTTCTTGTCATCCCTTTCTTCTCTGATGTCTGAATCATGATGAAACGTTGACACAAGGATGACATTTTTTCGTCTTTTTTGGTACTTAAGAGACCAACGTCGTAGGCCTATCGTGCTGAAATGCAAAAACGCTGGAGAGTTCCACTCTTGCTCGGATGTCCGTCAACATAATAGTCGGAAGAAAAGGCTTGTTTCTTCTAACTGGTCTGATAAATGTCAATTTTCTTTGAAGCAGAGAGTTGCAGAGGTAGATATTTGAGAAGACATTGTTACCGGCGCAGTTGCGTCCTGAACCGCTGAGATGGTCTGTGAGTTGCAGTACAACGCGAATACCCTGGTTTATCTCTTGACGGTGACCGTGTTTCCGTGTGTGCAACTCGAAATTCACACAGTATGATGTTACAGCATCCGAACAAATCCACAGTTTTATGCCGTGCTTCCCAGGCTTGGACGGTAAATAAATCAATTTTGAAAGGGAACATCCACGGTAAACCAGCAATTCCTCATCAGCACATATGTCTTCTCCTGGAGAAAATGAAGAGCGAAAATTTGCTGCCATTTTGTCGCAGATGACTCGGATAAGAGCCAAGCTTGTCTCTATAGACGTCTCTATAGCTTGTCTCTATAAGCTGTCGACGCTCAGGGCGATTCACTTTTGGATCAAAGCGCAAAAGGCGAGTCAAGGCTTCAAATGTATCTCGCGTATCTTGTGGATGGTTCGCACAGTTAGAGACGGCATTGCTCATTAGAAAACAATCATAATTGGTTGACACAATTATCTTTCACTGTCTAGTGCCTAGTCAACGCGTGGTGCTTCAAATTATTCAGGTAAATTGAATGGGGTCTCTAGCGACCCCATTGGTCATTTACGTTAGAAATAAATTTTATTTGAATAGAGAATGTACATGTATTTTATGGTGTATACCCAACATGCATGACGCCAAAGTCGTGGCATTTGAGGAATTTACGCCGAGCAGTATTTGAGATACATGTCCGTTATGGTATGGGGTCGCTAGCGACACCAATCGGAGATAGAGGCCTAAGTATGTCATTGGTCATCCTTCAATATAATCGAATATATTTCAAGTGACAGTTCAATCGACTACTGTCATTCACGAATTTTATCTCCAGGAGAGTAACTCTTGACTTGAAACTTTGCACGCATGCTAAGTATGCTTGCTTTGTGAGGTTATTTTTCCCATCTTTTTTTCAATTAGCGGCCATTCACGGAAGTCAGCGAGAGCTTTGTTGCATTTTTTGCAATATCAGAAAAAATCAAGAAAATTCTAACTTTCTACCAGATATGTTCACCTAAAAACACACATCCTTAGAAATAATAAACAACTCAAGACCACATGAACCAGCCTCCTGCAATCGTTTTACGCAATGATATCACTTGATCATTAGAACGGCTTTGTCCATATTCACGGAATGAATTGAGGCAAACATGGTGCGGTCGCCATATAGACATTTTCATTTATTCGTTCCATATCCTGCTACTTGTTAGAGAAGGCACTATTGAGATAACATATCTCGATGTTGATTGTTCTCATCTTATTCTAATTTATGAATTATTTTGAAAATAAATTTTCGTTTGTAAGCTGTGCTATACCACTTATAACATTTTTTTGTGTTTTCGTTCAATCTTTTATAGTGTGCAAGCATTGAAAAATTGAAGCAGTTATATATTCTAATAAAAATTATCGAAGTTCCAAATGTGCAACAGTGCATTGACTGTTCATCTGGCCCTTAAGCCGATAGACCATAAACTTCAGTTCATTTATAAGCTTGTAGATTTGATGAACTTGTTTACTCTTTCGTTTCAGCTTGCCCGATCGCATTTGGTTATATTTCGCATCAAGATGCAGTAGCAAGACTTGCCGTAGATTATAGAAGAAACCATCGATTATAATTTCAGTAACTGAAGTTAACATTTCAACCAATTCATAATTTCAGCTACCCATTATACGAATTGTACCACGATACGTGTAGTACACTCTTATAGTATTTCTGCACAGCAAGGGTGCGCATGTATAACTTTGATACACGCACAGTTGTCATGTTATGCACACAGTTATTTTGGCATCCACACACTTACAGCATTGCAAAATATATAAAAACCAGTTTAGTGCATAACTTTCAACTTTCATGACAGTGTTGCAGCCATCCTCATACCACTCAGTTGCTCCTCGTGCGTGCATGTTTAATTTATGTACACAGAATTCTTCGTTCTACGTATTATGTGCAGATATAATTCATCTAAAGTATGAAGACAACTGAATCACTTTTAAATATTTGATAGAGACTTTTGATAATTTCCTAACGCAGTCATATCAATTTCTGTTACAGATTCGCTTCAGGGGTTCGTGGTATTCAGACCGGGATAATTTACAATAATGAAATGGACGATTTTTCCACTCCGAACACCACTAACTTCTTTGGTATACAATCATCACCAACTAATTACATTGTTCCTGGCAAGCGACCTATGTCCTCTATGTGTCCAGCCATTATAACTGACGATCAAGGAAATGTAAAATTAATTGTTGGAGCATCGGGTGGCTCACGCATTACTACAGCCTCCGCTTATGTAAGTGTGACGAATGAAACCACAAATTATATTCCGAATGATTCTTCTGATAATCATGCACGTGTCATTACTAAATCAAATTAAAAGTCGTTAATTTGCAGTAGGCATGACAAAAAGCATCAGTAACAGAATTTGTCAGTACAAACTGAGAAATCAGAACACAGAAAATTTCTATTGTCTTTCATTTAGCAATGAAAATTTTCCGGAAATGGAAATTTTGAATTATGACAATTCGTACGCGCACTAAAACAGCTGTGGGTAGTTGTACAACATAATTGGTTGGTAATTCTTGATTTTATCATTATTTCAATTGCACCGATCGTAGCGATGCGAATCCCTACCGCACCTTAGCTTTTAGATCATTCCTTTGCTGCCAATAGGGCTAATCAAAGTTTCAGTGAATAGTATGTTATTACATTACGATTATCACACAGACGCCGTTAATGAGATAGCGTGAATCTTGCTTCACAACAAGCTACATTTTGATGCAATGAGAAAAATCTGAAGCTAAATCGATCACTCACAGAATTAGATTCATCTGCGCGCGCTTCGCTCCGAAGCAGATAAACAAAATATTTAATTCTGTGGAATCACTATATTTGGAGTTTGCTGATAGCATGAAAGTTAAGCTTACAGCGTTCATTATAATGTTGCATATTTTCCATGTGTTGAAATATTTCAAAAAATGGAAACTAGAATTTTTATTTCATTATGTGTGAAGCTTGATACCACAGTCTACGCAGCAGTTATACACATGAACAATTCATGAAAAATATTCAAAATATTCCAAAAATTAGAAAATTTTCCGTATATTTTCTAGAAAACTTCCATCTGCATCACTTCTTGCGTTAGGTCACATCATTGATATCTACGTGAACTGGCATCTTCCTCAATCTACACTACACTTTTCGGTCTGGTGTCTGATGACCTTATTCTTCATGTATAATCTGATCAAAGAAATGAGGAATCGCCTACCAGCAACTTTCCCGAAGTTTTATGGACATGTGGGTGACAATTAGTAAAAGTGGAAAGACGACAATCAATGTAAAATGTGCATTTAAACTGACAGCAGACGATGCAAATTTAGACATTATTAAAAGAAAGCAAAGAATATCTGATAAGCTAATGTGCATGTACAGCAAAGCAAGCTAGATATACTTAAACGGTCTTTAATCCTTACTGGAATTGAGCTTAATTTTTGGTTCAATAATCTCATGATGACAAGTCAAAATCACGGCTGATGACATAAAACTGCAATTTTGAAAAGGAAATTATATTGAAGATAGAATGTCATTGTTATCGATAAAAACTTTTTTGAGGCTTGATCATTTCTCTTCACTTGACTTTGCAATCCGGAGTCGGGGTACCTAACTTTTTATCACTCTGACTTCTGGCGCGGTAAGCTTTGCGACTGCTCCTTCGAAAAAACTGACTCCAACTCCGGATACCTTTCTTTTATGCTACTGCTGTAAATCCTTTATAATCATGTGCTTGTAGTTAATTCCTCATTATAGATCTCATTTGTTGCACGTCTATTCATTGTCACCCGATGGACATTTCATTTAACTTCAAATTTTTGATTACCAGAGATTTTTCTCCAAATCCAATATCTCTGATAGCAACCATTCAAATGAATGAGCAAAATTTATTAAACAACAATGCTGTTGTCAGCAGCTTAAGCGTAGAAATATTATGCACTCGATTAATCTATACAATGAACGTACATTGTACTCAACATTCCTCGCAGACTTTACGTCATAATTTTGTGAACTCGGTTTCATCTGATGATAGCAATTTTTATCTTCCAACATTCAGATTCTTAACATTGTAAACACGCAGAAATACATCAGTATCGTAATTTTCAATATGGACTCTAACACTCTCTCTTCTTATTCCGTAATATAAGTACGCAATGTATTCCAATATCTACTGTGTAGATTTGAGGTACGACATTGGCTTTCATTGTCTTTTGTGCCACTTGTCGACCGTGTAGAAACAGCACTTAGTTAGCTTTCTGGCTGACTTGTGCCCGAATCCTGGTCTGACGAGTGGCGGTCGCGAAGATGGAGTGTTTGTGTCTATTTGGACTTAATTTGTGTTATTGTTGATCATCGCAAATCCAGCAACGCTATTCACTGAAAAGTGATTTGTCTAACTATATAATATCCTATTCTTCTTCTCAAATGTGCACATTTATATTCCAGATTGCGAGTCGAGTATTATTCTTAAAAGATGACATCAAGCAGGCCACGGATTATCCGAGAGTTCATCATCAACTTGTTCCCAACATCGTCCAGCTGGAGGAATATTTCCCTGAGCAAATTAAAGACATTTTGAGGAAGAAAGGCCACAAACTCGGATCGAATGGTCTTTCTGTAGCGCAAACTGTTCACAAACGGGGTGGCTTTCTGTATGCACATTCAGATCGACGTAAAGGAGGAAAACCATCCGGCCAATAACTGTAATTCAATACATTTAAAACCACTTTGTTGGTTTGATTTTATATTTTTGATGAAGAGCGTTTGTGTATCAAATTCTCATCTTTAACTTTTGGAAAAAATTACCATGGTCACTAGGCGCAGCGGAAGCATTTCTTTGAGCATCTTTAAAGCTGTGACAATCAGTATTAAGTGTTTCTTCCATTACAAGAGAATCTTAAGTTTGTATAATCACTAAGTGCAACATTTCTTTGGTGACATGATTTATTTAGTACATTGGCTGAACTCCACCCATGTGGGTGAGAATAGCTCTAAGGGGCTACATCCCAGGTAATCCAGATCTTTCAAATGTTTCCTGTTAGCCATTTCAATTGAACATTTTTCATATCACATCGTTTTACTTCAACCTAGACAAAGTTATGAAAGGGGATTCATATATTATTCGATATATACAGGAAAATATCAACATTAAAATATAAGGGAAAGTTAGATAATGTCATATTGATCACAACCGCGTAAGCTAGAAGATTTGTATCTGTTGGAGAATGGATATATGATGATCAAGATCTTTCACAGTATAGTCGCATACTTTTATAAAATATAGGCCTACCTTTATAAAAGGGGTCGCTTCAAAGTGTTTACTTTGGGTCGCTTATTATTCCTTAGAATATTCTTTTTTTAAAATAGTAATCTATTCATAATGAAGCCACTAGGTTTCTAGGTTTCTGCTTTATGGAATACCGCGTTGCTGAAGCATGGTGCAAGTGAGCATGGGACGGTTCTAATAATACTTTATATACATGCATGATTTTATTTGTTCTGTATTCGACTAGTCTACATGAACACCAATCTATTAGTTCCAAAATGATTGGCAAAAGCAGAAATCATGAGCTATGACCATCTATGGCTTTGACAGAGGAAAGTTACTGTGACTGATCAATAATCGATTTATACTTTATCACTACGTATTATTCATGAGAAAAAATGCAAATTATTAAATACGTTGCAAATAAAAAAATTACATTTAGACTAGTGCGAAGGTGACGGAGTGAAGAAGAGTCGGAAGCCAGCTAGACAAAAAGCATGAAGAAATGCCTGCCACAGAATCAGTAATGCTTGAATACAAGCGCACTAACTACGGAATCACGTAGCCCTGTCCCCTTGCGATTCATATACACAGCACTAAGTGCATTTTCCTTTTTTCTATACAGCTATGGAATTTAATGCACATTGATGAATGAAGAGGACAAAAAGTATGATGATGCTGATTAACGGAACTAAAACCGCTAAAAAGTGCTTGAGCCAGGGAACTTTAAGCGTCTCAACTGCTGGGTAACCATTCGCACTTTAGAACTATGCTCATGACAGCATTTCAAGAATATATTCTCTACAGAGTGCAGATAACTGTCACACTGGTGCCCCACACTGAGCACACTGAGCGTGTGTGAGTTCTATTTTCAATATGAGAAAATTATTTTATAGATATTTCTCCAATATTTTTCACCTGATTCACTGTTTCATCTACTCCTATTTTTTTGCTCTCTAAGGTGAAGTAATTCAAAGCCTTCTATTTTATTCTGTGTTACATTTGCTACATGCCAAGATTGTTAACCACGCTCTGCTGCTACCAAATGTAGCCAAAGTTACGCAGTGGAAGATTGTAAAAACACTTTGCTGGATTTTTACACGTAGATATATTTGAATTCGTTTACAATATTTGTCATTCAACAAATATATAATTGGTGTATACAAACAACATGTGCCACATGCACATAATTATAATAATAATAATATGTTCATTCAATACTAGGCAGCAGAAGCTGATCATTTTACAAAAAAGTGAAAAGTAGAAGATATACATGTATACACACTAAAAATCAATTACGAGAAGTTCTGTACTGCAGATGGCATGAAGGAGTTTTTATACCTGCTGGTGTTACAAAAGATGACATTTGTTTTACGTCTCAATATTTCTGTTTTTTTGTGGACGATGTGAAATTCTTTCACTCTAAGCTTTTGGCAAATTGTTAAAATTTATTCCGACAGATGCTCATACGTCATGAACTAAGTGTTTCCAGTGAATATTTTTGTAGAAGACGGTCATAATCATAATCATGATAATCATGTGGGATGTGTTCCATCATTCTTATCAGTCGTCTTTGAACAGATTCAATAGCAATTGATTGGTGATTCCAAAGTGCTACACTGGAGCACCATATTCGAGGATGCTTCGGACACAAGCACAGAAATACCGTATAATATCCTCATTTTGAAGTCCACATCGCATCATTTCACTTATAAAATGCATTCTAATTTGTGCTTTCTTTACCATTTCTTCAATGTGATCAGTTCAGTCCAGTACATCCTAGAGATCTTATTCTTTGTGACTCATTTGGTGTATAGGTAATACGTTGATCTAATTCCATCATAGATATGCTTACGAGCAGATGCACAGTTTGCAAGAGCCGCAGAGCAATCTGACCGTTAACCATGAAAGCCAACGATCGAATGACGTTGCCGCGACACCCTTAGCCCGCTTATCTAAGGGTAAGACTCACGTTTTTTTAAATAGAAACTTGAAAGCTCTGTAAATAAATACATAGTGTAATTAAAATTGTATTTGCAAAAGTGTAGGTCTGCAAGCCTGTTCTCCGTTTGTTTATTTCACATGCATTTAAGTTGTCATTCTTGTGTATTTTTTATTTGTTAATGGTTGTATATTGAGTCATAATCAAGTAAGCTGGCACAATTAAGAGCCTATGGAACTGGTTTTCCCTAAATTTGATTTTGTAATTGCGAAATTTATTGCGTACTTCTTGTATAATTTATAATTTGCTTCGAGAAAATATTTTTCATATGAAGTATGAGTTCAAATAATTATATTCATATTTTTGCACCTTCTTCATAATTACAGGATTAGTTTTTTATTTTACTATGCACAGTTTCCATGAAATCTAGCATGAAAAAGAATAATACCGTAAATTGTTCAAATTTGATATAGGCCCATTATACAGTGCTCGACATTATTACAGAACACTGTCTGCGTTTTGCTGTAAAATGCAGAAATCTATGTATGAGATTATTATCCGTGATGATAATCAAATAGTGATCGCTAGATATACTTAATACCTTTTACTGGCAAATTATCCAATTGTCTTTTTAATAGTTTTATTTATCGTCTACCCACTTGTGCAACCATTGATGTAGGATTAACTCCTACATCAATGTGTGTAACACACGTTAAACACGGGCCTATTTTTGTCTGCTGCATATTTAAAGCATGCTATTGCGTCATCCTTATTCACTCATCATTCAAGCAGTGGCGCACGTGATGCATAACAATCTGATTACTGGAAAATATACGACATGGTTGCGTCAAATACTGAATGGATGAAGGCGGAGTGGGGATGTCGAAGAAAGCGTAAATGCCAGAGGAGACTTTTAGAGCTCAAATCATGGCCTTAGTGATTCATACTGATCAAGCTTACACACTTAGGGCCTAGTTATGGAACAGTATAAGTTTTTGATTGTTGATTTTTCTATTTGGATAGGATTCAACTAATTTTCGTGTCATCCTACGATATCATGATCTTGCCAGCCGCTACTGTTCAATCCTTCTCTTCTCGATTCTTCTCTCAAATTTTCTGCATAGAAGCATGAATGATACATATCTAAACGTGTGTAGGATTTATATGCGTTCACGGACTGAAACTTATTTACAGAGTCATATTCTGAAATGTTTTCCTTCTCTTGAAATCGGCTAGTTTCATTACACAACAATTAATTCCATAACAGTTAGGGGCCTATGCGACTGGTGTTCCCAAAGCTAGTTTCTGTAATTGCGAAATTTGTTGCATAAATGTGTGGTTAGTGGCTACCTAGTTTTTGTCGTTAATATTTTCAAAGAGGGCAAGAGCGTCCAGAGATTGAATATCAGTCCAAGCATGAATATGTAGATGCGAAGAAGGAAAGGACATCATGAGAAGGAATCTTCAAAAATTGCTTACATAATCTGAGCAGCGATATTGTAAAGCATCCGACATGAGCTTTGTACATGTCGGATCATTCTTGACTTTAAACTTCGCCGCAATAACTTGATTTGTAAGTTTTTAGCGAAATGCATGTCATCGAATCATCCGCTGCATCATCTATTGCCTCATCGCCTACCTCATACGAAACACTTCTCCTTGCCATTCTACCTCTCGTCGCTCAAATTCATTTTTCCCTATGGCCTGCGAGCTTTTCAACTTAAGACATTAGTTATCTAAATATAAATAGTCAAAGACAGTATTTCTGAATTAATTTGCTGTTCACCGACTTGCCGTGAGATTTTTTCTTTAACTTTGTATGCTACAAACAGTTTTTTATGGTATCTTATCTTTGTGAAACGAATGATTTTCAATTTGAGAAATAAACGCTTCATTATTATTATTATTATTATTATCTCAGCGTGTCACACCAGTCGGAAAAAATTTTTTTAGCAAATGGAATTCACATTGGAATGACGCTGTTTTTGAAGTTATTCACTGACTGGATGACCAATGTGCTGGTCTTAGTCAAGTGAGAACATGCATTTTGACTCATGTCCAGATAATTACATTGACAATTCCGATCCCGAAATCCAAGGTCGTACCCCTCATCGAACCCAATGATATCAAGTAGACCTACATGTAGTTTGTAGTTTGCCTTGCTTACTTAATTTTATTGATGTGCTGGAATTTAGACTTGGGTGCTGGGTTTCTGATTTGAATAATAGCACCTGTAAAATATCATCCAGATGCGTATCATCAGGGATATCTATGATTAATATAAGATATCTATATAGATACATTAATATACGTAGATATCTTATATTAATCTTAGATGTACCTGGTATCATAGCTGGCAAAGTTCTGTCCTTAACCAGGACTAATTCTTAATTTGCGGAAATGCGAATTATACAGTTAAACATCTCTTGAGGATTTCTCCGATGACTTTCGGAAGTCTACTTATCCTAATTTTTGAGATTTTAGGATCTCCAAGTGGTAATGAGGACTTTTGCAAGGACCTTATTATGAAAAAAGGGGAAGTGGTTTGCCCCTTATTGCCCCGCTATTACATGAATTGACACCATTGGGCAACCCACAAATCGCGTTGACTCTTTTACGTCAACGTAGTAGTTTTTGCAAGATGGTTATGGTTCACATTGCCAGAGCGACACCTCCATCCATATTAGGAAACAGTTTTCTTTACGTTTGATAACGATACGCGAAGATGTCCAGAGGAATGTCTAGCGGTCGAAACTATAACAGATGGCCTGGAAGCAGGCTCAGTTGGCGCTGAAATATGGTGGATTTAGACTGCGCTCTGTTGACCAGCACCAAGGAGCATGCCACATTACCTCATTTTCCGAATCAGCATCATCCTGTCTGGATAAGAATGTCGATATGGAACATGCAATTCGTCATTACAACTCTCAAGTTAAGGAGGAGCATAAAATTAAGAGCTCAAGAGATTTGCCAGCCAGTCAAAGATTACTCTCAACTCACATCGAAAAATCGCAGTTTGAGTCTATGTTAGAGAGCGCATCTACCATGGATGAAGCCGGATTATCATCAGTTTCTGCTCCTCATTCATCAAGCTGGCTACAAGTGCTTCCTTCAACTGTGTTGAATTTAAGCATTCGACCAAATGAGATGTCTATTATGCAAGTATAACTCGCCTGCTCACTTGAAATCTTTCCCCCTTGACTTTGTGACTTCATGACCTTTTGTTTTTTTGTATAATTGTAGCTTGCAAAAATATCAAGAGTAATTGATGGATACAGATATCACCACTAACCAGGAATGTCTATGAATCATAGAAATTTGACACTTTCTATGTTTCATAGACCAGGGACTACTAAGATATCTATATATCTACATATAGATATCTTAGTAGTCCCTGCATAGACATACCTGCCTTAACTATCATGATATATGAAAGCCTTATAGACATGCGACATCACTCATCCGATGTCAAGACGCTTAATTAGATTACGAAAATACTTACGCTGTCTAAAGCTGCAGCGGCGGATATGCTTTTCAATGATACTTTGTCATGGTCCTTTCAAGTCAGCAAATTCTCTGCTTTGGTATCTAAATACGAAAAAATGGGGCACAAGATATTCATTGTCATTCCCGGGATATAAGTAGTATATGAAATTAGCAACATGTCATTCTCCCAATGAAACATCACCAACGAATACCAATATCAGTAGAAGAGGCACGGATTGCATTAGATGAGTTGATTAGAACCGGTCATATTCGCTGCTGCTTTTTAGACGAAAACATTTCTCATAAAGAAAGGCAAAATATTTTATCAACTATTCAAATCATCAAAAATAAACAAAATGAAGCATCTAATTTAATTGGAATGTTCCTCTTCAACGCTGATAAGTTTTGTGAAAATAGTGCAGACAAAAATCACTCAGTTTCTGAAAGATTACATGGAAATAAACAACATGATGTCGTGAGGAAGCTAAATCATGAAACCAGTACGAAAGCATTTTCTAAGCACCATAAAATATGTCAAAGGAAGCGAGCAAAATCTCAAAATGACAAGGTGTTACAATTCTTTCAAAAAGCTTTGCAAAATATCATAAATCTCAGTAATTGGACCGGAGATCGATCTCAGCAGTGTACGAATTATAGAAATACCAATGCAGTTTTAGATAAAATAAAGTCTGTTGGTGGCAAAGCAACCACAAAACTTGGCATCAAGAATAAGCTTCCTCAAAAGAAAAATGTGGAAATAAGTGCTTCAGTTGACGACAAATCAGAAAAACAAGGTTATAACAGTAAACAAATCAATGAAAAGAAGAAACAGAACTTAATTTCAAAGCTGATTGAATTTCCAACACGTCAGATAAGAGCGGTTACTTCACAGCTGCAGGGGAAGAAGCCTAAACGCCCAAATTCTCCATCTTCAAGGCCTCCTACCAAAGGCTTAAAAGAAACAACAGACAAAACAGAAGCAAAAAATATAAAGAATATTGCTGCACCTGTCATTCAACACTACCCATTCCCGCCGAAGTATTTAGGCAACTATCCACCACCCCTCTGCAATATTGCAAGTAAAAAAAAGAAAGCCAGTAAAAAGCATGGAAGGAAAAAAAGGTATGGAAACGCAGCCGATTCAAGCTGTTCTTCCAGTGAAAGTTACTACTGTAGAAAGAGAAGGCGGAAACATCGAATTTATGACTCCCATCGCTCGCATCGTCGATTAGAATCTGATATTTCATTCTCTTATACAGATACTGATTCTTCGATGGTTGAATTTTTGCAGGAACGAAGACTACTGCACAAATTGAATATGGAAGATCTATTCAAAAATGAGGTGACTTCAGAACACGTGCGCTTACTAAAACGAGTGGCACGCGGACTTTGGGAGTGATGTTATCTGTAAACGGTAAATATTTCAATTAACAAAGACTGAGAGACTTTCTATTTAATTGATTGTCTATACTCAATAAATGTGTAGCTAAAGCTTATTTCAATCTGGATCAGCTTCTGTGAAATCAGATTTTGAAACTGAATGTAAATTATGGTCTGCTCTCAGTTATATCATAAATTTCATCTTGGTTGAAATATCAGGGATGTCTATGAATAATATGATATGGAACTCGGGATATGCAACTCCCAAAGTGTTGAGAATTGACAGGGTCTGAAATTTTCACATCTCAACGTTTATGTATAAGACAGTTTGATTTCATGGTGATTATTATATCGATTAAAACTCATTGCCAAATTATTTTCGCTGAATGGTGGTAGTTTAGATTAAATATTGCCATTCACGTTTGAACCAAGGTCATATGAAAAGTAATTTCCAAATTGTTACAACGTACGAACGCAAAAACAATCATTTTTTCAACATTGTGAATAGATAAATTGACCAATTTTCTTCAAAATTGGGGATACCTCAGCCTGTCCCCTTAATATCAAATGCAATTACATTCTAGGTCATTCGTACTTGTTTCGCTGCAAAACGACGTAGGATAATTGTGTAACGTGAGAAAGATTGTGGACCTATTCGAAACAACTTGCAGCAACACTACAATGTAGCCGAGCTTTGCTGTGTGTAGTGTTTTTCATGAGCTTATTCACTCTGACGACACTGACGTGACTCCGACGTGATATGTTTTTCCAAGTCGCCAACCGTCAGGAAAATTTATCCTGACGTATGCGGCAGGCAGAATAAAATTTCAATACATATATATGATTTATAATTACGTCATGACTCATAAAAAGATCATAGAACATACATGAGTGTACAAAACAACTCCAGAGAAATCTACAGTCCATCCACATGCTTGTAGTCGGCCCTATACAGTCAAACAACAACATAAGCAATAATCACTTGAAAGGGGTAGGGTTAATTGTTTATATTGATATTTAAGGTATTTATTGAGATATTATTGCCGCTTCCATATATCGCAGAAAGTTGATTGCATTGATTCTGCACGTTGATGTTTCTTTGGACGTGCCTTTTGTTTCACAAACTTAATCAGTTAAGGGTTAATCATTTTTCTCAAGTTTTCGTTTGTGCAAGCTGCTGCTAAGAGTTTGACTAAAGGAATACACCATACAGTAAGTATGTAAGCTTATAGGTGGAGTGACGACTAAAAAAGAATCTGTATACAGTGGAAATTTTTGTATCAAAATTTTCTGTTTTTTGCAGAGATTACGTTCCTGCGGTCCAAAAAATTATTTGAGCAGTTTCTAAAAAGCTAAAATTTATGCAAATACATATACTACCGAGATGGAGCCGCCTTATCAATAGTATGAAGCAAGTTGTATATCAAAAGGAATGAATATTTGCCAATAAGCATCCTAACTAAGAGGAAATAAAGATGATGATCTAGAAAATCTCATGAACCCTATTATAATGGAAGTCTTTATGAAAAAATCGAGATCTTATTCATGCTTTCTTAGCTGAAATTTCAAGTTATTAATTCAATTTTCATCGGCATGATTTGATGATTCACTAAATTTATGCTTCATTTCTTGAATCTGAGTATTGATGTGGACCCATTTGCATCTTTTAAAGTTAATTGAAATCATTGTCTTTGATTGTGTTGTTTTGCTCTACCAGTGGCAGGTTCCTTGTGATATGATCATCTTATATGATCATTTAAGAGAATAGGTATTCTATGGCCTATGGACGGCAAGAAAATGTAGAAATCTGAAGCCGCGAAGCGGCTGAAGATTTCTATGATTTTCTTGCCTGGCAGAGACCATAGAATTCCTTATCTTCTCATCTCTTTGTCACTATGCGTCTTAAAAATAAAATATGTTAGGGATGATCACACAGAAATTTTAAATTGAGGAAAAGGGTAATATCTTTCAAATTTCATTTATACGAAAGTCTAGATGTTCAGAAAAATCTATGATGATAAGACATAGAAATTAGCAATACCATAGAAAGTTTTAGAATGGAAATTGCATGAAAATTGTGGCACACGCCGGGGGAACCTAGTTGTGGTAAAATGCAACTTGTGCGATCTGGCTTCCATGTTTTTTGATTGGCATTTATATTTATCAGGCCAATTCTTGATCTGGATTGTTGACCCTTGTCCAAAGACCATGTACTCAAAAGCAATGGTGAATTTACAAAATGCTGCGCTGACAGGATGACAAAGAAGGAAATCCTTTTAGACGTTCTGTGCGTTCATCATTTTGAAATATCGCTCAAATAATAATCATAAAAAAAATCTTAAAAAAATAATCATACTCTTATGCAACTTGCAATGTCGATTTACAGAACATGCATTACTCCAGCTTGAAATCAGAGGCCAAGAAATCTTAGAGTATTCATTTTACTTTAAATGGTTTCCCTGTTCACTAAATTTGAATGATTTTCAAAATCTCTACATGCATTCGAATATCAGCTTCCAAAATATCATCACACTATATCACATGTGTCATTCAATGATCAATTGAAAAATTCCAGCGACATTTCATTTGTTTGAGAAATGATTGTCGGTAAAGAAACTTCCAATGTGTTTACTCCAGAAAAGCGCCAGCTAGGTTTCTTAGCCGCTTGAAGAAGAAATTATCCAATAATTAGACTTTATATCTGTGAATTCTTCAGATGTTCTTACAAACAGCACATCGACCACTTTCAATTATGACTTTGTGAACCAATTTTTAATTCGCATTCCAATATTGAAACATTGGAAAATAGTTGTCAGTGACTGCTACAAATAGACACACTATATTAATCCATGGAATAGTAGGCTATTTCACATGAAACAATGCTGCCATCTCACTTGCAATTCTCTTCATGAAAATCCTGTAATTAGGTGTCAACAACTTCCACAACCAACTTGGCAAATAGTTTCACTATGATACAATGTTTTAGATCGAATCTGATCTACAAACCATAGATTTTTCCATGTGCCTCATTGTACAGGCAAGATATCAAACTTCCATTGTAGTGTACTACTGTATGATCCACTTCCATGCGACAAGATTTTGAATTGATTACACTCATCGATACTTTGAAAGCTTTATAAAAAGGACGATAGCTAGTCAGAATTGGAGTTCATTTATAGATTTCGAAAAAATTCCCGATGGAATCATTTGCGGTAAAAGTGGTTCAGAAATTGAAGAATTAGCGCAGAATAGCATGCGAGCACAGACAACATCAGATGCTGAGGGTGATAGTTATCTAAAAGAACTTGAGCCAGAAATTCAAGCTGAGCTCGATTGGCAGAAGAGTTAGAAAGAAACAAGTCAACTGCACAAAAGACAGCCGCAACAGTTAGTCGATTCAAATTGTTTTTACGTGACAATATATAGACGAAATGTCTTAGGCCTACCTTAAATCTTACTAAGGAAATCTTGCAAGTTCTGACCAGAGTGTATCAGTACTAGAAAGTCTTATTAGCAAATCTGATCAGATCTTATAAGATCTTATTTGTAATTTTTTAGAAATCTTTTAAGTAGAAAAGTCTTAGATTTTGCGTTTGTCTACATATATCCAGTGCACTGATGTTCCATCAAGGTCATTTAACAACCAAAACCATTGATGTCGTCTGATCTTCGCACACATCCGGACTTCAAGTTTTAAATTTTCTTTGACTTTTTTCAATTTCAATTATCATTTGGTAAGATCTGGAAAGATCTTATTCTACCAAATATAAGACTTAGTAGGTCTGATACTTTCTGGTCAGGAAATGTAAGATCTAAAAATAAAATTAGTTCTGATCAGACTTTGCAAGAATCTGATCAGACTTAATGAGACTTAGCAAGTGATTTCGTCTGGATCCAGAGAGCATAGAGACAATGCATCTAGTTTATCTTGACACATTTCTTAGGCATTATTGCTCAATTTTGAAGCGTCCAGATGGAGACTTAGCCCCGTCCCCCGTCGACACTTTTGGGCGTCCGGAGCAGTCTTAATCGTTATTTAGTTAACCGACCTATCAGTCTCAGCAACGACTCGGATTTCAACAAGTCAAGCATCATGTTGAAAGATGGTTGGACGATTTCTCAATACAGGTAGAGAAATTATCCTCCCCTCGAACAAGTGGATTTGCAGAAGCATTAAGATATCAGAATATCTTGACAGAAAAATCTTGTCTCCCTGCAAGACAAAGAAATATTCAACTTCATATATTAGTTCGGACAGCGGAGGGAGAAAGTATTCGCTCCATGTCAAAAGAAAACATACATGTAGTATTCCATGAGTCTGTTGAATTTCCGTAAGTTGAACTGAAAGTCCCAACGTCATCAAAGACTGTGAACATAGAGTAAGCATAGTAAGCATACTGTGAACATAAGAAACTGTGAAAGCATCACTTTCTCGGAAAACGTTCGCCAATACAAAACAATGCAAAATGTATGCTATTCCAAGCGACCCAGAAAAAATGTCCTGTGACAGCACTGCGCACTTACCTAAGAAAATACGGAATACAAATTGTCTATTTCCAAGACCCATTCCAAATTTTTACGAGGATGTGTGTTACGGTGACAAAGCATTATAAGAGGCAAGGATTATTTGGGGAACTTGATGAAGTTGTTAACTTAAAAGTTGAATTTAAGTAAGCAGTACACCAATCAATCACTGTATCAGATCAATTGGGAACCACTGTTGATCTGATACAGTGATTGATTGGTGTACTGCTTACTTAAATTCAACTTTTAAGTTAACAACTTCATCAAGTTATTGCAATATGATGGATGCAGGGCACGACGTTTCTGACATCCCCGCCGTTGCAGTCCACAAATCAAGTGATGCTTTGCGAACGTACGCTTCTTACAAAAGAGAAGACCAGGTATATTCCATAGAGCAAGCATGTAATGCGGAGTGGTAACTCCGCAGTTATTAAATCCAAAATATGTTATACACTTTCGATTTTATTAAATGAACTCGAGGGAATACAGGTGGTCATAGAGTAGGGAGTGTCGACTCAAAAAGTATCTGTATACAGTGAAAATTTTTATATCAAAAGATTCAGTTTTTTGCGGAGATTACGATCCCGTGGTCCAAAAAATTATTTGAGCAGTTTTGAAAAAGTCAAAATTTTGCCAATTTAAATACTACCGAATCTAAATTGAATCAAAATTTTCCGTGGAAAACTATGGAAAAAATTGGAAAATTTTGAAAGTTTTGATTTTTTTTATAGGCCCTATAATTTGATCGCTACCACTGCCGAGGCAGCTACGTAACAATAAATTGGGTCTGAAAGTAGTAAGAAAACGGCGAACACCCGACCGGCGCGCCCCCCCTCTGGAACGACAGAGGTCTGTCGTGGTGTGCCGGCCAGTTGGGTCCAGGTTCGCTGACGTCCCCCCCCCTCCCTTCGATAAACGACAGAGTGTCGTGGTGGCCTTGGGCGACCGCCAGGTTTTGTCTTGAGGCTATAGTGTGTGATGATTTTCGTGAAATCTAATGAATGTTGTGTTGTAAAATGGGATGTTTCGAGTGGAAGCAGTGCTCGGATGTGAAAACGGTGGCCAGATTTGGATTCAGCGTGAGATTCTGCATCTGTATGGTGAATTTGAAAGCAATCGGAGAGAAAAATTTTCGCTGACGTCCCCCCCCCCGCCACCGACCTTCCAACTTTGCTTCTAGTGGACGGATTTTGTCGTGCAATAGCTCGTTTGAAAGCTAAGAGTGAGACAAATTCACTGAAAGAAACGGCTTGTTCATATATGTCTTCGTTTAGATGTGAGACGCCATTTAAGATTTTGGGAGATTGGCGAAAAACGACAGAGTTAGAATTTTGGACGTTTTGGGCTGTAGCTTCAAAACGAAGCATCGGATGGGAAAACGGATTTCAGATTTTGAATCAGCATGAAATTCTCTATCAACATAGTGAGTTTTTAAGTCAATCGGAGAGAAAAAATTTTTCTTCACGAAATATTTTCGAAAAAACGAGTTAGAATTTTTGCGATGGCTGTGGGCTGTAGAGCCAAAACGAAGCATCGGATGGGAAAACGGAGGCCAGATTTGGATTCAGCGTCAAATTTTACATGGAAATGGTATATTTCCAGCTCCATCGGAGCACTAGAACCGGAGATAGACGGATTTAAAGATTTGGATGATGGGTATTACGTCATCAGCTGATCGCCACACACTATATAAGCTGGGAACCGACAGGGACTTGTCATTAATACGAGAGATTGTCAAAGGTAGGTCGTCTCTCTGAGCTCCGATGATAGCTTTGGACATTCCAAATTCCGGGTTTCAGTAAGAAACCGACTTAGAAAATTTCATTGCTGATATCAGCTAAGCCGTCAGACTTAGAGGTTAGCCAGGAGATGGCCTTCGTCTCCAGGCCATAAAAGACTCCAAAACTTTAAAGGCTTGTAACTTTGCTTCTACAAGTCCGTTTGACTTGATTCAAAAAAGGTTCGGTCGCTATTGACCTGCCCGAAGTGATAAACTACTTATAAAATTTCATAAGTAGTGCTAAAAAGTTGAAAAATTTAAATTCACTAGTTTTGGAGGTTTTCTTGGGTTTTCGACCCTGCTGAAGTCAATGAAAGCATTTTTAATGATGTCTGAGCCAGTCTTCTCATGGTATAAGCGGCTTTTCACTGAAAGCGAGCAAGACACGGAGAGTTTTGCTGTAATATTCCACTGACAGGGTGTTCCTTCGGGACGGCGGACGATGCCGTAGTGATAAGTGTGGCAAGGGAGTGTGTCATAGTTTAGACCGAAACCGCTGGGGCAACTCATGTTGGGCATTTGACACAGTTCTCAACGTAGCACTTTGAACGCCAATCGGTTGAGTCTTAGCTATCTTGTCATGGGTGGCCTCTAAACATCTCCATTGCAAAACGCTGGTGAATCAAGCTCTCTACGGCTTGCTATCAATGACTTGGGATGTTTCCTCAAGGTTTTCAAGTATGCTGAGTTCAAATCTGCTATCAGATTTCAAATTTAACTAAGTCTAAGGCAGCTTTGAGGGGCTAGATCCCAGCTACTGTTCACTACCTTTGACTCGGCGTTGCTGTTACCACTTCGGGGCAGTGACAATGATGTCTAGAGCTGTAAATAGCGGGTATCGGGGAAGATCTTTCACTTCCCTAGTGATCAGTACAAGGCCTTCGGGCTGTCGACGGGATCGAGTGTCACTCACTATACTCAAATCTATCATTCCTCACTAAGTGTAAAATCATTGTTTTCCGTTTTTCGCTTCAGAAATGCCGAAATACAATAATGTCAAGACCAGTTTCAAACTGTGTCAATGCTGGAAGGTATTCCGAGCTGACGCCTTCAAGAAACACGCTTGCACTAGCAAGAAACAGATAGGGGTCGCTCGCTACTATTGCGGAGCCCACAAAGTCAGTCGCTTAAGTGAGCGGCTGGAGGATTGGCACTCACAACACAGCGAGTGTCAAACAGGCGAAGTAGGCGAAGAAGAACGGAGTTCACTCTTCGCCACTGAGCTCCGTTCTTTGGAGCTACAATCCGTCAACAAACAAGTACGGAGTTCACTCTTCGCCACTGAGGCCACTGAGCTACAATCCGCCATTGAAGCAATTGCCGCTGTATCCTCACTTAGTAGCGAGAGCTCGCTGTCCAGCAGCGATAGTGAGGAGGAGGAGGAGGAGAGCTACAGTCGCAACCTATCGAGGACGTCGACCTCGATCGCGAGACCCCTGCAGCCGTGACTGCGAGCGGAATTGCAACGCAATGTCGCAATTTTGTCAAGCGCCCGCCGGTGATCGCCGAACGGGATAGACTAAAGAAAGAGGTGGAGAAGTTGAAGGAGGAGGCCTTCTCATACAAGGCAAAGTATGAGGACCTAAAGAACGTGGCCGGAGAGATGAAGAAGGTGAAGGAGAGATTAAGCGAGCGGGATGGCAAGTTGGAGCAGGAGAGGCTCAAGACTCTCGAGGGGAAAGCCAGAGAAGAGGCTTTGCTAGCAGAGAGGGAAAGTAGGGAGAAGGAGATACGAAGGTTGAAGGAGGAAGTGGAGAGACTCCGTGTGCAGATGACTAAGGTTGTCGAGACGAACCACGAGCTGCACCGTTCGGCGCAGCTGGTGGATCGCGATCGAAGGGTGCGTTCCAGTCGTCTGCACATTCCTATTAGAAAGGGAAAACTAGCAGAAACTCCTCTCTTGTACGAGCGTGGAGGAGGGGAGAAATGCTACTCTCGGGTGAAGAAAGGGGTGGAGTGTCTACACTTCACCTTCGATCATCGTGATCCGATCTCGAATTTCCTTTATGAGGAAGCGTCCGAGAAGATCTGTAAGTAAAAATGACTAAATTAAAATGTAAGATGATAACTCACTACTTCTTTCTTTACAGACATCCAAGAGAAGCGACCGCCCGCCCCGTTGCCGGAGCCGCAGTCGAAACAGCAAGCCTGAGTCCCTATCACACACCCCGAGAACGCCACAAACGGTCCTTATGGGGCCACCATGGGGCAAGACATGATAGAACCTCCACGCGGTTTGCCCTGGGCAGTCTTCAGACTGGCGAATACTATCATTAAGTTGAATCTGCTATCAGTCAACTTGAACGTTGCAAATGAAGTTCGGTGTAATACTTCCTTTCGACGGCGTTCCTGTAAAGGGCGGCGGTGAAACCCGAAACTATGTATACCGCAAGGGACATTCGGCAATGATCAATCTTGTTAAACCTCTCTGCGTCATGTTTGCAAGTGATTGCCTCTGTTTCAACGTAGTATGCATTAGTAATGGGCAAAAGACCGTTCCAGGACACCTAAAATTCAAAAAAATAGTATCTTTAAAAACGACATAAATTCATGAATTTGAACCCTTTTTCAGGTTTTTAAGACCTAAATACATGAATTTAGTCCATTCAAAAAGTACCATTTTTCAAATATTGTACTTTTTAAAAACGACATAAATTCATGAATTTGAACCCTTTTTCAGGTTATGAAGACCTAAATTCACAAATTTGGGCGTTTTTAAAAATACCCAATTTTTCAAATTTTTCAAAATCTCAAAATTTGAGAATTACAATTTTCACCCTCGCTTAAATCATGACCGTTCCAGGACACCGGAAAAATCATAAAAGTTGAGAATCTCAAATTTGAGAATTACAATTTTCACCCTCGCTTAAATCATGACCGTTGCAGGACACCGAAAATCATAAAAGTTAAGAATCTCAAAATTTGAGAATTACAATTTTCACCGCTTAACCCTTTGATGATTTTGTGGTCCATTGGACCCCAAAAAATGTTTTGCTAGTCAGATTTTTCCACTTATTTGTATGCTATGTTTTTCTAATTACCTGAGAATTACTATTTTTCCAAGCGCTTATATCCCTAAATGTTTGACAAGGTTAGGGTTAGTGGATTTGAATAAAAATGTGGGTTATTACGTTTGTGATTGTTGGGGTCCAATGGACCCCAAGGTCAAGATTCCACAGATGAAGTGCGAGCGTACATGCGCTGATCCAGGCAATACATGTGAGTGAAAAAAAAGATAGAGAGCGCGCGCGCGAGCCAGATGGAGGGACAATTACACCATGAGCGATGCGCACGGCTAGCGCTGCCGACGAATTCCAACATTCAACGCAAGATCAATAAGAGGTCAAGACCATAGCAAGCCGACACCACAGCTACTCTCCCTGAAAAGTCACGCAATCGGATTGGCTTGAGCTGAACTCAGATGACATCTATTTGGAAGTGACCGATGAAATACTTGGCCCGTATTACTGCACTCTTTGTCATGGCTGCCCGTCGAGAGAGACGCTTCAGTGCACTTGTTGCCTTTCAACGAATAGAAGAAGCAATGGAAAATGACACTGTAGATATTGACTCGCAGATATCAGATGAAGAAGAACGTCTTTCTGATATGGAAGAAGAGGAGCTACAACCGAATTTAGTGGAAGAATCTGAGGAATCGGATGAATCCGAGGAGGAAGCGACACTGCCGCGAATCGAGGACCGAACTCACGAGTACAGAAGTCCAGACGGAGAATTGTGGACAACAAAGGCTCCTCGAAGAGGTCAGACACCAGCTCGAAATCTCATTCGCCACCGTACAGGACCAACACCCAATGCCTCTGCCCGAGTTCATGATGAAGAATCTTCTTTTCTTCAAATTTTTGACAAAAAAATGATTGACACTTTGGTGTTCGAAACAAATCGCGAAGGCCGCGCAGTGCGTGGTGAAGATTTCCTAACAACGAATTACGAGGAGATGAAGGCATACATCGGCTTGTGCATATTGAGAGGCGTTTGCAAAGGTCACCTTGAAAGTATTGACGAACTATTCAATGAAGAGCACGGTCGTAGTATTTTTCGAAAAACCATGACATTGACACGATTCAAAGAATTACGAAGATTTCTGCGATTCGATAATCGAGCGACACGCACTTCGCGATTGCAACGAGACAAGTTGGCTGCTGTGCGATTACTTCTTGACGGACTAACACATAATTCTCAGCAATGCTATCTTCCCGGAGAAACAATAACTATCGATGAGCAACTGTACCCGTTTAGAGGCAGGTGTCGATTCATAAAATATATTCCGTCGAAACCTGCGAAATATGGATTGAAATTTTGGTGTCTCAACGATTCGACCTCTGCATACTGCTGGAACATTGTGATGTATACTGGAAAGGATGAAACCAGAGAGGACTGTCCACTAGGAGAGCATGTCGTGCTGAAGCTAACAGAGCCTCTTCGTGCACCAGGAATTGGTATAACAACGGACAACTTCTTTTGTTCTCTCTCACTTTCTCGAAAACTCTTGGAGAGAAACATGACACTCCTGGGAACAATGAGGGCAAATCGAAGGGAAGTCCCCCTGGAAATCAGAAGTCATAGAGGTACACCATTGCATACTTCTCAATTCCTATACACGAGAGATAATATTCAAATCGTGGCGTACAAAGCGAAGAAGACAAAGATGGTCATCGTTCTCAGCAGCGAGCATTCCTCGCCGACCTTGAGTAATGCTGAAAACTGAAAGCCATCAGTGATTATCGATTACAATCATCGTAAAGGTGGCACCGACAGGATGGATCAAATGATTGCCTCGTATACAACAAAGTACAAGTCCCGGAGATGGCACGTGCCAGTGTTTTTGCAACATCCTAGATATTGCTTGTCTGAATGCCTTTGTTCTTCACAAAGAGCTCTTTCCACAAGTGAATCAGCATAAATCAAACCGGCGCAGACTGTTCTTGCTGAGTTTGGGATTCGCCCTCGTACGGTATCAACAGGAATCGAGAACACGTGCTCAGGAATTACAAGCATCGCAAGTTCCTCGAGTACAAACTTCAGTGAAAGGAAGATGCTTTTCCTGCCCAAGATCTGCAGATAAGAAGACGCGCTCCATATGTACTTCTTGCGGACGATTCATTTGTTCATTGCATTCAAATTTGGTGTGTTTGTCTTGTTTATCCGGACAATAAAACAGTTGATCGATGACCCTATTCTTTTATATTGCCAGTAGAAACTGTATATTAGAGTAATCAAAGGTTGAATTTGAGAAAATTTACTAATATTATTGAACTTTCCGAAAACTTTTGTGCAAACACAGGCATTTCTGGTTGGGGTCCATTGGACCCCATAAAAACATAAACAGGGTAGTATTTTTACAATCATCAGAGGGTTAAATCATGACCGTTTCAGGACACCAAAAATCATAAAAGTTGAGAATTTCAAATTTGTGATTATGATCATTTTCATTGCTCAAATCATGACCGCTCCTGGCGTTCTTACAATTTATCTACTGCATTGCACTCAGATAAACACTCAATTGTAGAGAACATCTGCTTCTCGCATTTATGAATAAAAGGCATTTCAGTGTAAAGAGCTGTGTCCTCCAACTCAAACAATGTATGAAAGAACAAACAGCTGCTACTACTCTGTGAAACAATGACATTTTAATTGTACGTTAGGCGAGTTGTTTTAATTCTTGTTAGTGCGTCAGCACATCCGTATGACGTTAAGATATCTGCCAGCTGTACTGTTTTTATTTATCTCTCTCGTCTGTCATTGTATCGTGTGCTCAGATTGTTGTGTTATTATTTCAATCAACACTTATCATCTGCTTGCTCTCATCGTTCCGCTATCTTTAATTACGTTATTCTTATATTTTGAACATAGTGATTTGTACTAATTTATCCGTCAATCATGAGACAAGCAGTCGTTGAACAACAAGCCAACATAGCAACGGTACTTCCAGAGTTCTTCAAAAATATTGCGGATTTGTTCATTCCATCGGAGAAACATTCTGAATACTTTTCGTATATAGACCAGCAAGTGAAGAAAGCGCCTCTACTCTTCAATCCTGACACTATACGTTCTGCTCGAAAAGCATACAAAGAGCAACAGAAAATCGCAGCCAAAGCAAAGAAGGAAGCAGCACTTCCCTTCAGAATCGAAACATTTACAAAACAGTTGAAGGAAAGTGTTGTTGAACGTCATACATTCATCGAATCAGTGGAATATTTTACAGAACCGGCGGGGACATTTCAACGACAGTGAATTCTTTGAAACAACACTTGAAATACGAAAAACAAAGCCATCTTTTGAGTGACACATGTAAAATTTTTATTGGAAAACACGCAAATCATATATTATCCTTGTGTGAGAATAATAAAGCAGATTTCACATATCTCTTAAAACATCACAATATTAACTTTTCACGAACTGAATTGAGTTTCGCAATGAAGTTGGCAAAACTGGCAGATAAATATCAGACTCTTTGTAGAGTCTCGCTTCCTATACGACTGTTAAAAACTAATCTTTCAATCTTGGAGCAGTGTCTTTCACAAGATGAGGGTTTTTGGAATAATTGATTATTCAACCCTTCTGTTTTCAATCATTTTCATTATGTTGTTATATGACGTCATTTTTCTCTCATCCAATGAAACCTTGTCCTCGCGTGGACAGAAAACCCATTGTTTAGAAAACTTGTATCTGTCGGTTTTATATGCAATGTTATTTCCTGTTTTATATGCAATGTTATTTCCTCTTGCACATGTAAATACAATAGAGTGTTTCAACCAATGAAACCTTGTCCTCGCGTGGACAGAAATCCTATTGTTTAGAAAAATTGTATCTTATATGCAATGTTATTTCCTGTTTTAAATGCAATGTTATTTCCTGTTTTAAATGCAATGTTATTTCCTGTTTTAAATGCAATGTTATTTCCTGTTTTAAATGCAATGTTATTTCCTGTTTTCAATCATTTTCATTATGTTGTTATATGACGTCATTTTTCTCTCATCCAATGAAACCTTGTCCTCGCGTGGACAAATTTACATGTATTTCAATGTATCCAAATTGAATGTATGCAAAGTGGATGTAACCAAATTGAAATATCCATGTGTTGTTTTTAATTTCTCATTTACGGGAATATAATAGAAACATTGTATCTTCTATAAAAATGAGAAACATCAGAGACTTCCAAAAAATATACAGCAAACAAACTACGAATTTCGATTTAAATGAGATTGCTAAGCAATTGGGAGTAAAGAATTTTCACATATTGATGAGTAATGAATTACTATTGCTAAAAGATGTGCGAAACACCAACTCTACTAATACAATGCAACAATGTAACGTTTAAATTTAGATTAAATTAAATCATTTCAAAATTGAATAAGTAGTAAAGAAAGACATCATTAGAGACCAGTTTTAAATCAATACCCCCCCAAGTAGTAAGGAAAGTCATCATTATAAAAATGTTTTAAATCAATACCCCCTTCTGACTAAGTAGTAAGGAAAGACATCATTACAGAACAGTTTTAAATCAATACCCCCCCTCTGACTTCTAGGGGTCCCTTAAGAAATTTTTTTATTATAAAATGAGCAACATAAATGAGTTTTTGAAATTATATGGAACACAGACAACAACGAATTTCGATTTAAATAAGATTGCTAATCGATTAGGAATAAAGAATTTTCACATATTGATGAGGGATGAATTACAATTCCTAAAAAATAGGCCAACAGGAACCTTCAGTTCCCGGAACAAAGTTCCATCAATAACTGTAAATTTCATAACAAATCTTCTTACGTCAGATGAAAAAGGTGTACATTGGTCAGCAGGCGTTAAAAATCATCAGCAGAACTATTATTTTGACCGCCCGGAGGCTGAGAACTATTATTTTGATTCATACGGTTTGCCCCCTACAAATGAAGTAAAAGAATTACTTGGAACGGGAACATACAATACGTTTCAAATTCAAACACCAGGCACTACCTATTGTGGACAATTATGTTTATACGTTTTGTACAAATTACAAAAAGGAGTACCATTTCTAGATATTATGTTAGAGTTAAACAATCTATAACTCAAGCGAAGCTAGCTAAAGCGCCACCTAAAGGTTAAAGCTCTGTTTTCTGTAATTCATTTTGATAAAAACGGCCTCTGATATCCTCATTATCTAAATCTTTAATTTCATAAGTAATCGGATAAGTTTTATTTATTTTGCAAACTTCAAATATTTCTTTAGTCCAATAACCAACAAAGCCTTTTTCAAATTTATTCTTATATTCAAATATTCTAACTCTATCTCCAATTTTAAATTTCGGCTTAAGTTTCTGCAAATTCGGATTACTCTCATTCAAATTATTATTCTCGAATATTTTCTTTCGTATCAAATCAGGGTCGTCAGAAGCATTCTTTGGAGTTTCTTCAATACCAGAATGAACTTTATTATTGTACTCTTCCACAATTCCTGGTAATATCTTCAACCATTTCTGATTTCTTTGCTCAGTAAATTTCTTGAATAATTTATTTTTTAACGTCCGATTGAATCTTTCTATCACTACGGCCTTCCCTGCATTTTCAGTTGAATAAACTGAGCCTTGGCGATGACTTTCGTCTGTTTCAAATAGTGGCTGAACGTTTCTGTTATAAAATTCCGACCTTTTATCAACAAACAATTTTTTTGGCTTTCTATTACTTTCTTTAAAGATTTCATCAAACGCATATTTAACTGATAGACCACTTTTATTTTTTAAAGGTTTTACCCAAGCGTATCGTGTATATAAATCTATAACGGTCAATGCGTATTTATAATCTTTTTCATTCGGCATATGAATAAGATCAGCACTCCAAATATCATCTTTATTAAATACTTTTACTTTCAATAAATATTTAGGCCTTCTATATTCCTTATGAATTTCAGACGCGTAGGTTCGAGCGTTGCTCTCAGAGTTATTAGTTCGAGCGTTGCTTTCAGACAGCTTTGCTGTCGTTTCATTTAAACCCTGGCCGAATAATATTTTAGCTTGTAAAGCTTTCTTAACAAACATTCTTTCAATTTTTTCTCTAAATGTAGGATTTTGAATACTATCTAATTCTTGAATCATCTTCTTATCAGCTGCATGTCGAGAACTTAGATCATGATTTCGATAAGCTAAATCATGCCTGTAAGCTGCGGCATCTACTCTATTTATCGGTTCTTCACCTGGTTTCGGATTATTATTCTCATCTAGTCTTATATCTAATCGAGTTCCTGGACCGGTATATGAATGACCAGGAAGATGTTTTTCTTTCGAATATTTACTCCAAATAAATCCAGGAAAGTTCTCTAATGTTTTTTGTATGTCACCACCGTAGGTAGTAGCCAAACTTTGTTTGTCGTCGTTACCTTCATAAATTTTACAATTTGAGTTTTTATTTTTGTTTAATAGATAATTCAATAAATCTAAATTAGAAATTTTTAATTTAATTAAATTTTCGGAATTTTTAGAATACATTTTAAAAGATAAAAAAAATTTAAAAGATAAAACAAAAAAAATTGTTTTACCGAAAAGAACCAAAGGTTCTGAGGTTATTACCTTATCATACTAGGACTTAGATATATTCCAGAACCATCTTTAGTTTCTTTAATTTCAATTAAATCATCAACATTGTGGAGAATATTTTTAAGAACTCGTTTTCCTTCATCAACTAATTTTAATTTACTAATAAAATTATCTACTACTCCTTCACCCCTAGCAACTTTCTCTAACTCTCTGTTATGACGTTTTTGTTCTTCTAATGCTGCCTTCTCTGATTTATTTTTATTTACTGCTTGGACAATACCAGCTGTCCCACCTGCAACACTTCCTGCTGCAGCTATGCCACCTATTATTAGTGGAATTAATGGGAGAATCCCGCCATTCTTTTCTTCTTGTAATTGAATATTCCCTATCATTGGTATACTTATGTAATACTTTTTTTTATTAATCGTAATAGTTTTAGGGGTATTTTTGTCAACAATATTACGTAATTTTAATTCAACAGTTTTATTATTAATATTACTTTTCGCTTGCGACATTTTTAATAAAAAAAATTTAAGTTACGAAAATTTTAAGTTAAGAATTTTAAGTTGAGAATTTTTAATCTATTCTAGTTATGAAAAAATTTTAAGTTACTAAAAAAATTTTAATCTATTCTAGTTATCAAAATTTTAAGTTATCAAAAAAATTAAATTAATTAAACGACGAAGTCTTGGGCTTTAACCGATCGGACCAAAGGTCCTCAGGTTACTAACCTATCCTGGCCATCTTTCCATTAAGAACTTCAATAGAATATTTTGTATCTTCTAGCAATAAACCATAAGCCATCAATGAAGTTGTGGAATCTTTTTTTTCAATATTAATTGTTACATCACAACCATTTTTAATAATATCTTCAGATTGTGCACTTAAATCGAAACAGAAAATTGGATATAAATGTCTCCAATCTCCGGGAGTTAATTGTGGTTCAACTCCAAATTCTATACAAAGATTTCTATAAGAATCATATCCTTCCATAAATTGATTATTGGTATCATCGAATCTTAATGGATCAATTGGATATCGAGTTTGATTTAATGAAACTTGTAAACTTCGAATTGTATTAATATGAAAAATATTATTGTTCTTATCAAAACTTGGAGAATTATTTCTTTGAAATGTTAGTAATAAATATCTTGGAGTATTCGCAGTTCTAGTAAAATGCCAGTTAAATCTTTGCTCTGAAAAAGTTACTGAACTAGCAGTACGCTTTAGAAAATTAACTGGAACTGGTTTGTTAGTATTTAATCTTTTTGCAATAGCTGTTTCAATCTCTAAACTAGGAGTAATATGTTTAATCCACCATTCAAGTCTATCAATTCTTAAATATGCTTTTTTTCCAGTCTTACCAAAAAAGATTAATTCATTATTTGCTGTACGATGAATTATTAATTTAAATTTTAATTGATATGATATTTTGACATAATCTAAATAACCGAATAATGGAGACAATGACCAATTTACTGTTTGCTTACTTTTCTTGTTAAATTCACGTCTTTCTTTATATGCAGTATTGTTTGTTTTATTTAAATGTTTTGCAATATTTTCTACATCTTTCGCAATTCCTGCGGCATCTGTTCCGGCGTGAGTTAAATCATCAATAATTATACCATCATTAGTATCAGTAAACCAACCTTCGACTTTATACTTTTTATTATTTTCACCAATTGTTACAAATCTAAGCATTGTATCAATTACACCTGGGGAATCCCTTATTGTTTCTATATTTTGAGTTGCAACATCTAAACGCATTTGTGTAAATAATCTTGGAAAAAAATTATTTTCTAGTGTAATATTATCGGTATCTGGTAATGGTGTTGTAAAATTAGCATCACTATATAAAGAATATTCACAGTGTAAAAATGAATCAGGTAAATATAAATAGCTCTGCTGATTATCAACTTCAAAAATTAAATCACCTCCAGTGTTTACTCTACTGGAAGATCCGGGATTCATAGCAATTCTTATATAGTCATTCTTTTTTTGATTATAACTGACGAACGGAGGATCGTCTAATCTAAATTTATTTTCGATAAGCGAAGACATTTTTATAAAAAATAATTTGACTTTTTGTTTTTCTCACAGATAGAAAAAAATTTTTACTAAAATATAATTTTAGAATTTTGCTAGACCATTACCTCTTATTTCTTCAATTGTTTTTTCATTATGTTTACTATTAGACGGAGCTCCGCTCATCAAGGTTTCACCCTCTACAGCTATGTTAGCAATTTTGTTTTTTGTTTCCTCTGAAAGTTTTTTTAATTTTTTTAGTTCTTCAGAATCATTCTTGAGTTTACGAATAGCTTCTAGTTGTTTTAATTCGTTTTGTGATTTAACAGCATTTGATATTGCACTAGCTGTACTACCTATAGCAGCTGCTCCTTTTGCAGCAGATGTAATCAAATCTTTATTATTTTTAATTAAGTTAACGATACTACCAATACCAGAAAAGATGCCATCCCCTTCTTTTTGAACGGTTTCTCTATTATCATAATGGTAAACCGGATTCATACGTGGTTCATGAGCAATTTTTTGATTTGAAGCAAATTGTTTAAGATTGTGTTTATAAATTATAGGCATTTTTTAGGATTAAATTTGACTTTTGGGAAAAAATATTTACGTTAATATTTACGTTAATATTTACGCTAAGATTTACGTTTGTGAATGGACAACAACTTCGAGATAACTTTATTAATTGACTGTTGCACTTTATCTATTGCGTCAAGCAGCGTGTGATGTACTTTAATTTCTTTTCTATTAACTTGCATTTTCTCCTGATTCATCTTCAACGCCGTTTTAAGTGCATTAGCTTAATTTTAAGAACATCTAATTGTCTTTTAACAGAATCTAACTGTTCTTTATTTTCTTTAGAGTTTTCTTGTAAATTTTTCTTTAATTCATTTTCTAAATTGATTTTCAGATTTTTCATTTTATCAACTTTTTCATTAAGTGAGTTTACTTCATTTATTATTCTATTCATCTTTTTCATTTGTTGAGTAATTTTAGAACTTAATTCATCAACACTTTTTTGGAATGTAGTTTGTAACTGCTTTAAATTTTTTTTAATTCTTTCAGGAAGTTTTTCTATTTCATCTTCTAATTGTTCTTCTAACATTTTGATCTGATGTTTATTTTTAATGACTGCAGATTTTAAATTTAAAGAAAGTAATATTAAAATTTTTGATTGTTCAGAAATCTTTTTAAAAAGTTTTGCTATATCTGCTTCTAGCTCTCTATCCTTTTTATCAAGTTTTAATAATTTTTCGTTTAATGATTTGTCATTAAGTTTTAGCAACTTTAATTCATTCATCAGTGGAACCAAAACATCGTTTATATATTTTTCCTTTAAATCATTGATTTGTGTATCAACATATTGTTTATTTGTTAACTCTGTATTTTGTTGTGGAAGAATAGAAAGATGCAATGGACCAGATAAAACGTCTCCAGTTTTCATAATATAATTTTCTATCTCTATTTCTAATTCACGATTATTCGGGATATATGCACCTCCACCAACATTTGGTAACATCATTTTTTAACAATAAAAAAATAAAATTTTTTCTAATAAAAATAAAAAATAAAATTTTTTCTAATAAAAATAAAAAAATGGAAAATCCAAATTTAAAAAAATTATATTCGCACGCATCATCCTGTTCTTCTTATTCGACGAGATCAACGGGATTTGAAAATAAACGTTTTGATAATAATAATAATAATAATAATAATCCATGTATAGATGTTAATATTTTATTTCAATTACAAGCCGAAATATTTAGAGAACAGACTAAAGGTTTACCTTCTATAGAAACTAATTATTGTTTATTTCCGGGGGATCCATTTATTAAATTTATGGAGATTGTAAGTAAATATAATGATGTAGCTTATGTTGAATTAAATAAAGAAAATATGGTTATAATAGGTCATAATAATGTTTATGGATTTATTAGAGCAGTTTTACCGATTAGTAATACTGAGTGGATAGAAAATAAAATTATTAATTATATCAATATTAAAGAATTAGTTAAAAAATTAAAATCTTTTTCGAAAGAAAAAATTAGATTATTTGTTGATGAACAAAACCAATATAATATTCATATCGAGAGTAAAAAACATAATGAAGAATTATTATGTCAAGTTTATTATAGAGACACAATTTATAAACAAGAAACATTAGAAATGCCGCAAAGATATGATGATGATACTTATATAGGATTATATTCAAGCTTAAATATTAATTTGTTAAAATCTTATATAAATGGTTTAGCTCAACAAGAGAAAATTTATATGTGGACTACACCTTATACTATTAACAATGACCATAATCATATTCATAATAAACGAACTGAAGGTTCTAGGGCTTTGCCCGATCTTAAAGAATCTTATGATAATAATGATGATTCTGTAACATCTGAAAAAGGTGTAAATGGTAAAAAAGATTATAAAAATATTAGTAATTATAAAAATTTATCTAAATTTCATTTTCTTACAATTGAAAATAATAATGATGGTATAGTTGAAGATACTGTTAGACAACTATGTGTCGGGTCTACAAAATTTAAATTAGGATTTACATCTAATCAATTTAAAATTTTATCATCTTTAACAAAAACTAAAAGTGATTCAGATTATGGTGGTGTTATTAAATTTTCCAAAAGAGATCAAAGACCAATATTTTTCTCTATTATATTATTATCAGATAAAAGATGTAATTTAGAATTAGATATTCCAATAAGAGAATGGTATCCTATCATGGAAGGGCATCCTATACCAAAAAGTGTAATTTATGATGATGAAGAAACAATTTATGATGATGATGAAGAAACAATTTATGATGATGATGATGAATCAATAGTTAGTGAAAAAAAATTTAAATTATCTTTTGATAAAACATTATATGATGAAACTTAATAAGATAAAACTTAATATGATAAAACTTAATATCATTAAACTTAATGTGATAAAGAAAAAAATAACTAAAGAACGTGAAATATATAATAATATAAAATAACACTCAAGTCCTTGATATTAGAATGTTTATATCTAAAATTAAAACACAAATTTTTTTCTTAAATTTTCTCTAAAAAATAAAAAAAATGGAAAATACCAAGTTTTATTGTGTCTTATGTAAAAAAAAGTTGCAAACAAAAAGAAGTTATCAATCTCATTTAAATAGTAAATTGCATTTACAAAATGTAGAACGAGTTGATGAAGGAAATATATTAAAATTAAATAGTTATAAAAACTATCTAGAAACATTGCCTACTGATATAAAAGTTAAAAAAATGTTTGATGATTATTCACATTCGGAATATAAAAAAGTTTTTAATAGTGAAGATGAGACCATACAAACCGAAGGTTCTAGGGCTTCGCCCGTACCAGATGGAAGATATTTATTTAGCGATACTGATGAATTTGATGAAGCTGAACGAACCGATGAAGCGGTAATAGATATAAAATATTTATTTAATGAATCTGTTGAACATAATGAAACCGATAGAACTTTTTCTGATATTCTAACCAACTTTTATAATATATTTAAGAAATCTTTCAAATGTTATATGAATGTAGAAGTACTTTATACAAAAAATGGACCTGATGGAATTCCTGAAGAAATAATACAAGGACATTTTACAAATTCACAAGAAATTCATAATGTAAATGATATACAACCCATATTTGAATCGATGATACTTAAATTAGAAAATTGTATAATTGAAGCCCAGTTACGTGAATCTGGTTGGAGATTTGTTAAAATACTATCTAAGAAAATAGTAATTGATAAATATAAAAATAATACTGGTGGTAGTTATGTTCCTTTACCTTTCAGTTCACCACAAATAATCAACATAAAAAATGAAGATGATTATTGTTTTCTGTGGAGTATTATAGCACATTTACATCCTGCAGAATATCATAAAGAAAGACTAAGTCATTACAATAAAGAAGAATACATAAATGAATTTGATCTCTCTGATGGCTTAGATGAATTTCCATATGATTATAATAGGTTAAAAAAGTTTCATAAAAAGAATAAAAATTTAATAGAAGTAAATGTTTTTGAATTAAATGTGAATTATGTTTCTATTGGTAAAATTACTCCACTTTACTCAGATTCAAAAAGATTTTATTTGAATAATAAAAATTTATGTCAATCAGAAATAGTATATAATGATAGACGAAATTACATGCATCATAATATTTTTTACCAAGGAAATATAATATGTACTGAAAAATTTGAACTTGTTAAAACACTATCACCAATAATGATTAATCATAATAATTATAAAGGACGTACTGATGATTATAATTACAAATATTCATCTTTATCTTCAGAATATCAACAAAAATTAGAAAATTTAAATAAAAGTTTACAAAAATGTAAAACAGATTATCAACAACAAACAAAAATATTAGTACAAGAATATGGCCATAAATATGAAAATAAGATAGAAACGATTCAAAAATTAAATGAAGAAAATAATGAATTAAATAATGAAGAAAATGAAACCAATCAAAAAATAAATGAATCTTTAAAAAAATGTCTACAACAATATAAAGAACAATATGATAAAGAATATAGTTATCAGCTACAAATATTAAATCAAAATTTTCATCGAAATACATTTAATCTTGCAAAAGAAATTAATGAAACACATGAAATATATCAAGATAAATTTGAAAAACTAGAACAGTCAAAACAACCAGCACAAGCGGATATATTATATTATCAGGGACATTTTATATTGTGTAAAGATGTTTCTATATTTACAAAAACTTCAGATAATAAAAATTTTCCTTGTCTTCAATGTATGACAAGTTTTAGAACTTTAGAAGAAATGAATAGACATTTGGAGAATTGTCAACAAAACGAAGCAGTTCAAAATACTTTTCCTAAAGATGATTATTTAGAATATAATAAATGGTATTTTAAAAATAAAGTACCCTTTACTATTTATTGTGATTTTGAAGCATATAATGTTAATATGACACAAAATCGAACGGAAAGTTCCAGGGCTTCACCCGATTCTGAAAATTATAATTCTGAAAAAAGTGCACCTGGAAAAAGTTCAGCTGAACAAAGTAAAGAAAAATATTTATTTGAACAAAAACCATTATGTTGGGGAATGTACATTCATTCAAATTATCCTGAATTATTTAAATCAGAATATTTTCAATACTATGGTGAAGATAGTTCAGAAATGTTTACAAAGAAAGTAGAAGAATTACAAGGACGTTTTTCACAATTGCTTGAAACAAATATACCGATGATGCCATTAACAGAAAAAGAAAAATTAAATTTTATTAATGAAACAAAATGTTATTACTGTGGAAGAGAATTTACAAAAAATTATAAAAATGGCAAAGGTAGATATCTTGACAGGCGAAGCGACGGCTCTGCCGTCAAGGTAAAAGATCATGATCATCTAAATGGATTATATAGAGGTGCAGCACATAATTCTTGTAATCTTAATGCTAATAAATTTAAATATAACTTTGTTCCTTTATATTTCTATAATGGTTCTAAATATGATTTCCATCTAGTAATGAAAGATTTATTTTCATCTGAAAAATTACAACAACAACAAATAAATGTACTATGTAAAACAGAAGAAGAATATTTTTCAATGCAATTAGGTTGTATTAGAATTTTAGATGCATTTAGATTTTTTACTCCTTATTCATTAGATGTTATGGGAAAAACTTTGAAATCTGAACAATGTAAAATATTAAATAAATATAATTAAAAACCTTTAAAAGGCATATTTCCGTATGAGTATATAACTGGAGATAAAACCTGTGGTTCACAGTCGAAGACTGATTTTAATTCTGTGAATAAAATTATGGAAGAAAAACAACTTCCTCCAATAAATAAATTTAAATCAACATTAAAACAATCAAAATTATCTGACGAAGACTATGCAGAAGCTGAAAAGAATTGGAGAGAGTTAAATTGTAAAACAATGTATGATTATACAATAAAATATCTTCAGATAGATGTATTAATACTAGCTGATCTTTTCGAAAACTTTCGTGACATGTGTTTAGAATATTACGGAATAGATCCATGTTATTGTTATTCTACACCAGGTTTAACATGGCTAGCAGGATTAAAACATACTGGTGTTAAACTTAAACATTATAAAGAAAATACATATGATAAATTATTATTTTTTGAATCTGGAATTAGAGGTGGAGTTTCATCAGTTTTAGGTAATAGATATGTTAAATGTTATAATAAGAAAGTAAATCCACAAGAATATGGAATAATGAAACCTTTATCTCCAGAAGAAAAAGAAAAAATATTAGAAATTTTTCGAACGAAACGAGAAGGAGTAGAACGTGAAAATGCAATTGATGAATTCATGAGAGAAAACTATTTATTTATTTTATTTTTTTTTTTATGATTTTAATAGCTTATATTCTTCTTGCATGATACAAGAATTACCAACAGGTGAAATGACATGGTGTAATAATCTTGTTTATCAAAAAACATATGATGGAAATCGTAATTTTGGTTATATATATGAAGTTGATTTAGTATACCCTGATTATATAAAAGAAGCAACAAAATATTATCCTTTCTGTCCCGAAAACAAAATTCCTAATATAGAAGATTTTTCAGATTATCAAAAATCTTTAATTCCTAAGAAATACAGACCAACAAAAAAACTTATGTTAACACAAAGCAATAAAGGAAAGTATGTTGTTGAAGGAAGAATGCTAGATTGGTATTTAGATCATGGAATGATTCTCACCAAAATACATCGAAAACTAGAGTATAGAAAATCTAAATGGTTAAAAGATTATATAGAGTTCAATATTGAAAAACGTAAAATAGCTAAAAGAAATAAAGATGATTTTGGAAACGTTTTCTTCAAATTAATGAATAATGCATTTTATGGTAAGACTTTAGAAAATGTGCGTAATAGACAAAATATTGAAATAGTTTATGATAAAGATAGGTTTCAAAATTTAACAAGGAAACCTACATATAAAAGAACTACTAGATTTAGTGATGAACTATGTGCTGTACATTTACGTCGAATTAGCGTAAAACATGATAAGTTTAATTTTATTGGTTTCACTATATTAAAATTAGCTAAACTATTTATGTATAGATTTATATATGATTATTTAGCACCTGCTTATGGCAAAAACTATAAATTACACTTTACAGATACCGATTCTGTTTTCTTAGAATTAACAATACCGTATAATTCTACACTTGATGAAGAAATAGATAAAATAAAAGATATCATTCATCCTTCTGATTTATGTAAAGTAAAAGATGAATTAGAAGGAAATGAAGATTTCATAACAGAAGCTATATTTTTAAATCTAAATGTTACTGTTATGATACAACTAATAATATTAAAACACATAAAACATTAAAAGGAATTTCAAAGGCATCAGTGGCTAATCAAATAACATTTCAAGATTATAAAAATGTATTATTTAATAATGAAATAAAAACAGGATGTAATTATTGACTTAATTCAAAGAAACATAACATGTATTTAAAAGAAGAACATAAATTAGCATTAGATCCATTTGATGATAAAAGAAAAATTTTACCTGATGGAATAACTACTGAACCTTTTTAATTTTCTAATTTCTAAGATAGACAAATTTGTTATATATATAAAAAAATATTATAACACTATATTTGTATATTTTTATCACTCCGCGAAAATATTTTCTATAACTCTTTCATGAATTTTTTTATCAATATTAATTGTAATGAAGCCATAATCTTTTGACCAAGCATTATTACACGATTGTTTAAATTCATCTTTATTTCTTACGCATAAATCTCTTAACAAATCACTTAAGTTTCTTGCATTTATTTCAAATAGTATAAATATATTTGCATTCTTTCTAATAACACTTCCGTCTAATGAATACATACTTTGTGTTAAATAAAATACACTACAGTTATTATGTCTACCTCTTGTGAAATAATTTCTCTGAACTGACTGATTTCTATCATTAACACAATCATCAAAAATTACACAATGTTTCATTGTTTTATCTAGTTTACTAGGATCTTGCATATTACCACTATCATCTATTAATTGTATCTTTATATGGTTATTTTATTAGATTCTACTAACTGATTATTTTTTGCTGCTTCTTCACACCACGAACTTATTTCTTCTTCATCTTCAGATTTTTCATATTCTTTTGAATAATGAAGCAATTGCTGTTTTTTTAAGATTATTTTCAAATCCATATTTTAAAAATTGATAGACGGGTTGTTCTGCCGTTGTTGTATAAATTATAAGATTGTTATAATCCAAAAAATTTGGAGTCGTTAAAATTTTAAATAATAGATATGTTTTTCCACATCCTGATCTTCCACAAATAACTGACAAAACTTTATTAGATAAATTTGGATGATGATTAAATTTAAGTTTTTTTTATTTAATGGTAGCACTTCACTCATTTTTTAATAAAAAGATTTATTTTTATTTTATTTTTGTTTTTAAAGAAGAATAAGAAAATTAAACTTCTCTAGCTTCGCGTGGGAGTTTATACCTCCCGAACCAAAAGATCTATCATAATCTCTTCACCTCCAAAATTTATTTCTTGTCCTTTCTCATCAGTGATTCTAATGCCAATGTTGTTAATAGTTTTTCTTGTAATAGGAAAATATATTAATGTTTGTGGAATTACATTTCATCTATAACCAATGGGTACAGTAAAAGCTGGAAAACTGAATATTAAATTTGATAATTTACCATTTATATATCCTCCTTCAATAATGTCACAATGTACAACAATTGAATTTATTTCAGTTATTTTTGGAATCTTCTCACCTAAATGATAACCTTGACTATAGGTTTGTTTATTAAATCCTAATAGCTTTGACAATGATCGATCATGATTAAAATCAACTTGATGATTTTCGTCTAAAGTAAGAGAAAATTTATTAACTGCCGGTTCAACTGCAAAATGTAATTGTTTCTTATCTTTAAATGATATACCTAAATGTCTCTTAATTTCATTGATATTGTTTCAACATCGTAAAACCAGGAAGAAAAGTTAGTATTTTCCATGTTTTGCCTTTATCAGTAGAATATCTAAATTGATCATTCACATCTTTGATAACGTTTTGAATAGTGTTAAATGTAGAGAAACTAGTCAATGCAATTTGATAATTTTTATTTTGTTCCAAATGTAGAATGGGTTCGAAATTACAAGTGTGTGATGAAGTAGTTGTTATAATTTTTAACGTCGTACTAAATTTTGATGAACCCAAAATCTCTATCAAATTTCTAAATGATTATTAATTTTGTCTAAATCTGCTGAACACATTTTTAAACTAAAAAAATTAAATAAATATTTTTTTATGAAATATTTTTTTTATAAAAAATTAAAAACAACAACATATTTCAGCTACGGGCGAAGCCCTGGAGGACATCAGAGATGTCCGGTTATACTTTTATAATCCTCTTCATTTAGAATCTTCTTTTCTAACAGTCTTTTCAATATAGCATGAATTTCATTGAAACTAGAATTATGTCCTTCTTTTATTGCAGATATTAAAATATTTAATCTATTTAGTAATTCTTGTGGATCATCTGGTAAAATACAGTTGTTTCAGTTTTCTGTTTTTCAGATAAACCTTTCCCTACTTTAACTCCCGTTGATAATAAATTTTCTAATTGTTTATAACGTCTAAGAGATTTTACTGCACCAACTCTGTCTAACATAGCTTTATATTTTATGAGATCTTCTACAGCATAATTATTTAAATCTGCTCCTCTTAAAAGATTAACAAAATTTCTATCTAAATTAAAAGGAGATTTATCTGGTGAAAAAATTATACCTCGAAAAGGTTGTGGAAATATTTCTTTTTGTCCGAGATAAAATCTAGGTATTGTTTTTCCATCTATAAATGAAATAGAATGTTCAAATTCCATAGATTTTGGTAATTTCTTATTAATGTTTGATTCTAGTAATCCATAGTCATCTAATATAGTTTTGTGCTCTGGATCTGTTATATCAATTTGTTTATCATTATTTGTACTTTCTTTTTCAAGAGTTTTAAATGGTTTCATAGTTTTCTCAAAATCAGTTTTTACTTGCTCGGTTTGCTGCATTTTTTCAAACATATCAGATTGAATACCAGCTTTTATCATTCTATGTTGAAGATGATTTTCTTTCATAATATTTCTTTGTTTTATTAACTCTTCTAATTGTTTAAATTCTTTTTTGATTATCAGCTTTAATTTTATCCATTTTTAAAATATAATATTTGAATTTTGTGGTAACATTGGAATACAACAAAAACATTTTACTGAACAAATTATTTTTTTATTGCTTTGTTGTTTGACATCTTTTCGTTTAAAGTTTTCTCGGTTAAAGTTTTCTCGTTTTAAGTTTTGTTTAATAAAGTTTTGTTTAATAAAGTTTTGCTTAAATTTTCGCTTAAAGTTTTTAGCTCTTCTAAAAAAATTTTGTCATTTTCTTCATTAGAAATTTTACCATCACTAGAAATTTTGCCATCCTGTCTATTCTTATCATCAACTTTTTTCGGACTGTAATTGAAAGGTTTTGATTTACTTCATTAGCTATTTGATCAAATTTTTCAATCTCATCTAACGTAATAACATTATCATCACATACTCTTTGAAAGTAGTAATGTAGTTTATCATAGACTTCTTTAATATGTAAATGCTTAGTTTTTTAATGATTTTCGTTTCTTAGTTATTAAAGATTTATCTAACATTGTAACAAGTGAAGTTGCAAAAACACCCGTACCTGTTAAAGCTGTAGCAACTACTGGAATTACTAAAAACACCTGAAGATATAACAATTGTCAAAGCACCTAAACTTATTGTTAAGAATATGCCAATTCCTTGTGTTTACATTCTTAACTTTAGTCCATCTCTTTCTTAATTTTTTATAATGCTCTAATCTTAATAATAATTGAGATTCCTTATCTTTCATATACCTAACTCTATCTTTGTGTTTTTCTTTATTCATTTTTTCAATGTTAATCTTTTCAATGTCCATTAAAGTAGAACTACGTTCATATGATAACGAAGGATATATTCTTGAGGTTCCTTCCATTTCTGAAGTTCCTTCCACTTTTGTTTCTTCCATTTTTAAAGAAATATTTTTAGTCACATGATATATTTTAAAAACCTGAAAAATGGATTTAAAAGACGTTTTTAAAAATACTAATTTTCGGTGTCCTAGAACGGTCATGATTTTGGCGGGGGTGAAAATTGTAATTCTCAAATTTTGAGATTCTTAACTTTTATGATTTTTTCGGTGTCCTGGAACGGTCATGATTTAAGCGAGGGTGAAAATTGTAATTCTCAAATTTTGAGATTTTGAAAAATTTGAAAAATTGGGTATTTTTAAAAACGCCCAAATTTGTGAATTTAGGTCTTCATAACCTGAAAAAGGGTTCAAATTCATGAATTTATGTCGTTTTTAAAGATACTATTTTTTTGAATTTTAGGTGTCCTGGAACGGTCTTTTGCCCATTACTTGCATTCCGCCAGGGCGACATTTAGCCAACTGTCGAAGGTTGCCTTATAAACTATCCATTGCATACATTATGAGAACCATGAGTTCTACCTGCCTCTATCAATGAGATGAATTGATGAATGAAATGAAATGGGAGGACACTCACGCGCCACACGCAACATAACACACTTCTCTCTTCCGTAGTCTAACAAGCTCTTTACACATGGATCGCAGTCGATTGCTATCCCAGAATCATGTAAGCTATCTTAATTTGATTTAACACTATTTCATCTACCATTATCATCCATATGTAATGTTATAAGAATTGCAAGTTAAACTAAGTGTGCTACTATTTCCAATTGAAAAAGTATACATGGTTAAATCATCCACTGAAGCCCCATTCAAGTAAGTCAGTATGAAAGCAAAGATAATACGAAATAAAAATTTATTATGGCATGTATTTCAAAAGGTCTTTCATCGTCAATATCGTCCCAGAGTCTGGCTTCACATAGATCACAAAAACAGTTCACTTGCTTCAATCGTTCTTCTACCGCGAGCCTCACTTTGTCGATGTACTCCCACTCCGCCATAGTTCGTGGCTGGGAGTTAGGGGTGTACCATTCCCATAATTGGTGGAGGAATTTGGTGCTGGTGATCTCCATCACATCATCAGTATCGTACTGCAGATACTTCCACCTCACGCCTGTTAAGTCGGGATACTCCTTCTCACATACACTCTCCTCTTCGTCATCCGCTGCTAATGACAACTTTCTGATATTGTCGAGTCGGTACACCTTCTCTACCTTCCCCTTCGTTGGAGCGTTTGGTGCAACGAGCGCCCTTGGTGATGAGCATGGAGAAGAGAATTTAGATTTCGAAGTGATATTTTGAAAACTCCCATGATTATCTACAAACTATGAGTTCTTATTCTCGCATGATTGTTATTCCTCAGGATGAATATGTACAATTGACTGCCATGCAGCAAGTAAAGCAACCAATCAAAATCAAATGTATAGGAAAGAAATAGATTATCAGCAAAATGTTCACATCAAAGATCCACATCGTGCTGTATTATTACAATCGGAAACTGTTGAGCAATTGAAAAACTTGAAGAATAAGATGCGTGACTTTGTATCGACTGCTACACCTTTAGCATCTCGCGCACATGCCATATCTCTTTTCAATAGTATTGAACCCCATCTCAATGTAAATGATAGAGGAGAAATCATTACAGATGAAAATAAACTGATTGATGCTTCACGTTATGAAAACTTGATTCAGTATGCGACACGTAGAAAGCGCCGTCAGGGCTATGTTCCACCTGGTTGGTCATACTTTCTTAAACTATTGAAAAAGCATAATGTGCCAAAATTTGCTTTGAATAATGAGACATTGAAAGAACTTGATTCAACAGTGGCTACTGCTCCAATGCTTCAGACGATGAAAATGCCAACAAATTGGTTTAAGACGTCACCTGCTACATCCCTCCCACACTCACTAAGCAAACAAGAGGAAGAACTCGACGTAGATCTACACCACCACTAAAACTAGTAAAAGGAAAACGTAAAACAGCTCCTCCCAAGAAATACATGTTCTCAGACTATTAATATGAAGCAGATGTGTTGCTTGCCATGTAATGAACCGCCAGAGGTGAATGTCGTTGTCACTTGCACTTGCTGCGCTAGCTCTCACAATGAAACCCCTAAGCAATGTGAACACCTAAGCATTGTGATCGCAAAACGGTTAAAGCTAAATGCTGCAGTTGTTGTAAATGTAGAAAGGCAAGAAAACAAAAAGATGAGAAGGAGGAAAAAGAGTCAGTCGTTATCGACTAAACGTTTGAAGTCAATCTATTATGATGTAAAACATCCGGCAGGATTTGCATCTATCAAGAAATTATCAAAAGCGAGTGGTCTTCCACAATCACAAGTGAAACGATGGTTAAAGGGTCAGGCTACCTATACACTCCACAAACAAGCGAATAAGAAGCACCGCACCCGCCATTATATTGTTCATGACATCGATGAACAGTGGCAAGCAGATTTGTGTGATGTTGCCTCCATTTCAAAACATAACTCGGGTAATAATTTTATTTTAACCGTCATTGATATTTTCTCGCGTTATGCGTGGGCTCAACCTTTAAAAACTAAAGAAGGGAAAGGAGTAGCAAAAACATTTCAAACAATTTTTCGAGAAGGTCGCATTCCAAAAAGAATTCAGAGTGATCAAGGAAAAGAGTTTGAAAATCAGCATGTGAGAAGATTATTTGAGAGGCATGACATTGAGTTGTTTAGTGTAAAGAGTGCTTATAGAGCTGCTCTCGTTGAACGTTTTAATCGCACATTAAAAAATCGCTTGTGGCGACATTTTACTGCCAACTTGACACAAAATTGGACAAAGGTTCTACAAGATACACTCCATGCCTACAATCACTCTATCCATCGTTCTGTTGGACTCAGACCAGTAGATGTAAATGCTAACAATGTAGATAAAGTGCGCGAATCATTCCAACGTAAACGCACTCATGTGAAAAGTGATGTGAAAATTGGTGATAAAGTTCGTATCTCAAAAGTGAAGAGTGTTTTTGCTAAAGAGTACCTTCCGAATTGGACAGAGGAGGTATTTACAGTATCAAGGATTGATCAAAAAGACTCTCCGACCACCTACAAGTTGAAAGATTACGATAATGAAGAAATTGAGGGTAGCTTTTACCGCGATGAGATTGAGGTAGTCACTGAAAGTGAAACATATTTGGTAGAGAAAATCATTCGATGTAAAAAACGACAAGGTGAAGAATGGTGTCTTGTTAAATGGACTGGTTATCCTTCAAGTATGAACTCTTGGATGCGTCGTGCCGACATCTTTCATCTAAGTGATCGACAGTGATTCATGCAAAGTTGTAACTAACAATGTTTAGGGTTTGAGCTATGAATCCAACTGCCTCATTTTATTCACGACCCTCCTATGTAAGTGGTGGAGGACAAATTTACATCGGCGCTCGCCGCCAACGTGGAGGTAGCATACTTGGTGCGCTGAAATCTGTTGTAGCACCTCTCATATCCAATGTCGGAAGATCTTTAAAACGAAATGTTTCAAGTAATGCCGTTGGCTTTGCTGGTGATGTTGCTAGTGATCTTTCCAGAGGTAGAAAATTTAAGAGCAGTTTGTTGAATCGTGGGAAGGAACGCGGTTTAAAAACATTGAAGCAGACCTTTGCTGGTGTTACTCAAGGAAAGAAATCGCCTAAACGAATGAATAAAGGAAGAAGGAAACATCGCGGAGCTGGTAAGGTGCGATCTTCAGTCAAAAGGCATTCACGCAAGCGTCGCAGAGGCTCTAATCATTCATCAGGCGCTAAACGACGACGCTGCCATAACTTCTAATCATGGAGTGTAAAACTTCCGGTTTTTGTTGTTTGATCAACAAGCCATACAGACAGATGTTCTTAGTTCAAGTATTGTAGATTATCATCCTCGAACAGCTGAGAATGCTGTCCCAATTGAATTTGTTATTCCTGGTGGTAGTGATGACTACATAGATTTGAGTTATGCGATGGTTGATTTGAGGTTTAGAATTCAGCAAGCAGATGGAACTGCTATTGACGATGCACATAAAGTTGGACTGAACAATTTACCATTGACTACATTACTTCGCGATGTTTCTCTAACGATTGAGAGCAGCAGGTGGAAGGTGGTCAAAGCGATTATCCCTATAAATCATATTTCAACCATGTATCACAGTTTCATCCAGCAGCACAAAAAAGTCATATGGAAGCCATGGGATGGTACAGAGATGAAGCAGGAAAATTTGATGCTGAAACAAACAGTGGCTTTGTAAAGCGATATCTGCTATGATTAAAGATAGTAAAGTATGTCAGCTATATGGTCCGCTGAATTTAGACTTCTTTAGACAGTCAAAGTTTTTACTCTGTAATACCAGCATGCGACTCAAGCTGACATTGAATAAGCCTGAATTTGCGCTGAATGCATTTGCTAAAGTTGACAATTTTAGAATTCATGTGGAAGATATTGCACTTTACATTCGTCGAGTAGTACCGAATCCAAGTGTCATTAGAGGGCATGCTGAAGGTCTTAACCGCCAAAATGCCATTTACCCCGTTCAGCATACAAAGCTTCTCAGCTTTACAATTTCGAAAGATCAAAAGATTTTCATGAAAGATGGCCTCTTTCCATCGGAAGCACCGAAGCTCCTCATGGTGGCAATGGTTGAAAATGATGCATTTAATGGTAATATAAAGAAGAATCCTTTCAATTTTAAACACAATCAGTTAAGTGAAATTGCTTTACGTGTAAATGGTGTGTCATCCTGGTCCACCCTACAAACCAGATTTTGCTTCGGATCAATTTATGCGCAGTTATGTTGATTTTATGGATGTCTTTGGCTTTTACAATACGGATGACACCAACGGACTGACTATGAAAGAGTTTAAGAGTGGATATACTATTTATGCATTTGATTTGACTGCTGACAGCGATATTAGTGCACCCTATCGTCAAGCAAACGTGCCTCATAATATTCGTTTGGATTTGACGTTCAAAAGAACACTACCTGAGACGATCAATGTATTAATTTATGCAGTCTTCGATTCAAATATTGAAATTACAAAGTATCGTGAGGTGATTCTTCAGTATAATCGTTAATGAGTTGGTTGACTGCTGACGATATTAAGACTAAAGTACAGCGTAATGCAGACGAAGCGACGTTGAAAGCTTTCGATAATGTCTATTCGCTCGATACCTTACCACCTGCAGTAAATCACTATCCCATCTTTATTGCACTAAACACTCATTCGCAGAATTTAGGCGGTGAGCATTGGAAAGCGATCTTTATTGGAGAAGACCGACGTGGTGAACTATTTGACTCTCTTGCTCAACCTCCAAATATATTAACACAGCAGTGGTTGAGAAAACATACGCGTCAATATCAGCGAAATGAACGCATACTATAACATCCACTTTCATCAACGTGTGGTGCTTTTGTACTGTACTTCATCTTAAAACGTTTACATGTATCTCGATTTGTATCTGTTATTCAAAACTTTTCATGTAATCCATCCTCTAATGAAAAAATGATTTGTAAGTTCTATCATGATTTGAAATAAAAACATCATGTTGGAAAAATTGTTTTTTATTTTACAATCCGCTGGGTACGTACATACTCGATGAGATAGTCTAGGATCACATTTGCTTGTACATGAGATTTTAGTCCAGTAATGATCACTTTACTATTATGGAAGATTGCCACATGCACAGGTAACCAACAACTAATGAGAACTGCAGAAAAAAGTTCGGGTTCATAACACAAATTGTAACTGCTGGTGCGAATCTTCAAAAATGATACACTTTCACTCAATTGAGTAGAGATCACCATATTGTCCACAGTCAGATTCGACATCACACACCTCTCCCTCTTCCATATCCGACGTAGTAGTCTTTGTAGCTCTAAGCGCATGGACTGCGCCGATGAATGAGAAAGGGCGCCGAGAATCTGTACAGTCCCATTTGGGAAGAGTTGAAGATTCCGTGAATTGTTCATCTTCACCACTAACATTTGAGGACGGCCCGGGTAATACTTGCTGTTTGGAAGCCGTTGGTGTAATGTTGTGAGATCGATTTTGGTGTAGAGTCTGAAGCGACGGAGAATGTTGACGATGGTGTAGCGATGACGCTTCATGATGAAAAAATGAGTAAATTGAGCGATGTACCTTCCTTTTATACTTTTCCCAACTACCTTGATGAAATGTGAAGTTAGTATGGAGTTGGGAATGATAGAGTTAGAATTCCGCCGTTTGTTGACGCGCAACCAGAGATGCGATTTCCAATACGTGAATGTCTTTTCATATAGAAGTATTTCAAATCCTTCATGATATGATGTAGAGATTGAAAATGACGATAAGATAAAGCAAACTCTCTTCTCACATTTCCAGTTGAATCTTTGAAATAGACGTTTCGATCATGAACCGTTTCAATACGTTGTAGGGAATCTAATTTCCAACTCATGGTGCGTGGTAGTCATGTCTGATTAAGATTTGCATAGTAGGGCGATGAACTCACGACGAATAAATGTCATGATGGAGCGATGTATGTATCTTCTATACTTCTCCCAATTGTATTTGCGAAATGAGAAACAGTTTGCG